>CM053790.1:433149896-433749896 GCA_028749045.1 Cupressus sempervirens | reverse complement strand
GAGGACTTAGAGAAGAGGAATTTGAAGGCTTCAATGCTATTGTAGCAAATGGGTTTGTTGTACCTTGCACTTACAAGGTTTGACAACATAAAATGACTTTAGGTGATTATGAGCTATGTGATGACTCCTTTGTAGTGGGAATCAGAGAGACAAATATTGTTCTATGGGTGTAATTGTCACACTATAGTGGAGGTTACTATATGAACCATCAAACCATGGATTTCAAGTTCCAATATGATGGAACTGAGGCTCTATTAAGACGCTTCTTGAATGGAGTATACCAATAAATTATTGCAAACAAGACAGAGAGGGATTTTCATTAGTAAACAAGTAGATTGGGCAAATAGAATCATAGTTCACCCAGCAAGCTCTTTTATGAAGGAAGGTAATTTCTATTTTGAATATTTGATTTTTTTTTTTAATAATTATAATTTGGGTTTCAATGATATGCATCTAGAATTACCTCCAGATAGGGGATTTGAACATGTTTCTAAGTAAGAGTAAGATGAAAAACTTTTTGTAACAACTCCATTTCAACATCTAAGGAGTTACAAGTAAGAGATATAGAAGACCATAAAGGAACTCCTTGACATATATGAAATTAATAAGGCCTCGTTGTAGTCCATTATTTTCCCCATTTGTACTTGTGAAGAAGAAAGATGACAAAATAAGAATGTTCATTTAATACAAATATTTGAATAAGAAGACCATAAAAAAAAAGATATCCCATACCCAACACATATGAACTCATAGATGAGTATATGGTGTAATATACTTCTCTAAAATTAATTTGAGATCAAGGTATCACCAAACTTGTATATAGAAGGAAGATGTGGAGAAGATTTCTTTTCCATCTCACTATGAACACTTCAATTTTTTTATCATGCCATTTGGTCTTACTAATGTTGCAACAAAATTTCAATCTTGCATGAATAAGGTTTTCAATAAACATCTCAAAAATTTTCTTTGCCATTTTTAAATGATACTTCAATTTACATAAAAACATGGAAGGAACACCTAAATATCTACATAAGGTTTTAGGTACTTTGGACAACAACCTTTCTACAGTATGTTGTCCAAATGTGAGTTTGATTTTACTAATACTTCAGACATGTCATAAGTTTCAAGGGAGAACATGTTAACCAACATAAGATTCAAGTAATATCAAACTAGCCACCTCTAACCAATCTTTCTTAGTTGAGAGGGTTCTTTTGATTATGTAGTTATTATACAAGTTTCTTCAAAGTTTTTTCTCAAAAATTTGCCCCTTTGAATAATTTAACTAATAAAGGATCCTTTTCTTGGACTAAAGAAGCACCAAAAATATTTGATGAGTTCAAAGAGGTAATGAGCTCATGTCTAGTGCTTGCAAGTCTTGATTTTTCTCTACCTTTTGTTGTTGAATGTGATGAATTTGGAGAAGGTATAGGAGTTTTCCCAACTTAAAAGGGAAATCATTAGTTTTGAGAGAAAAAATCAACCCAAATAGAGAGTATACTCTATTTATGAAAAATAAATCCTAGCAACCATGGATATTTTTGAAAGTTTGAACAATATTTGGTATGTGTAAAGTTTACAATTACATCAAATCATAGTAGTCTCAAGTTCTTCTTGAACAAAAGATATTTGAATTATCATAAGAAAAAGTGGGTCAGTAAATTGGAAGTTTACAATTTAAAGATTTACTATATGAATAGGAAGAATATGTAGCTGTTGATGCTCTTTCAAGGAAGCCTACTCAATGTTCTCCATCTTTTTTTTTTTTTTGGAAAGTCTATAATTTCAAAATATGCTAAGGACTCTTTTTCTTCTAATGTATTTAATAATTAGGTAGAGAATGATAGGTAAAATATTATTGATGAGATGACCTCCTATATGCATAGAGTTCTTTTGGTACAAAGATCCATGGTTAAAGAGAATATATTGGATTCCTTTTATGATACACCGTTGGCTGATCATCAAGTCTATTTCAAAACATATAAGTAGATTTGAGAGATATTTTGCAACGAAAATTGGAGTGGACAATTTTTTCTAACAAGATTATGACAACCACTTCTAATTTCTAAACAAAAGTAGGAAAACATCTCCATGGATTTTATCACTAGTTTCCCCAAGGCTCAAGGTAAATATTGCATATATGTTATAGTAGTCAAGTTGACAATATATTCACATTTTTTCCCTATTATATATGATTTTAAGGTATTGCAAGTAGCATATTTAGTTTTCAAGGAGATTTTCAAAATTGCACTACTTACCCAAGAATATTGCATAACTGATAGAGATAGTAGGTTCCTTAGATCTTTTTGGAACTCTTTTAGTTGAAAGTTACAAATCTCACATCCTACACAAGTTATTATCTTGTAACAATAGACAAGCAAAGATAGTTAACAAATGGATAGAAGGACAATTGATAAATTATGTTTTGAATCTACAAATATCTTGGATAAAATGGTTTTATATAAGGGATTATTGTTACAATGCCTCCAATCACATGTCTATTTGTGTGATGAAAGAAAATAGGTGAAAAGGGAAATTACTTGGATGCTCAACCAAACTAGGAAGCTTGCACCTAAATTGCTCTCACACATTGGAAGAGAGGATGCAAAATTCTGGAGGAAGGCTATGCAAACCATGAATGAAAAATACAAGAGTGAAGGGAGAAAATGGAGTATTTAAGCATGAATATATATTTGAATTGTAAATTTAATTTGCAAATAAATCCTAAGAACCAATTTACTTATTGAACTATGATCCCAATTTTAATATAACATATAAGGTATAGGGTTATGTTGAAAGTTTTATTGGGAAACAAGATACTGAGATAGGGGAATGAACTAGGATCTATAACAAATTTCACTTCTTGAAAAAAAAAATAGATTAACTGGATTCACTCCTAATCCATCTCATATCTTATATCAGATATAATATACTCATAAACTGTAAAATTAAAATGAAATTTATCTAAGCATAACATCAATCAACCATGAAAATATAAACTCATAATGCAAAGATTTTGGTAAACCAGAAACCCTCCAAGATGAAGGTAAAACTAGGGTGGGGATGACACCCACAAATCTTTATTGTCACAACAACAAAGTTTTCTTGTTAGGGCTACAACTTGATCACTTCTGATGATCTACCTTGTGAGGCGCCTTCTCGGTTAAAATCATTACAAGAATGTTAGGTCTACCTTGATTAAAGGATTTAAACTTAGAATAAAGTAGGCACTTTATTAGGAGATTTAACAAGGCATGTTAAAACCACTATGTTAAGAGATTTTCCCTGATACATTGGTTAGAATGTCTCAGTACCTGATTCTTTAGTTTCCTTTATCAAAGCTGATCACATATCTCTCTTCAATATCTAAATCTGATTTCCTTATTTGCTTTGCTATGTTTTTCTCTTCATTGCTAGGTTGCTCTGTTTAATCTCCTTATCAAACTTAACCTTCCTTTCTCTGTCCTTAGCTTGTTCACCTCTTCATGATTTCATCTCACTTCCATTACACCCTCTCTTTGATTTAGGGTTAGATCCCTTCTTAAATAGACATTCATAGAAATTTCTAGATCATAACCAACGATCTACAATGCATTCTTTTGCTGTTTAACCCTTCTGATTCTTTGATTGGTTAATCTACCTTTCTTGGGATTAATTCCTTCTAAAAACATGTTTAATTCTCTCCTTGATTGTCTATACAATCCATAAATGTTGTATATAATTCAGCCAAAATGGTTTACATAAGTGGTTGTGTCATTACAAACACATATGCCAAAACTAGTTTACTTGGCAATTGAACGTTTTGACGCTTAGTCATAACTAACATTCATGCTGTCTCTCGGCTTCTATAGGCTTGACATATATTTATTTTCTCGATATTAGTTAATTGTACATGGCTCGGTACCAACATGAGTTTTTACTCAACATGTATAGTAGCTCAGTCTCTACTGGGTTGCTTGAAAACTTTTGACTTGCTCGACATGTAATGAAATATAAACAAGTCCATGTAGCTCGACCTTCTTTGATGACTTGGTCACAATGATGACCAACCAACATTGCCTAGGAAATGATTAAGTGCTAGACACTAATAGGAGACAAGGCTTAGAGATCAATAATCTCCCCCTTTGATATTAGTGGCAAAAATACTTTTTCATGATTGTGCAATCTGTTCAAAATTAAAAAAATATAAAAAATAGTATTCCCCCTGAGAATGTGATTCAGTCTTCAAAGACTTCTGCTATAAAATATATATACATGTCTATGAACTCTGATGTCGACTCATCTGATAAATTTGATTTTGACTTCTCCTATGTATAAATTATTTCTTCTGATATGATCTATTGATTTCTCCTATGCATAAATGATTTCCCCCTATCTGAATGATTTATGTCATGATAACTTCCCCTTGCTTTTGTCATGCTATAGCTTGGGGATTGCAAGGGTTAGTTGATATTTTCCCAAAAATGTTTTGTGATTATGCAAAATCACCTCCAAACCTTTATTCCATCTTGTTCTGACTGATTCCAAAACCTAAATTTGGATTTCTAGCTGGGCAACTAGATTTATTAAACTTTCTACTATTGAGAGGTGCAAACCTCTCTTTATTAAATTTTGTGCTACATAAAGCTCTCTCTAAATTATTTCTAAATTGGTTAGTAGCATGAATTGAATAGGATTCAATTTATTCCTGATGCTACTATGTCTAGCCATCAACTCAGCTAATCTTCCTTGATTAAATGATAATTTATTGTATGAATGTGAGCTTGAACTTGCATTCTTGCCCAATGAAATAGTGCAAGTTTTCAAATATGCCTGTATTTGATCAATAGAGTATTGATTCTCAAATGTGAAGAAATCAACATCACAAAGTTTCATGTACAAAGAATAAATAACTATCAAAATTCCTTCCAAACTAGTGGTAAGGTTAGAAAGCTCAACCCGCCTTATTGCAAGTTCAGTTGAAACCTTCTCCACAACTTTATGCTCAAATATCTTCTCAGACCATCTTAGTAATTTGTCACTGGTCTCTATATCCTTATTGTGTACTTTATCAACTATATATACTTATTGATCCAAAATTAGATGTTGCACATTTACATCCTTATATCAAAAGCATCAACAAGAATGTCCTTAATGTCATGTAGTACCTACTTTTGCCTCAACTCCCCTTTAAGTTTTTCTTGCTTTTTCTTGCGATTCAACAAAATCCGCAGAGTCTACATTTCTTCCAAGGTCATATTGGGGTAGTGTAATGACCTCATCTAAACTGACTATATCCTCTGGTGTATCAACCTTGTGTGCTACTAACTATGACCGAGGGGTACTATCACTAGGTAGTGATATATGTAGTTGTTCCTCTTTGTACTCAGTCCAAGTGTCTACTCCTGTTGATTTGATATAACTTGTTGAACAAGTGTAACAATTAATACTTCAATTGAGATGGCACTCGAAAGCTAAATAAGATCTTGAATAGCCTCTTTCTCTTTTGGTTTCTTAGACTCTGCCAACTCTATCTTCTTTTCTTCATCTTTCTCATTTTTTTTTTCCATCTATGACATGAGTGAACTATGGAACTACAATAATTTTCTTGCCCTACTACTCAACACTCATGTCAGCAATAATTGTAACTAATGTAACTTGGAAATCATCAATTGGTGCACTACAAATATGTGGATAGTCTTGTATTGGTAATAAAACTAGATTGGTGCATGTAAGAGAGGTGTCTAAGGTGTTTGATTCAACATTTTTCAAATCTTCCTTAGTTAATATATTTTGATTTGGTGGTGATGAATTAGGAATATCCTCTATAGTGACAATATCCTATTGTTCACTCTCTTCTAGCTTCTTTAATTATTTTTTAATTCTGTCAAGTTCATCTTCATCATCTTGACCTTCCAATTCCACAAAATCTCTTCCCTCTTCTTCTTTTTCCTCTTCAACCAATGGAACTAGAAATCCAACTGCTTTCTTCCATATGACTATGCTCTCTTTCTCAACTTCATGAGCTTTATTTTTCAAAATTTTATATGCCCTCTCCTTAGGTACAAATTTCTTTACAAAATATTTTAGGGAAATAAACATATGCATCTTCCCTAAATGAGGCATTATCTGTGCTAAGTTGTTTCTCTTATTTGACTCTCAATGGACAATGGCCACTTTCATTTAGCATCTAATTTATTATACAAATCTTCAAGCATACCTTCACCTAATTCTAAAAGTGTATATCTAAATTTAATCGTCATATCCAACATTTCATTCTCAATCTTTTCCTGATCATCTTTATTTAAAGAACAACAATTAATCTTCTTAAAATTTTCTATGCTGGTTGAGTCTCTGATTTTATTACATACCTGATCAATGGTCATGGTAGGTAGTCTGGGTACAATTTAAAGTTGACTTAGATAATTAGATCCAGTTTCTTCTTCATCTTCCTCCTCATTAGGTGTAACAACCAATTTTCTTCTTGGCCTCTTAGGTATGATTTGCTCAAGTTCTTTAGCATGTTTCCTCTTTGTTGGGATTTTTTTTTCATCTTAGCAACTAGGGACTGAGCTATCTTAGATCTAGTAATTATCCTCCTTTTTGGTTTAAGTTTAGGAGGTGTGACTACCTTCTTCACATTTCTCTTTAGATCCCCCTTTACCTTAGGATCAACAATGAAAAATTTCTTTGGTTTTTCCTTGGACTTAGCAACAACTAATTCTTTACCTCTTGATTCTTTATCTTTATTTTCTTCATCAGATCCTTCATCCTCACCTTTGCCCTCAATTATCTGAAGTTGTCCTGTGCCAAGATTTCCCTCAAGATATTCTATCATTTTCTTTCGTTTTCTCTCCAACTTGGGCACTTTGGTTTGTATTAGCATTTTAATCTTGGCAAACTCATAATTGTTGAAGGGCTTGGTATGCTTCTCAATCTCTTCAGATAACAATGTTGTCATTGCTACTATGACATCATCTACATTGACTTCATATTGAATTGGAATTAGCCATGCAATCCTTGGTAACACTGCCTGGGCATATGTATAATCTATGTCTACCATAAAACATATATAATCAAAATAATGATCTACCACTGAATTTGGTATTCTCATCCTATTTTTCATTTTTTTCTTGAACTCATCAAAATAGTTATCCATAATAGCCTCAAAATTTTCTCCCAATTATTCAATAAGATCATTAATCTATTTAGTAGCTAGTCTATCTTGTCCCATGCAATCGTGCCAACTATAGGGAATAGATTTTGTACATAGAAAAATTTACTAACAATGGTCCAAACTTACAAAAAATGTTTCTTGCCTTCCTAATGCTCAAATATTTTCTGATAGTTGTTGTGGCTACAACTCAACCAGGTCATAACTATGATCTTTCTTCACTAGCTTATAACCTAGGTCGACTGCCACACAAGTAACACTATATAGTCAGCTTGATTGATATAGTTTTTGTGCAATTACACACACAACAAAATCAATAACCAGTTCTTCTATCCCATCAATTGACATTACTCAACCATTCCACTTGGCCTTTATCTGTTGCTCAATGACATCTTTTGCAACACATCTCACCATCTTCAATCTATCCAAGGTGGGATAACCAATAACTTGATGAATACTTGGTTTATTAATCTTTACTAATCCACCTTCCAACTGGATTTTCATGTTGTGAACTCAACTTAGTACAATCTTGATCCATTCTACCTTAAATATTTCTAGAAATGCTAGGGCATGAGTAATCCCTTTCTTGACAATAATCTTATTCTCATCATTCAAAACTCTATTATCACATAGCTTGTCATAAGCTTCTCATAACTTGTAGTCTGCAATTTCTACAATTTTACTCATATAACACAATCTAGCACTGTAAAATATTAAAATTCTTGGTGTAATCGATGATAGGGTGCCAAATGCATCAGCAGTCATAGCATATACTATACATTTTCTTGGAGGGCATTGATCATTCCTCACAATTTGTGCATTGTTCTCTTTCAAAATCTCCTTCCTAGATATAGATGTAGTGGATGCCATTTTCAAAATTAGAGTTTAATCAAATTTGCTTCAATAATTTTGAAATTAACTTAACTTGGCACTGTAAAACCAACCTTACTCAATTCTTCAAATCTTGTTGATGACATGTTGTGATTCACTTGTTCTTTCATTAGAATCATTTTGATCACCTTTGAATTTCCTGTTTGCACTATAATCTTGGTGAATGAAAAATGAACATCAAAATTTGATATGTACCTTTAATCTATTCATTTAGGTCTACAATAAATATGTTGTACTAAAGTAGGTACATAACAACTATCTTGACCTTTACATACTGTGTTTCAACTTCTTTCCATTCACATAGTCGATCACTATTTCTTGACTCAGTTAATACCATTTAGTTCAACCAACACATCAAATCCATCATTGTAAAATTTTGGTCTATATTGCAATGCTCAATTAATACAAGCAATATTATTGATACTCTACACTTGATAGTGTAATTGATTACATTGCTTGATTCTTCTCTGTGATCTATCCTAGTGCATATTTATTAATTTTGATATGAAATTTTAATCACATTTCTTGTTAGGAAATGGTGTATAATAAACCATTCAACTATTTAGTTCCTTACATACCTTCTTTTCTTATTTTGAACTGGTGTGATCACAAAATCCATTGGATTGGGTGATCTCAACTTCACTTGATCCACTACCTCTAGCTTCTACTATATTTTTCCAGGTTGATTTCATCTCAATCTTTCCTTTCCCTTTTTGGTGTTCATTGTTTGGTGCTGGTGCTTGGTCCTACAATTCTTACTAATATGTGCAACCTTGAGACAACTAAAGAAAACTAAGCTTCCATTTAACCATTTCTTATAGTTTCTTTTAAAATGTGTCTTAATGCGATTTTATGGAATGTGTCCATACTTTCCACAATAATGAAAATTATACCACATGTTGTAATCCCAATTGTAAGATCTACCCTGCTTAGGTACATGTGTTTTCCTTTTAGATGTCTAGTTTGATTTTTCTTTGGATTTACATTCTTGAGCTCTATGCCCATATTTATGATAGATATAACAATGCCCTTCAAATCTAGGTGCAATAGGTGTATCACTTGTCTTTGATCTACATTCATGTGCTTGGTATCTCTATTTTCTAACAATTAAAACAATTCCTAGTCAACTTAGATTTAGGGTTTTGCATACCATTCTTACTTTTGAAAATGTTTGCTGTGTGTCCTACTTTTTCACAATGATAACATGTAGGTTTTCCTTTAGGTTTTACATTTCTTTGTTCTCCACTCTTGGATGACTCTCCTTCCTTAGTAGATGAAGAGTTCTTGATATGTCCTAGACCAAAAGTATCATTGGGTGACCTTGGTTATCTCATAAATTCTTCAAAGTATCTAATAGCTTCACTTGGTTTATTCAATCTTTTGCGAAGTTCTTTCTCAAATCTCAACTCATTCCTTAGCTAATAAATTTGTGATCTCAAATTTCTAGTTTCCATGTCCTTTCTATTAAGCTCCTAATTTGCAAGTAACAACTGATTCATGGTGTTATTAGAAGTTCATGGTGTTATTATTGATGAGGATGAGGCTATCAAAAGGGAAGCCATGTGATTTTTTAGTTGTTTGCTAGAGAGAGAACACAATCTAGATAAGGAAAAATAGAAAGAGTTTCTGAAGTGTATTCCAAAAAGTATATATGAAGATCAAAACAAAAACCTCACTGCCATCCCTTCCAATGATGAAATAACTAAGGTAATTTTTTCCTTTGAGGGAGACAAGGCTCCTAGACTGGATGGTTTCTCCTTCCTTTTTTTTCAAACGTATTGACATATCATTCAAAAGGACTTTTTAAATGGAGTTAAAGAGTTCTTTGGTTCTAGAAAACTTCTTAAAGAGTTGAATGGTACTTTTTTGGCTTTGATACCCAAAAAGATAGGGGTTGATAGTATGGACCAATTTAGACCAATCAGTCTCTACAATTATTTTTATAAGATCATCTCTAAAATTCTCACTCTGAAGATTTTTTTCTTTATTACCTAATATGATTTTGAGACAATAGAATGGGTTTGTTCCAGGAAGGAAGATATTGGATTTTATTATCTTAGTGCATGAAAATATTCACTCCCTCACCAAATCCAAGAAAGAAGGGTTCTTATTAAAGTTGGATTTATCCAAGGCATATGATAGGGTGGATTAGGTTTTTTTAAAGTGCGGACTAGAAGCTTTTAGGTTCAATAAAATATTTTTGGAGTTGGTGTATACGTTGGTTTCCTTTGCCACTTTTTCTATTCTTGTTAATGGATCTCTTACTCCTTTCTTCTGGGATTCTTATGGTTTAAGACAAGGAGACCCTATTTTATTCATCCTCATGGCTGAGTGTTTGGGTAGATTTGTGGAAAAAATGGTTCAAAAGGGGGAATTTGTGGGTTTAAGACCTTCTAAGGATTTAACTTGTTCTCATCAGCAATTTGTGGATGACTCAATTGTGATGGGAGAATTTCAGTCAAAAATGTGAGGAATATTAAAAAGGCTCTTGAGGATTATGGCCAGCTACATGAAAAATTATTAATTGGAACAAAATCTCGATCTATTTCATTAATGTAAGTGTGAAGAGAAAATAAATAAATTAAAAGAATTATGGGCTATGAGGTTAGTAGTCTTCCGGGGTCATATCATGGTTTACCTCTTTGTCTTGATCCTCTTGATTCCTTTTGGAGTTATTTGATTGACAAAATCCACTCAAAGTTAGCTGGCTAGAAAGGATCCCTCCTTAGCAAGGATGGTAAGATAATTGTTCTAAAATCCACTTTACAAAGCATGCCCCTATATGCTTTGAGTATTTTAAAGATTAATAGTATTATTAATTATCTTAATAAAGTTAATAACCCCTCTTAGACCATCCATATTATTATTTTCAAGTCTATTAACTTGATTAGTTCCTTTTCAAAATGTGTTATCACTCGTAACTATAGAGAAACCAACAATGTGGCCGACTAGGCTACGAACATGGTGTGCAAAAGCTAAAAAAAGATGATATGGAATTATGGTGACAATATCCCTACTGATGAGATATCTTTGATAGATTATGAAAAGATTAGAAGTATACAAAAGAGCTTTAATAATGATGGAAATGAAATTTAGGAACAATTATGATTTGTGCAGGAATGGGGAGTTGTGGGTTATGATTATCTTTGATAAGACAACTCATTCATTACCACATGGATTGTGGGTATTTCTACATAAGAGAAAAATTTGTTGTTACTTTGATACAAAGATTTCCACTTTGTCTGAGCTTGTTAGGATAGTTAGGAATTTTCGTAGTTTGAGGAATATAGATGGTAAGAGAAAGAGGGTTGAGCCTGCAAGTTGCAAGGAATGGAAGCATAAGACAAAAATTTGGGATATTTTATAATAGGGTCAATTCATGGGCTTCATGGAGAAGTTGAAGGGTAGTAATCTATTTATAACCTACCAGTTTATCAAGACATGGAAGATTGGAAGCATCTTGGTGAGAAATCAGAGAAATGGATGTCACGTAGGACATTATAGCTGAAGCCACTAGTTTTGATATGGATGGGATCAACTTCTATAAGGATAGGAAGGTGTCTGATCATGCTATTGATGAGTTTGTAGAGTTGACCAAGGAGAGAAATGGGTTGGTCAAAATTGGCAACTCCTATTAGGATTATACCATGAACATAAATAACAATTACATGAAAATATAAACAATATAAAAAATAATAGATAACACAAAAGAGAACACAAGACACCAAGATTTAATGTGGTTCACCCAAACTTTGGGCTACATCCACCAAAAAACAAGTCCAATATTATTACGATCTAGTGATTGCAACCTAATTACAATCCGTAATCCCTTACAACTCAATACTGTTGTAAGAAGCTACAATATCACCATTACATTATGAAATCCCTAACCCTAAGCCTTTTTTATACAATTTTTTGTCACTTACAAAATTAGGGCTAGAATAAGTCATCCAATAGGAAAAATAACACTCGACACCTTTTACAGTAGAAGGGAATTTTTGGCTTTGGGGGTGCTGCCCCCCCCAACCCCCATGGGGGTGTTGCCCCTTGACCCCACCATATACTATGGCAGGGAGTGCACTTGGGGTGTTGCTCCCAAACTCCCATAGGAATAATATGGGGAGAAAACCACACCGAATAAACCTCTGAGTCTAATTAGGCTCCATATCACAATAATCCCCCACTTGGAGACTAATCACACTCCACAATAATAACCTCCCACTTGGAGACTGATCATAGCACTACTAAACCTATACCTCCCACTAGAATATATCAAACCACCCTAGACTCTGATGTTCTGTTATTCTATTTAGTCTAGAAGACCAATCGAAGCTAAAGAGGAATTTAGCTTCTCCCTTGCTACTACCTTTGTAGACATATCCATTGCATTGTCATCTATATGTATCATGTCCAACTTTAATTGTCTATCATCCAAAATTGACTAAATGAAATGGTACCACAACTGAATGTGTTTTGTCTTTGAATTCAAAGCTGAATTTTTTGCAAGATGAAGGACACTCTGACTATCTGTAAACAAATAATTATCCTTCTGAGGCTATCCCAATTCTTTCAAGAAGAACTGAAGCCATATCATCTCCTTGGCTGCCTTTGTAGCAGCAACATACTTTGCCTCTATAGTGGATAAAGCATTAACCTTCTATAACCTAGAAACCCAACTCACTGCTTCCCCACCAATAGTAACTACATAACTTGTAGTACTCCACTTGGTATTGTATGCATGGAATGTGGCCTCTATTTAACACACACACTTCAACATGGTCCTTGTATGCAGATTCATCTTGAGATGAACATGAGATTGTTCATTCAAGAGAAACCCTACAAGGCAACCTGTTGCCTTCTATCTAGAAGGATTTTGCCTATTTATGCTCTCAGATTTGAGGTGCAGGCAACTAGACCATCTAGAATGAAGGTTTTAAAGATGATTAATCTATATGAATATGCAAGTAATCTAAATGATCTATGCAATTAATCTAAGAACATATAAATAGAATTAACTAAATGAATGCATATTAATCCTAAATGATATTAATCTAAAAAATGAAAGTCTTTGAAAGTATAATGAGCTTAGAAGAGTATACAATCTAGCAGTGATTCGATAGCAATTCAATTCAACCTCCATAATGAGGAATTATGAGTCCCTTAAATAGAATTTGGGAATAAATCAACGGTGAGGATTAACCTTGATGACTGATTAGGATTAGATAGAAGATTCAGTTAAGATGAAAACTTCCTTGTGCAGGTGAAGTGAACTGTTTCAGATATGAGTTTGATGAGTAGTTAATTGAATTTGTCATAAGTGTGAGAGTGAGTTAACTAGATTGAATCCATTTTTGAGAAGTAATTCACTTAGAGTTTCCATTTAGAACTAAAGAAAGGATTTTAAAGATATTATTTAATTTAATAGGTGAGATATGACCTCACAAATACCTTTTTCATTTAATTGAATATTCTAATCCAATTAATTAAAGTAGGCATAATTATTAAATTAAATATTTTTATTCCCTTAGTACATTAGTCTTGGATATAATTTAATTTAATTAAAGCATAAATACTTAAAATTAAATTAAATCTTGATCAATAGGTTTAATGTGACTAATATGAGTCAATACTTTAGGAATTAAATAAGGAGTATGATGAATGCAGATTTAGGGTTTTTTGCATTTGACAATTAAGTCAAGTAGCAAGTAGCAGAATAAGATTTTCCTAATGACATAGGACTTTAGAATTGATTAGATAGACTAGAATTAGTGATCATGGAAATGAGCCAATTTTGGGGTTTATATTTTGCCCCTCTTTGAATGAATGTGCGAGCAACACGTTCGACTCAAAGAAAATCAGAAAGCATGATGCGAGGATCAAGAAATGAGATTGGTTCCAAAATTGATGATACAAAGACCAATTGATAAGCTTTTAAGGACCATCTTCAGAATGGAGCTTAATCCCAAGGAATCCAAGTAAAGCACCTAGATACCTAAATGTATAAGCATTTAAAAGATTATTTCTAGAATTAAGCTTAACCTTTAAGGATCCAAATAGAACATCTAGATACCTGAGATTGATAGCATTTAAAAGATTATCTCTAAAATGGAGCTTAACCTTTAAGGATCCAGATAGAACACCTAGATACCTAAAATTGATAGCATTTAAAAGATTATCTCCAGAATGGAGCTTAACCTTTAAGGATCTAGATAGAACACCTAGATACTTGAAATTGATAGCATTTAAAAGATTATCTCCAGAATGGAGCTTAACCTTTAAGGATCTAGATAGAACACCTAGATACCTGAAACTTATAGCATTTAAAAGATTATCTCTAGAATGGAGCTTAATCTTTAAGGATCTAGACAGAACATCTAGATACTTGGGATTGATAGCATTTAAAAAATTATCTCCAGAATAGAGCTTAACCTTTAAGGATCCAGATAGAACACCTAGATACCTAAGATTGATAGCATTTAAAAGATTATCTCCAGAATGGAGCTTAACCTTTAAGGATTCAGATAGAACACCTAGATACCTGAAATTGATAGCATTTAAAAGATTATCTCCAGAATGGAGCTTACTCTTTAAGGATCAAGATACAACATCTAGATACTTGAGATTGATAGAATTTAAAAGATTATCTCCAGAATGGAGCTTAACCTTTAAGGATCTAGATAGAACACCTAGATACCTAAAATTGATAACATTTAAAAGATTATCTCCAAAACGGAGCTTAACCTTTAAGGATCCAGATAGAGCACCTAGATACTTGAAATTGATAGCATTTAAAAGACTATCTCCAGAATGGAGCTTAATCTTTAAGGATCCAGATAGAACATCTAGATACCCAAGATTGATAACATTTAAAAGATTATCTCTAGAATGGAGCTTAACCTTTAAGGATCCAGATAGAACACTTAGATACCTAAGATTGATAGCATTTAAAAGATTATCTCTAGAATGGAGCTTAACCTTTAAGGATCCAGATAGAACACCTAGATACTTGAGATTGATAAAATACAAAAAGATCAAAATTATGTGTCATAGAATCATCCCCAAAACAAGGTTTGACTCTCAGGAGGCGAGGTTCAAATTATATCGATACTTGTCCAATACCGATACTAATGACCAGATGGAATAGATGAGAAAGATGTCAGATAGAGGGAAACAAGATGCCCCTACTGATGAGATGCCCCAAATGGTGAGGACATAAGATGGGAACAAGATGCCCCAAGCAATGAAGATTCAGATTGATTTGGAATTCGAGTTCAATGATGTAATCATCCTGCCCCCTCAGGAGCAAACTTGAAAGATGACACACTAGAAATATGATGTAAAGCAATATGTTGAGAGATACAAAAGAAATCCAAGATTCAAAAGAATGTAGAAGAGATTAGAATAATTAGAAGAAAATTCAGAGTCAATTTAGCAAGATTTTGAGGTCCAGAAGACCAAGTTTGACCAAGAGTTGACCAAAGTTGACTTTTTTCAAAATAAAATTTGAAAACATGAAGAATTTTGGGTTGAAAAGATTCCAAGAATTAGAAAGTATTAGAAAAAATTGGACTACACAAGCGTTCAATTGCGTCGGTCTGAAAATTTTAAAACACATTTTTGAGCTGCTTAGGTGTGTTACCTTTTGAATTCAATCTTGAAAATGGATTCAGAATGGTCAAATTAGCTAGGGGTGTGATTCATAGGAAAATCAAGGCACTTTGAAAAATTAGGTCAAACCCTATATAAGGGCCCAAGGGGTAATTTTCAATTCATTTCCATCTTTTGTCTTTTGTGAATAGGAGCTTTGAGAGGAAGATGGCAGTGAATGTGAGATATCATTATTTTGAGTGCTCCCGACGACACAGTCGGCTGACGAACTATGAACCACCAATGAGTGGTTGATAACTTTCCTTTGTAATTTCATTTTCATGCTTTTTGATGTCATTCATTGCATTTTTAGCACATTTTAGGAAGTCTGCAATTAGTCTTTGCACAAGACTGTCCTTTCTAGCATGAAACCAATCTCTTCTCACGTGAAGATTCACCAACCTGGTATTTCTTCGCGCGCATCAATGGGGATTCTTGTGCGGGAGATACCCACTTCTTGTCTAAAAAGCATGGAAATTTTGCTTAAGTTATTGTCACCTTTCGTGCGAGGTAGGCTCTCTTCGTGTGAGTACTTGATTTTTTGATCGAGATAGTCTCTCTTCACATGAGGTTTTGATTTTGCATGCGTTTATGCAAAATCTCAGGCGAGGAATTGATTTCTCACATGAAGATGCACAATCTCACATGAAGAAATGAATTCTTATGTGAGGAAATACATCTTCGCATGAAATTCGGTGACAACATGCTAATGAGAAATTGCATTTTTGATGTTTTAGCTTCAATTTTTGGTCATTTTGTCATCATTTTGGCTTTCTGAGTAAGTACTAACTGTTTGCACATTGTTAATGTTTGTGTGTGCAAGAGGTATTTTGTTATGTCTCATTCAGATCCCATTATCTGCCATATGGAGCTTTGTTGCAGAGCCTAGATGCGGTAGACATGGAACATATTGATAGACTGGGGCTTACTTCTCTATGCCAGATCCCAACATTGCTGGTGAATCACGGCTTGTTGATTGCCTTGGTGGAGCATTTTGATTTAGAAATGAACACCTTCTACCTACCTCAAAGAGAGATGACCATCCCCTGAGGAAATCTATAGGATTCTATGGATTCCCTTTCATGGGCTAAGAGTAGCATATGACACGGTGCCCTGGGCAGGGACAAAGGCCTTGTGTGCCATTTTCTAGAGGTAGCTAGTGATTGGGCAAGCCATCACCTAGGATGAGCTCATTCATACATAGGGGCATACACATAGATTGGCTTCAATTTTGGCCATATTTATCAGCTACTTCTTGGTGCTAGATAGAGGATAGCATGGGTTGGAGTGTGGATGGGGGGTTATGTTACAGCGCATGCTTGAGTCTCCTGAGCGATTTGGATGGGGCTAGTGTATGTTGGCTCATATGCTCTATGAGATGCATGAGATCATATATCATGAGTAGAAGAGCATGGTTGTTGGGGTTTATGTTCTCCATATCTAGGCATGGGAGCACCTACTAGTTACACAACCCATTTTTGAGGATGTACGTGAGCCCATAGAGCCATATATTTGCAGATATAGGGGGTAGATTACCCAAGCTAGCTTGGGTAAGATAGATCACTAGAGGACCTGTATTGATGACCTGGTCTCCATCATATGGTGGCCTTGGTGAGAGAAAAAGGATTGGGATGATGCTCCTAGGAAGCTAGGGTGGATGTTTTGCTCATGACCACTGGTGGGTAGGACCACATAGATCATTGTGCAGTTCACGATTACACGGGTGTGGAGACAGTATGGGAAGCAATAGGATATTTTCTAGGAGTATTGTGCCTATGCGTAGGTCATAAAGGACCTAACATGAGGATGGCCTACAAGACTAGATGTAGGGAGATCGATGATTAATGTGTGCAACCTAGTTGTGACATAGTGGGACTACCTCTCAGAGGTAGTAGATGTAGGGGTGACAATAGTATATCAGGAATATCTTACTAGTCACCCCGTCCCATGGTTCAAAGATCCTTTGGGGGGAGTAGCACAGGCTCCCCAGTAGGCACCAACACAATAGTAGTAGGGTGAGATAGGTGCAGATCCCCACATAATAAATGGGGTCAGACCCATGTGTAGGAGGTAGTGGAGGGGAGCAAGGTCGGTGCCAGAGGGCGAGGATGGAGGAGTAGGCATCTACAAAGCAGACACCTAAGATGCTTGATGAGGAGATGTAGGAGTAGCCCACTATAGGATCTCAAGATGCACAATGGTGATAGAGAGAGTGGTTCCACTAGGCCCCTTGGCAAATCAGAGAGCTACAGATATAGATAGTAGTGAGAGATGCATGGATTGCAGAGCAAGATCAAGAGATTCAATGATTACGGGATTGAGTGCAGGTTGCCGAGTAGAGGGTAGAAGTGTTACAAAATGAGGTCTGATTATAGATGGTCCAAGGGGCCTACTACTTTGTAGCATACTCAACAGTGGTGCCCAATGAGGCTTAGAAGGTGCCTTGATTCTCTCAATATGCTTGAGACTCTGGGGGTGTACATCCTCCTACCAAAAAAAACTAGATATGTCGCCTCCTCCTCCTCCTCTTGCTAGAGGTGATGGTGCATGACACAACTAGTTACATGATACTCAGAGCACTAATTTTGAGTCTGGCTATATATCCATTGGTGTGCTAGCACCATTTTGTATCATTTTTGATCGATAGCACTCAAGTAGAACTCATTTTTGTACTAACACACATTCTTTGACATATATATATATATATATATATATATATATATATATATATATATATATATATATATATATATATATATATATATATATATATATATATATATGATATTTTGGAGCTGAGTTTCATTGTGTTGGTGTCGTTGTCATTGTTTGTCTTTTCCTTTGATGCACATGAGATGTTTATATGATGATAATGAGATGCAAAATGTGATGCAACATATGCATGTTTGATTTGATGTGATTTGATTATGTAATGTAAATGATATGAGTGTATGGATGTATTGTTTATGGAAATGAACTAGCATCTCATGAAGTGTTGTATGTTTTTTCTTGATAGTGATAGGTATCCCCTCAAAGAGCATGTGAATACGAACCAAAGAACCAAACGCTTGTGCAGCCATGGAGAATCCTGATACATTTGAAAAGATCCACAATCCCCCATCACAAAGGATGGAAACTGAGTTGTTATTGAATTGCATGCTTATGCAAGTGAAGTATGTAATGCAAGACTATGTTAAATGCAACCCTTGGTCTAGTTACCAAGCCTTGACAATTTATCATCACTGAGCATATAATAAAATCATAAATGTCCTACAACCCCCACTGATAGTGCAATCATGGGAATATGAATAGGACATAGGTTATAGATTTGTTAGGATTAAATGTAAGCATTTGAGGAATGAGAAGCCAGAATGACTTGAACATCTATCCCTTTTATTGTAGCAAGTTAAAAAAAGCATCAAAACATAAATGTTAGGATGACCAAAATGTTGCTTGCATGGTAGACACACCAAACACACAAGAGATCCATCTTATGCTAAGTATTTAGAAAGTATTCAGTTCGCAATGACCCTTGCATTCGTAATATGAGACAGAAGTGTGCTAGGTATACTTGCAGTGATCCATACATTCACTTGACAGGACAAGTATGAGTATTTACTGTAGCATGAAGAGTTCATTCCAACAAATAAGGAGAAGAACCAACATTATTGATGTATTCGTATAAAAGGAGTTGAGGTACACCCAACTATCCAATATGAGATGGAGGCTCTTATAGTGGACACCCCTCTTATAGGAATATGCCAACTTATTGGAACTAAACTATAGATAGAAAAAAAAGAAAATATCATACCCCCAGTCATTACTTCTCTAGTCATAAATGACATCATCAAGTTGCTTGAGGAGACATGATAAAGTGAAAACACAACAAACAAAGAAAAATGCTCAGCATATCCAAACAAGTATGTCATTTTAAGTTCAATGTTTTTGGGATTGATGTCAAGTGTCAATGTCTAGAATATGTTTGAAAGAAATCTCTTCATTAGGGTGACAATAGTAGGCAGACACAGTCAGAACGATTGGTGACTGAGGTCAAAAGAGGAATCTTCAAGATGAAGATCCTAAAGAGGACAAAGCGATAGTAGAAAAACACAACCAAGATGACTGGTGACTGATGCAAGAGAGATCTTCCATAAGGGAACATCGAAATGTGACCTGAGTAACAGTAGGTAGACACAACTAAAACAACTAGTGACAGTTGCAAAAGAGATTTAATGAGGCAAATCTTGACAATAAGTGACACTAATGATAATAGGTAGACACACCCAGAATGACTTGTGACTGTCATGCAAAATATTCTATGAGGAGAATCTTCACAAAGAGTGACACTAACAATAGTAGGCAGATGCAACGAGGACCACTGGTGACTATCACATAAGAGATTCTGTGAGGAGAATCTCAAAAGAGTGACACTAAAGGGGAATGCCCTCGACTTGTGAGAAGACTCAATCCATGGATACATGAGCAGAAAGTAGGAAAAGTAATAAAGAAACTGTATAGATAGCCAGAAAATGCATTGCAGGATGGAGCATTGGGAACAAGAGGCACCTGTTTACCAGGTTTTCACCTTCTTGGCAGAAATTTCTCTTTTTTTTCTACCATGATGCATGTTTCCAGGTTTTCACTACTGGCACTTTTCTTGTTTTTCAATTTTTTTTGTATTTTTTTTTTTTGATTTTTTTGTATTGTTTGGATTTTTCAATTTTTTTGGTGTTACCAAGGTGCCTATTGCTAGGTTTTCACCAGGTTAACAATTTTTTTAGGACTTTTTCTAATTTTTATGATTTTTTCAGGACACATAGATATGTACAAAGAGCTACTAAGATTAGATCAACTGTAAAATTGCTTCAAGTGGAGAGTGTTGACAGGTTCCTTGAGCACTTCTCCCTTGGTTGTGGAGAGTTGATAAGTGCCAAATCCATACACTATAGTAATGATTTAAGGACCAAGCCAGTTTGGTTCAAACTTCCCTTTTTGGACTCCCTGTTGCTGATTCTTAGGGTTCTCTCTTAGGACGAGATCACCCAGCTGGAAGTCACGTGGCTTGACTTTTTGATTGTAGCTTCATGGCATTTGTTGTTGATAGGCTTGCAGATAATCACATGCCACTTGTCGACGTTCATCCAGTAACACTAGCTCTTGAAGTCGAGCCATCTTGTAGTCTTCATCAGTAATAAGGCCTTTCATAGAGATTCTCAAGTTAGGAATCTCAACCTTTATTGGAAGCATTGCATCTGCTCCATACACCAAAGAAAAAGGCATCGTACCCATTGGAGTCCTGATGCTTGTCCTATACACCCACAAGGCTGGATTGATCTGGAGATGCCAGTCTCTCCCAGATTTTCTGACTATGCAATGGAGGATCTTTAGGATCACCTTATTAGAAGCCTCAACCTAGCCATTACCTTGGGGGTAATAGATGGAAGACCAATGTTGTGTGATTTTTAATTTCTTGCATAATTCATTGAGGCCTTTGCTCTTGAATTGTCCTCCATTGTCAGTAATGATTGAGGATGGTACACCATACCTGGAGATGATGTAGTTTGTGATAAAAAGAGCTACAGTTTTACCATTGGTGACTGCGAGAGGTACTACCTTGATCCACTTCATGAAGTAGTTTGTAGCTATGATAATGAACTTATGTCCATTAGAAGAGATTGGGTGAATCTAACCCAGCAAGTTGAGGGCCCATTGTTGGAATGGCCATGTTGTAGTAGAGGGAATTAGCTCCCTAGCTAGAGAGTGGATCAGATTCCCATGGAGTTGATACTACTTGCAAGACCTAGCATACTTGATTGCTTCTTGCTCTATTTAAGGCCAATAGTAACTAGCTCTAATGAGTTTTTGAGCTAGTGTCAAGCCATTTGAGTGGGATCCACAAATGTCCTCGTGAAGGTCAATTAATGCACGTTTGGACTCTTTGGGTTCTAAACACCTAAGGAGTGTTCCGTCGAGATCTCTCCTATACAGATCGTTAGCAATAATGACATACTGTGAAGCATTACAGATAAGGTAACATTTTTCATTTTGAGTAAGACCTTCCAAAATGATTTAATTATGAAGATAGGAATAGATGTGATGGTAACGAGATGAGTCCTATACTACAATAGAACAGATCATCCTAGAATCATGGGTGTTGTAAGCTGGGTAGTGTAAAACTTCCACCAAGAACTCATGTCAGAGATCATTTTTAGGCATTTGTAGAAAGGAGGCCAAAGTAGCCATAGCATCAACCACTTTATTATCTGCTCAAGGAATCTGCTAGAAAGTGATGTGTGCAAAATACTTCTTTAAGTCATCAACCATGCATTTGTAAGGAACTAATTTCTCATCCTTTGTTTGATATACATCATTAACTTGGTTGATTACAAGATAAGAGTCTCCAAATTTTTTTAACTGATCTAATCTCCATTTAGCTACAATTTTCATGCCATTTATCAAAGCATCATATTCAACAATGTTATTTGTATAAGGGAAAAAAATCTTGTATGCTTTGGGCAATGAATATCTCTGTGGTGTTATGAAGAGTAATCCAACACCAGATCCCTATTGTGTGAAGGACCCATTGAAGAACATGACCAATTTTTGGTGTATGAGTGTCAGAATTGACTCATCAAGGAAATCAATGTTCATTGGAAGGAGACCCTGCAAGGGTGCATCTGCTAGCTGATCTGTAACTGCCTATCCCTTGATAGCTTTATGTTTGACATATTGAATGTCAAACTCATTGAGTATCATAACCCACTTAGCCAATCTTCTTGTGAGAGTTGCCTTACTGAGCAAGTACTTTAGTGGATCTATTTTAGCCATGAGTTGTGTAGTGTGGGCAAGCATGTAGTGTCTCAAATTTTTTGAAGCAAAGATGACTGCCAAGCAAGCTTTCTCAATGATGCTATAGTTCCTCTCATAAGAGATTGGTATGCGACTCAAGAAGTAAATAGCTCTATCTTTGTTATCATTTTCTTCCTGAGCTTACATGATTCCCAAAGATGTTTTAGTTGTTGAAATGTACAAAAGAAAAAGCTTCCCATAGATAGGAGGCATCAGGATTGGTAGATTGGAAAGATATTGTTTGATCTATGTTAAGCTTTTCTCACAATCCTAACTCCAGTTGAATTTCACACCCTTATATAAAGTCCTTGTGAAGGGTTGCGATCTATCCACCAATTGTGAGATAAACCTATGAATAGATTAGAGTCTGCGTTGTAGACCTCTCATTTGGCTAATGTTTCAAGGTGGTGGCATATCCATTATTGCTTTTACTTTCTCTAGATCCACCTCAATTCCTTTTTTAGACACGATGTATCCTAGCAACTTTCCTGATGTGACACCAAATGAGCATTTCTTAGGATTGAGCCGAAAACTAAACTTTTCTATGCAATCTAGGATGGGTCCCAAATCTTGCAGATGAGTATTGCGTTTGGCATTTTTGACCAAGGTATCATCCACATAGTCCTCCATGGTCTTATGCATCATGTCATGGAAAATTGTAGTTACTGCTCTCTGATAAGTTGCACCAGCATTTTTCAAATTGAATGGCATTACATTCCAGCAAAAGGTTCCCTATCCACATGTGAAATTCATTTTCTCTTGGTCTTCTGGTGCAATTTTTATTATATTGTAACCAAAAAATCCATCCATTAGTGAGTACATCTCATAGCCTACCATCATGTCCACTATGATATCAATTTTGGGAAGTGGAAAATCATCCTTAGGACATGCCAAGTTGAGATCATGAAAGTTAGTGCAAAATCTGATAGATTTATCATGCTTGGAGATTGGAACAATGTTGGATATCCATTTGGAATAATCAATTGCACAGATGAATCCTGCTTTCAAAAGTTTCTCTAGTTCTGCTTTGACGAGCAATGCAACATGAGGATGCATTTTTTGAAGTTTTGGTTTAACTAGTTTGATGCCTTGTGTGATGGATAAGTGATGCATGATAAGGTTAGGATCCAGTCCTAGCATGTTAGAATATGTCCCAAAAAAATTTATCTTCTTCTCTCAGAAAAAGGCAATGAACTCTTCCTTTTCTTCAAGAGACAACAACTGTGCCAGATGTATGATATGAGGATGTTCTTCTGTACCCAGGTTGATTGGCTGTGTCAGCTGTATCAACACTGATGATCTCTCTTGAAAGTGACTTGGAAGTGCATCAAATATCTCATCCATGGACACCTCAGAGAGGTTTTCACCTTTGGATACATCTTTTGGTTTTACTTTTTTGGGTTCTGACATTGCCACAATGTGGCTTTCACCATCAGGCCTTTTGCATTTTTAATTTTTAATTGTATGACTGAGATATTTGATGTTAGCTTTAGTCATGTTGACACTCTGTTAATTGGTGGAAGACATTATAGGTTTGATAATGTTTAGATGGAAGACAAGAGCATAGTCATTTTGGAATGTGGGGACTTCACTAGATGCATTAGGGTTCCAGTCTATAAGCTTAGGATGTGTGAGTGAAAGATTAGTGATAGGTTCGATTGTGTTTACAATATAGTCATTAAGTTCTTGGACTAGCAATTCGAGACCTATAACGACTTTGTCCATAGGTGTGTTCGAATGCCTCTGAGTACTAACATCAACAATTGATGACTCTAGGATACTAGTTGGATCAGACCCATTTGACCTAACCCTAGATGTTTCACCCACTTTGATTTGGTTTTCATAGACATGAACTTGTTCAATGTCTTTATCTGTAGTTTCTTTTTAAAGAGAGTCAAACTCATATTCCTTAGAATCAGTGCTACATGGGGAGAGACTATAGAACTCCCCAACAGTGATAGGGACATACTCACCTTCATCATTTGGGTTCTTACACAGGTATTCAATACACAATGACTGACTAGACTCTCACTTTTCTGAATGAGCTTTGGGTTGATCAGCATTGCCCTCAGAAGAATCACTAGTATCATCCACAGTGCTAACATGTGGCACAAAGTCATCTAGCTCAACAAAAAATTTAGCAAGATCATGAGGAATAGGATAAGGATAGGGATCCTCATCGTTAGATTGTTCCTTTTGATTATCTGACTTAGCTTGTGACTCATTTCTAGATGAACTCTTAGGTTCTGGTATGAATTTATTAGGTCCTAAATGGAAAGGAACCTTCTTAAATCCTAGACCAGTTGTATTACTGCTGCTTCAAGCTATTGCCTTGATAAGATCAATTAGGCCATTGTTATTGCACCCAATAGGGCTAGTTCCTTTGTAGCCAAAATGCTTCATGACCCTAAGACTAGCCCATATTTCTCAAGAGTGATTTCTCAAGCTTTCTCCGTTAAGTCTATTGGAGTCTCTTCTTTGTAAAGCCATGCATCAATGGCTCTATTTTCACTTTCATCCTCTAGGGGAACTGTAGCCTTGAAAAAAGTGCCATTATACTTGGTTTGAGGTGTCAACAAAAATGACTTCTTTGCCTCTGAGGGTTTCCTATAATGATGAGGAGACTTTGGAAGAGATGTTAATGACAAAACTGGTTCAATATGGTACTCTCCCATGCCATTTTTTTTCAGTTTGAATGACTGCTCAATTTTTTTCAGTTTATTGTCATGATAATCAGTGGATTCCCGGTTAGCAAGAATGAAAATTTCAGCAATTTTGAGGATATTGTAGGTATAGCTAGTAGTGGTAGGAATAGTAACTTTGGAACCATGAAATGAGAATTTGATGCATTGGTGATATGTGGATGGCACAGTGTGCATCTCATATATCCATGGCCATCCTAATAGAATGTTATAAGCCAAGGGAATGTTGAGCAGGTGACATCCCTTTCTATAGGACCGACGTGAATGGATAAGACCACAAGACCTAGAGACTTTTGTTCAACTTTTTCATACGCTTTGATAGTGATCTTGCATCAAGGATCAATAGAGTCATCTAAATAATTCATTTGTATAAGAAAGGCCATAGAGAAAATGTTTAGGCCAACACCATTATCAATGAGTACCCAATGAATAGGTGCCTATGTATCATAACCTCAATGTGTAGAGGTTGATTGTGTGGGTGAATCAATGATTTATCATCCTCCTCAGAGAAGGAAATAAGATAAGGTGAGGTCAGGTGACCTACCATGGATTGAAATCACTCAAGATCAAGATCTTGGGGAATGTTTGCCTTAGTGAGGGCTTTGTCCAGAATTTGCATGTGAGCAGGCAAGATTTTAAGTAGCTCAAAGATGGAGATTTGAGCATTAGTTTGTTTTGATTGATCGAGAACACTATAGCTAGTTGCTGTTGAATGTGTTGTGAGTTTTGCACCTTTTCTAGGAGGACCAACAAGGGCTTTGTCTTTATATTGTTTAGGATCAGGACTAAAAGGTGTAGGGCATTTGAGCACCAATTCAGTGTAAGAGTGAGTAACAACATTAGCACAATGTTGTGAAGATGTGTTATTCTTTGTGTTGGAAGTAGGGCCCCTCAAGACAAATGGTGTCTTGGGTTTATTGTTATCTTGTTTGCCCTTAATGGTAATGACATCCTAGTGTTCAAAATCCACAGGTTCAACCATGTTAATCACATTGTCATCATTAGAGTATGCATAGTTGACCTTGTTGTTGGGTTTTGGTTTTAAACTCTCTCCTTTTTCATAGGCTGGGAAAGGCTCTTTGAAGTCCTTGTGATTCGAGTTCTTGTTATGTCCATCTACCACAAGTTCACCAGTATCAATCATGTCCTGGAATTTGTGGGGCAAGTTTATGTAGTTGCTAGTTTTATGCCCCTTATTTTGGTGATACTCATAGAATGAGGTTTCATTCCACCATGGTGGGCATGGTTGCAGATCATAGGGGTGAGGGTTGTCCAGTGGTGAAATAAGCTTGTGTTGTAATAATGTTTTGTAAACCACATTCAATGGTTCACCCAAGGGTGTATACTCTTGCTTAGGGCGTGTGGCCCATGAGTTTCTCAATTTTTTCCCAAACATCTTGTTGTCAGGAGGAGGTTTCTTAGCATTTTTTGCTGCATTGAGACCATCTATGAGATTAAATGCTGCCTTAGCAGGTTTGGGAGTGACATTGTCAACAACTCCAGCATGTACAATTTCTTGGTTCTTGTTGACATATTTGGTTTTATCCTTGTTGGAGGTGATACCTTGTTTTGTGTCTTTCTGAAGAGTAAGTTCACCCTTCTTGACCATGAATTCCTCTATGTAGGTAGCCTATGTGATCATGTCTTCAAAGGTATGTAGACCTTGAAGTTGGAATCTATACTTGAAATCAGGTAAGAGATTATCAGTAAAAATGTCAAGCTTTTTTGTTTCTAGAAATTTTCATGAATATTTAGTGTATACTTGTCTCCACCATTGGAGGAATGTGAGGAAGGGTTCCCCAACTTTCTACTTAAGGTTACAAAGATCCCAAATATTGACAGGGTGTTGGATGTTGTGAGAATACTGCTAGACAAATAAGTTGGCAATTTCATCAAACTTCTTGATATTGGGAGGCAAGTGTGAGAACCACTCCAAAGCTTGACCACCTAGACTTCTAGGGAATAAACACATGAGGTATGTCTAGTCATGCATAAAATCCATAGATAAGGCACCAAATTCTTACAAGTGATCTTGGGGATCAATGGTGCTAAAGTACTTTTCATACTTAGGTAGCTCTATGCCTCATGGAAAGGAGGTATGTTTATGCTCTCGTCAAATGGAAATGGACAAAGAGCTTCTAACGTGTATGTTTTTGTGGGATTCTCTTTCTCATGCATCATCTGAGCTAGTTGGTCTTGCATAATTTTTAGTTTTTTTTGGAGTTTGGAAGTCTTAGTTTCCTCTTTAGGCATGATGATGGTTTCCACATTGAAATGAAAGGGTAGCTTAGCTCCCTCTTGGGCAAGTTTGAGAAAGTACCTTTCTTTCTCTTTATTAAGTAGAATTCCCATGACCTTTTGAAAGTTTTTGTCTCTATGAAATTTCTCTATGTGTTTAGGAAGTATTTCCACCTCTTTGTATTCCTCAACAGTGTCATGGTCTTTCTCTTTCTCTTTGTCATTCCTAGGTGGTTCTTGATGTCTGTTGTGACTACTATGTTTAGGTTCTTAATCAATCATTGTAGGAATGTGTTTAGTTTCATTACATTGTGATTCAAAAGTTCCTTTAAAAAGGAAGTCAGACATTGTGTTTGGAGATACAAGACCTTTATTAGTCTTAGGGTCCTCTTGATACAAAGGATTCCTAGTTCGTTGCAGTTTTATGGAAAATGTTCACTGGACTCGAGGTGACTTGATGGGTGAGGGAGATCGTGAAGATGCCTCACCAGAGAAATTGGATGTAGATTGTGTAACAAAAGGTAGGCAACATATACCATGATTATGACCCCTAGCATGACCTCACCAAAGTCTAAGAGGATAAAAAAAATTGCCGCTCCTTGTTGCGATAGTCATAGACAAGGACAAGAAACAAGAACATGGACAAGGACCACACTAGAACTTAGTCTCAATAGGACAAGGTAAGAATATTGTATACTAAGGCATGAATAGTTTGATTTGAAGGCTAGAACAGCCAAAGATTATGACTATCATAATGTAGAGTATGACAAGCACTAAAGAATAGGAATCAAGACAACTAAAATACAAGACTAGTCAAAGTACAAATCACAGATCTTCAACTAAGCTAAATGTCGCTATTTGGGAACTATTTATAGATAGAGAAGGGATAAATTGATGTAGCAAGTAGATAGGGTATAGAGTGTAGATAGCTCTAACAGACCAAAATGATATCTTAGACTCAAAGTCTCGCACAAGGATTTTAGGGATCGCACGAGAAAAGTATACTGGACTGTGCAAAAACTCAAAACAATAGGAAAATTTTGCACCAAGATGTGCTCTAGGCCACATGAGAAAGTACATAGGCTTGATAGTATAGCTACAAGATTTCATGCAGGGACTTGCAATAGTTCATGCAAGAATCTATATAGAGCCGCATGAGAAAATGATAGCACAAAAGGATTTTGTGTGAGGACTTGCACAACTGCACATGAAAATTAGGACCAGATTGACAACAATGTTGAATTTTGAAGAGATTTCTTGACTGTTTGGATAGATTGGATAGACTAATTGAATTGATTTTTTGGACAGACAACAAGGTTAACTCTAAAAATCATTTAGACAGTGTTTGAGTTTCAATTAAGGCAAAGTATTTTTAAACAAGACATTGGGAAGCAATTAGTAGTCAAATATAATCCAAATGAGGGCAAAGCAAGTTAGAGGTACATGGGAGTCTTGACTTTTAGTTTGTTTGAGAAAGGTTGGACATGTTTAGGACTTGACAAAAAACACACTTTATCTCTATAAATAGAAAATGCTAGAGAAGACAAAACCTTTGTCCCACATCTTATGCACATGCATGTACCTCACACAGCTGTGTCACCCCAAGAGGGAACCTGTGTTTTTGGTATATTCAAAGGACTCAATAGTATAAGCTAAATGAGCACCCTTGTGGTAGGGGAAAAGCATGTATACCACCTTCAAACATCTAGTAGCATACCTATGGTGAGTTCTACAAGAGAGATTCTTCCCCCTCCTTGCACAAAGATTATGCTTCCTTTTAGATGTGAACTAGGTAGGTTCTAACTAAGAGATTTTTACTTGGCTTCCATTTGAATCAATCCTCAGTGGCTCTACAAGAGGAGTTGAGACTAGTAGCCCACACTAGCATTTGAACACTTTCTTAGCAAGACTAAGGCTGGCACCAGCTAGTACAATAGATAGAGCCTCTCCTTGACATGTGATATCAAGAGTGAAGGAGAGGAAATTAATCTGGCTTTGGAGTCTTTCGCTCTATAAAGTTTCTTTAGTAGAGTGAGTTGGAATCTCTGGCAAAAGGAGTGTACTCATTTGGGTCATTCCCAAAGGTTGGATCACTTTGGTAGGCCCTCTAAAGGATTGAATCAGACTAGTGGTCTAGATTTAAGGGTATGACTTTCTAATTTCCCTCAAGGGGTAAGAGCATAAACCTCTACCTTATTTCCTTGCCCAAACATGGAGAACAAGTTAATTACCCACTTAGCTTAATCAATCCAGACTCATCCTTCCTAAAGATTTTGATCCCCTTGAAAGGAAACCATCATCTCATCATAGAAAAGGATAAGCACTAGAGAACCACTAAGCTACTTGCCTCCCTCATAATACTATCTTTCAAAAGCATCTAGGTTTTTGATTCACCCTTGGTCATGACCTCCAAGTGGTGAAGAGCATAATACCCTCTTCTTCTGTCTTGCACCCTAAGAAGTTCACAAGCCCTATTTAGACTAGTTTGAAAAACAAGAAAGATGACACATTGTTTTGTGGGTTTTAAATGTTTTCTTTGACAAGTGTATCTTGGAGATTCATCTTGCAAACAAATAGTTAGTTCGTGTTTGAGTGGGTTATGTAAGGAATCTTCCACAAATGTCCTACAGACAACAGTTAAGCTGCAAAAAACTAGAGAAACAAAATAATAAAGATTTAGAGAAAAACACATTAGTGAAATTAAATAAAAAACATGCCAAAAAGTAATAAAATTAAAGTTGCTATTTTAGGATCTCGTGCAAAATATTGCACAGAGCTGCGCAAAATTCTTTTCCAACCCATGCAATAAAATGATGTACCATGCGAAGACTTGTGCAATGGGGCACTTTTTCATGTGATAAGGTTTCAAACTTTGCACGAGATCTTCAGATCCTCGTGTGAAAATGAAATGTCTCGTGTAAAAATTTGAGTGACTATACTGAACAGTACATATAGAATGATAAAATAATAGAACAAAAATGTAGATGAGGCTAGAGAGATTGATTTTCTTGGCTCCACGGTGGGTGCTAGAAATGTATGCATGGAATGTGGCCTTTGTTTAACACACACACTTCAACATGGTCCTTGTATGTAGATTCATCTTGAGATGAACATGAGATTGTTCATTCGAGAGAAACCCTACAAGGTGACCTATTGCCTTGTATCTAGAAGGATTTTTCCTGTTTATGCTCTCAGATTTGAGGTGCAGGCAACTAGACCATCTAGAATGAAGGTTTTAAAGATGATTAATCTATATGAATATGCAAGTAATCTAAATGAGCTATGCAATTAATCTAAGAAAATATAAATAGAATTAACTAAATGAATGCATACTAATCCTAAATGATATTAATCTAGAAAATGAAAGTCTCTAAAAGTATAATGAGCTTAGATGAGTCTACAATTTAGTAGCAATTCGATAGCAATTCAATTCAACCTCCGTAATGAGGAATTATGTGTTCCTTAAATAGAATTTGGGAATGAATCAATGGTCAGGATCAACCTTGATGAACGATTAGGATTAGATAGAAGATTCAGTTAAGATGGAAACTTCATTGTGCAGGTGAAGTGAACTATTTTAGATCTGAGTTTGATGAGTAGTTAACTAAACTTGTCATAAGTGTGAGAGTGAGTTAACTAGCTTGATTCCATTTTCAAGAAGTAATTCACTTCGGGTTTCCATTTAGAAATGAAGAAAATATTTTAAAGCTATTATTTAATTTAATAGGTGAGATATGACCTTACAAATACCTTTTTCATTTAATTGAATATTCTAGTCCAATTAATTAAAGTATGCATAAATATTAAATTAAATATTTTTAATCCCTTAGTACATTAGTCTTAGGATATAATTTAATTTAATTAAAGCATAAATACTTCAAATTAAATTAAATCTTGATCAATAGGTTTAATGTGACTAATATAAGTCAATACTTTAGGAATTAAATAAAGAGTATGATGAATGCAGATTTAGGGTTTTCTACATTTGATAATTAAGTCAAGTAGTGAGTAGCAAAATAAGAATTTCCTAATGACATAGGAATTTAGAATTGATCAAATAGACTAGAATTGGTGATCATGGCAATGAGCCAATTTTGGGGTATTACATGTATCAATATCCCCTGCTAAATATGAGTCAACATTGCTGCGTAAGTGAGTAGTAAAGCCCCCAAAGTGTAAACACTTACTGGATGTTCCTCTCAAATATCTGAGAATCCATTTAACTACATTTCAATACTCAATTTCTAGATGACTCATATACCTACTAACAATTCTCATTACATGTGCTATATCTGGCCTTGTACATACCATAGCATATATCAAAATTCCTACAACTGAAGCATGTGGTACCTTGTTCATCTTATCCTCCTCTTCTTGTGTCTTTGGACACATCTCCTTATTCAACTTCAAATGACTAGCTAAAGGTGTGTTGACAACTTTAGCATTCTCCATAGAGAATTGTTGCAACACCTTCTCAATATAATTAGCTTGAGATAAAGTCAATTTCCTATTCTTCCTATCTCTGCAAATATTCATACCAAGGATTTTTTTTTCTACCCCCAAATCCTTCATAGTAAATGCATGTGCTAACTGACATTTCAACCCCTTAATGTCATCCATGTTAGACCTAGCTACAAGCATATCATCAACATATAAACATAGAATAATGTAGTTTTCATCATCTAACCTCTTAAAGTAAACACAATGGTCTGAATGAAACCTACTATATCCATGCTCATGCATAAAACTATCAAATTTTAGGTACCATTGCTGAGGTTCTTACTTCAAGCCATATAAACTTTTCTTCAATTTGCATACTAAGTTCTCCTTACCTTTGACCTTAAATACTTGTGGCTATGCCATATATATCTCTTCATCCGAAATCACCATGAAGAAAGGGTATTTTAACATCAAGCTAATCCAAATGCAAATCTTTAGTAGCCACAATACTTAAAATAGTGCAAATATAAGTCATTTTAACAACAGGAGAAAATATCTCATCAAAATAATTTTACAACTAACTAGGCTTTAAATATTTTCTTATCTCCATCGTCTTCTTTTAACTTGTAGACCCATTTATTCTGTAAGGCCCTTTTACCTATAGGCAAGCTGCATAAATCCCATGTCTTATTTTGCAAGAAAGAGTCCATTTCATTTTTCATTGTAGACTCCCACTAAATGTTTGCATCCACCTGCACAACTTCATCATAACATTCAGGTTCACCAACATCTGTTAGTAAAATAGAGTACAAAGAAGGATCAAATCTTTCTTGAGGTCTACTTAGCCTTGTTGACCATCTAATATTCACTAGGGTGTGTGATATTTGTTGTTGTAGTTGTTGCACATCATGATAAATTTCTGGAACATCATCTTTTGGAGTCATCCAACACTACATAATCATCTTCTTTCTTCTCATGTTGCTACAATAGATCTTTGTACAACACTTTCTCATTGAATATGACATCCTTGCTTCTTACAATTTTATGATTTTTAAAATCCCAAAGCTTATAACCAAATTCATCAATGGCATGTCCAACAAATACACATTTCTTTAACTTAGCTTCCAACTTGGTTCTATTTTTAGAATCTATTTAGAATCTATATTAGCAAATGCTTCACAACCGAAGGTTTTGAGAAAAGAATAACTCACCTTCTTACCAATCCATGATTCCTTTGGAATACCACAACCCAAAGGAGTAGAGGGACCTCTATTAATCAAATATATAACAATATTGATAGTCTCTACCCACATGTTTAAGGGCAACCCAACATGTAGCCTCATGCTCTTTGCACACTCCATTATTATCCTATTCACATGTTCAACCACTCCATTTTCCTGTGGAGTCCTTGGAACAATTTTTTGTCTATGAATACCATTAGTGGAGCAATAATCTTGAAATTTATGACTACAATACTCACCACCATTATCAGATCTAAGATATTTTAATTTCCTACCAGTCTCATTTTCAGCCAAGCATTTCCATTTCTTTAAAGTTTGAAATACATCAGATTTTTTCTAAGGAAATAAACCCATACTTTTCTAGTTGCATCATCAATAAATGTAGCATAATAATGAGAGCTACCAAGGGAAGATACCTAAGATGGTCCTCATACATCTGTATGCACAAACTCTAATTTCTCACTTTTATTTTCCTTCCCAGTCTTCACAAAACTCACTACACAACTTTCACAAAAATCCATATTAATGCATTTTAGAACAGGTAAAAATTTATTTGAATGAAGTACTTTCATACCTTTCTCACTCATGCACCCAAGTCTATTGTGCCATGATACTGTATCAGAATCTACAACAACTATTTTTTGTCCTTGCTCAACTGCAACAACTATTCCTGAATATTCATTTTTTTCTAAAACAATTAAAGTAGAAGGAACAATATGACCTATATGAAAATATAAGGTGCCTACTTTCTCACCTTTTTCTAGTACAAGGGAATCTTTTGAAAACCTTCCAATTTTTATTATTAAAAGTAACTATACAACCCTTATTACTAAGTTTCCTTGCTGAAATTAAATTCCTACTTAGCCTTGAAACATGTCTTACCTCATGTAGTAGCCAATGATTCTCATTTTGCAACTTAATCTTAACTTTTCCCTTTCCAACAATCTAATAGGGTTCATTATCCCCAAATAAAGAAGCCCAAAATCCCCTTGGACATAATCAATGAAATAACCTCTATGAGGTGTAACATGAAATGAAGCACCAGAATATAAAACCCATGAATGATCAACACTTTCTAAAGATAGATACAAAGCATCCTCTTTGGATTTTTTACTTACCACATTTGCCTCTGTGTCTCCATCTTTCTTTTCCCCTTCATTTTTCTTTCAAGTCCAACAATATTTCTTCTTATGCCTTGGTCTCCCATAGTACCAACAATTGTTTGGTCCTCTTGATTGAGACCTCTTCCCTTTTGACTTTCCTCTTGATTTCTCACAATTTCTAGAATTACTTCCTCTCTCAGTCATTCTGCCTCTGCTTTGTGCGTTCAAAGCACTTCCTAATGTAGATCCACCTGAGATTTTTGCTATGAGTTTCCTCACTCAAAATAACACTGATGACATCACCATATTTTAGGGTATTAGATCCAAAAACAAAATTACTCATAGCCATTACCAAGCCATTCCAACTTTCAGGCAAAGAATACAAAATCAAGAGAGCCCTAATTTCTTCATCAAAATTAATATCCACAAAAGATAGCTGACTAGTAATGGTATTAAACTCATTTAAATGATCTACAATAGATCCACCTTTTATCATCTTCATATTAAATAAATGCTTCACGAGAAATAGCTTTTTTGAAGTAGAGGGCTTTTCATACAATTTTGCTAGGATTTCTATCAACTCTTCTATCGTCTTCACTTTTTTTATATTAAATTCCATCGACGGTGCTATGCATAATCGAATGCTTCCAAGTGCCTTTCTGTCTAAAAGTTCCTAGTAATCATTTTTTATAGATCCCCAATTCTTAGTTTTTCCTTCCAACAACTTTCATAAATCTTTCTGATAAAGATAGTCTTCCATTTGCATCTTCCATAACTAAAAATTTTCAAACCTCAGCTTACCCTTGTCTGCCATCTAACCCACTCAACCGTGAGACTCCCACTCAATTGTGAGACTTTTCTATAGAGGATAATAGAAAAAAAAACCTTGCTCTGATACCACTTGTTAGGATTATACCATAGATAGAAATAACAATTACATGCAAATATAAACAATATCAAAAAATAGTAGATCACATAGAAGAGAACACAAGACACGAAGCTTTAATGTGGTTCATCCAAACCCTAGGCTATGTCCCCCAAATAGCAAGTCCAATATTATTATGATCCAATGATTACAATCTGATTACAATCCATAATCCCTTACAACTCAATACAGCTACAAGAATTTTTTTTGCATCACACATTATGTTATCAAATCCCTAACCCTAAGTCTTTTTTATACAAGCTTTTACCGCTTACAAAATTATGGCTAGAATAATTCATCCAATAGGAAAAATAGCAGCTAGAGCCTTTAACAATATAAGGGCATTTTTGGCTTCGGAGGCATTCCTCTTGAAAACTCCTGTGAGGGTGTTGCTCCTCGACCCCACCTTGTACTACGATAGGGAGCACGTCTGGGGCACTTTTGCAGGACCCCACAGGGGTGCCTCCCCTTGACCTCATCTTGGGGCATTGTACCCAAACCCCCATAGAAATAAAATGGGGAGAAAACCACATCGAATAAACCTCCAAGTCTGATTAGGCTCCATATCACAACAACTCCTATTTTAGTCCTCATCCCATTTCTAGACAATGGAGGTTTATTATATTTTTTGTGATTTAATACCTAACCCTTGATGGCTATTTTACAAAGATTTTTGTGCACCATTCTATGCTAGTAAATTATTTTAGGCATAGAGTTAGAATTAATTTCCCTTTGTACTTAAGGTAGTTGCTAGATAATAACATTTTAGCTATTCAGAAGGACCCTGAGGGGGATCATGCTTGCCATGAGGGTTTGATGGTGTTGATTATGAATCTTCTTAAAACTAAAAAAGTGGATAGACCCTGTATCAATAAAAAATCTTGGAATATGATGCAGAGGGGAGTGATCAGGATAAGGTTTATGAAGAGGAAATAGAGGAGGAAGAAGATGAGATGGTTGATTAGAAGAGGACAAAAATTTCACCTAGGAGCTCATTTGCTAAGAAAAAAGAGAGTAAGGAGGTGGATTATGAGATGGAGATAAGATTTGATGAGGATCTTGAGGAGGATAAAGGGAAGAAAACTAAAGGTAAAACTGGTATTTTTACCAAAACCAATGCGAAGAAGATTGATAGAGTTATGGACATTCCCTCAGATGATGAGCTTTTGATAAAAAAGAGCTAAGAGGTAAGAAAGTTCTATCTCAAGGGAAGGTTGAGGATAAAGGCATCAAGGAGATGGATACTAAAAGAGACAATATAGATATGGACAAAGAAAATCCAAATTAGAGAAAGGCACATTATGAATAGGGGTATATGAACAGAATCCTTGCAAACCTAGGTGTGATGAAAAGGGAGGTTAACGGTATGAAGGAACATATGTAGGATATCGGGAGGGATTTTGATCAGCTAAGTAGACTACTAGAGGTGAGAGGACTCTTGGTCAACATTTGGATAGACTCTCAAATGTTATTGGAAATGTGGAAGAAGTCAAGAATTTAATGAAGAGAGTCCCACCTCTAGAAGTGAAGAACAAAGCTATGGAACAAATGATGAAGAATGTGCAGAAAAAGATGGATGTTATGGAAAATAGAGTCGACAATACTGAGAATGCTGTAAAGAAACTTCTAGACTAGAGTTGTTCCATCTTGAAGACTGTAGTGGATAAAATTAAGATTCTATTGGACAAACTAGAATATAGGAGAATTCAAGGTTTTAAGGACATGAAAGAGGATCAAGGCCCCAACAAATGCACAAGGGATAATTCAAAGAAGACATAGGTTATGGATGATAAATAAATTGATGAGCTGAAGGCATCTACTATGAACATGAATATCCTTGTAGATTAGGCTATTTATTTACTAAAGACCTTATAGCTATCCCAGTGCTATCTTTTTGCTGTCTTTTCCTGTTTAATGTATTAAGGTTACTTATCAAAATTTGTATTGTCTTTGGTGTTGATGCACAATTCCTCATGGGTTTTCTTATCTTTTCCATTTGTACTCTGTAAAAGGTTTTGGGTCCTTCAAAACCTATTTTTACTTAATCAAAACAACCGATTCATCATGTCTAGCTGAGTATTTGTAATCTTTTTATCATCAAATGACCTTTCTTCAAGTTTGATAGCCATTTGTCTTTTGTCTTCTTTAGCCATTTTTTTCTTCAACTTTCTTCTTATGTTTAATCACTTCACATAGCCTTACTAATTGAATCTCATGTTCTCTCTTCAACCCTTTGACTTCTTCACTTAAAATCTTGTTCTTCTCCAATAGATCTTCTATTGCTACATCACTCTCACTAGAATTCCCACTACTAAGTAATCCTTTGGTATCAACTTCCTTATATGGTGTGCCATTCTACTGAATGACCATATCTTTCCTTTTCTTTAAGGATTTCCTCAACTCTTTTTTTGTTGTTTCAAGTTGTTGCAGTATGATCTATATTTCAATCATATGATTCTAAATGATCTTTACCAATTTATAAGCCTCCATCTCCAAGATCTAAATTAGACTTTTTATGAGAAAACTAAGCTCTAATATCAATTTTTGGAAGTCTTATTGCAAAACAAGATACTGAGAGGGGGTGGGAGGTGAATTAGGATCTATAAAATTTTTCACTTCTTGAACAAAATAACATATTAACTAGATTCACTCCTAATCAATCTCATAGCTTATATCAGATATCATATACTCATAAACTGTAAAACTAAAATGAAATCTACCTAAGCATAAAATCCATCAACTATGGTAATATAAACTCACAACACAAAGATTTTGGTAACCTAGAAACCCTCTAAGATGAAGGTAAAAATGGGATTGGGATTGTACACTAAGATTGTGTCACACTTTAAACCCTTCTGTCCAAGTGAGTCCATGATATTGGAATGCTTGAATACCAGCTTAGAGCTCCCTATCCATGGAGTGAAAGAAGTGTGTTTTAAGCATGGAAGGGGCTCTTAGCTGAGCCTTACAGACACATTCCTTGCTAGTAAACCATGCAATGAGAGATTCTTTGAGACAAGAGAAAGAATACAAATGTCCACAATGAGTTCCCCAAGTATGTAATGCACATATGGATTAAATTAACATGAATATGAAAAATACAACTATATTAAACAAGAATGAGAGTGTTACAAGATCCAAACTAGTTACTATGTGAGCTATATTATTGCAAATGAAAGCTAAACTACATGAAGCTAAACTAGAATTCCATAGATGTTAGAATGAGACAAGGAATTTGAATTTTTCCAAAAAGATCCCAAGAATTCAAATGATAAACCTACAACATAACAATAGTCAAGTGTGTGGATTCTTTGAGAAGGGGAGAGCTCTTTCTTTTAAAGATGTACAGATAGTGGAGATCAAGATCAATGGATAAAGGATCAAGGGTGCAAGTTGACTTTGGCATAATCCATGTGCAAGAGAAAGTCAACCAATAAGAAAAGAGTTAACTCTACATGTGAGACAAAAAGTCTTTTTATTTTAATTTGTAGAATAGAAAAAGGATTTTATGTGTGCACATTGAGTGGGTTAGAAGAATGGGGTCTTTTATTTAATTAAAATGGGTCTTGTTCTTTTAATCAAACAATGAACTTAGGATAGCATAGTCAAACTAAAGGTTATAATCAAATTAATTAATTTTTACCGAATTTGTCTAAGCAAATGATTAATTAATTTAGCTAAATTTTGAGAAGGGGGCTAATAGTCTAGGTGCTTATTTTTAGGTGATTACATTCACCCCTCTTTTATTAATGTGTGATTGAACTGGGAACACATGACATCAAAGAAAGAAAAAGCCAAGTAGGCAATAATAGATAGAGATATCTGATTCTGAAGAATGAAATGCAAAAAGTGATAGCAAATCTTGAATGTACAACTTGGTAGAGGTAGTACTGAACACTAGGAAAGAGACAATGTTAGGACTCAAGAATAATGCTAACACCAAGCAAAGAAGATATGCCAAGAGAAAAGGAAAAGATCAAACAAATGCTCCTAAGAAATAGATAGCTATAACAAGTGATGATAGAGTATTTCTGCCCCCTTGGGATAAAAATTGAAATAAGGTAAAGGGAATGCAAAAATGAGCTAGATATGAGAAAATTGAGATATGAAAAAGTCCATGATGACAGCTATATGATTAGAACCAAAGAATGACCATAAAGAAATGGTAGAATACCACAAAGGATAAAGTTTGAAAATCAAGTCAAATCAAGTAGAAGGATAATGTAGACATGAAAATGTGAAGTAAAGTAGATATGAAGTGTAGAAATGATGAAGATATGGAGAAATTAAAATGCCCCAATGAAGATTCAAAGATTAGACATCAAAAGGTCAACTAACTACATAGAAGAGGTAGAGTTTTGAAATGTGATTTTGACTATCAAGATGAACTTGGATTTTGATATTGATCCTAAAAATGGATCCAGACTTAAAATTAGCTAAAGGTAAAAATTTTACAAAATTCTGAGGAGTTTGAAAAATGGGCCAAAATGAGGTGAGAAGGCTATATAAGGGGTCCAACTGTCATTTTCAATTTATTTGTTTTTTATGAATTTGAGAGATTTAGAGTTCTTTGGAGAGAGAAAAATGGCATTAGCAACCATTTTGACGCACTAACATTGTTTCAAGTGCATTTGATTGCACAACTAGCCACCCAGCTACGAGGCGCCAGTAAGTCATCAACTTTTCTCATTTTTGATGCATTTATGACATGTTTCACTAATTTTTATTTGTTTGTATAAAAAATATCTTGTGATATTTTAAAAAGTATCTCATGCTTACTTTAAAAAATATTGCATGATATTTTGCATGAAAAATATATTGCTCATTTGTAAAAATATGTCATATGGGCCATACCCAAGTATCATCTGGGCGGGTGTGAAATATTGCCTGTGCAAAAAGTATCACCAACATAGTGTAAAAAGTATCATACGATATTTAGACAGAAAAAGTATTTCCCACCTATGGAAAGAAGTATTGCACAACCTATTGTTTTGAGCATTTTGAGTTGTATTTTGTGACATTATTGATGTTTGCTTGACCTTGTTTTCCAAATTGTGTTTCTAACACTTCACATCAGGGCCCACAAAGTGGTGGGGTTATATGTTTTAGGGAATCTTATTGATGATGAGAGGTCTGCCATATCAAGTATGTGGTTGAAGTGGTCTACAGAGATGCCCCACATATGAGTGAACCATGGGTTGTTGACTGCACTAGCTGAGCGATGACATAGCAAGCACAATATCTTTCACCTGCCTAGTAGAGAGGTGACTATCACATTAGAGGATGTATATTGCATCCTTTGAGTACCATGTTATGGTGATCTAGTGAGTTCTATGTTTAATTTCTCTTTTACATTTTAAGTTTTTGATATCCATGCAAGGCATATTGATGTGAGGTTTTAGGTTTATTATGATCAAACCCTGACAGAGGGGAGAGTAGCTGTGTAGGAGATGTTTTAGGATGTCACCATCCGAGACTACCATTTGAGCTAGGAGTGGCTCATACATGAGTATGGTGATGAGTACCCATTATAGTGTTTGATGTGTTTGCTAGTTGCTTAGGCTCTAGTTGTATATGTGAATTGTGGGCTTTAGATCCTCATACACACTTCAACACAATCATTACCTGAGAGATCATCCCAGAATGAATATTGAATTGTTCATTCGAGTAATCTAATAGTGCAACATTTTTCCTTCTAACTAGAAGGATTTTTCCTTTTCTCTCAGGCCAAGAAGGGGGCAGCTAGACCTTTTAGTACAAAGGATTTATACAACTATATGATAGTGCAATTAATCTAGATGAAATGTAATTCTAATCTAATAACAGAAAAAACAAATTAAGCTATATGAGTGCATTTTAATCTAGATGATATTTAATGTTAAGCAATTATGAAAGCTATGAATGTATTAGGCAATTGAGTATTTATTTCAACATTAATTCAATGCAATTTAATTCCCATCCCCGTAATGAATAATTATAAGCCTCTTTAATTATAATTCCCAAAATCAACCAATGGTTGAGATCAATTGGAATGGATGGTCAAGATTGAAACTAAGATTTAGTTAGGATTAAAGATTCCCAATGTAGGTGAGGTTAACTAATAATTAAAAGTTAACTAAAATTCACCTAAGTGTGAGAATAAGTTGATTAAATCAATTCCAATTTGAGAGATAGATCACTTAGAATTTCCATTCCTAAATTGAAGATAAGATTTGGAAGATTATTTAATTTAATAAAATGAGATATGACTTCATAGATGCATAGTTCTAATTAATTGAGTAATTAAACCCAATAATTGAAATAAAGACATTATCTCATTAAATTAAATATGTTTAATTCCTTCGCACATTAGCTTAAAAAATTAATTTAATTTAATTAAAGTATGAACACTTATAATTAAATCAAATTTAATCAATAGGTTTAATGTAGCTAATTTGAGTTGATACTTAGGAACTAAATAGAGAATGTGATTAATGCAAATTAGGGTTTTCTACATTTGACAATTAGGTCAAGTAGCGATAACCAGAATAAGAATTTCCTAGTAAAATAAAACTTAGAGTTGATCAAAATAGACCAAAATTGGTTTACTTGGTAATGTGCCAATTTTGGGGTATTACATTTTCCCCTCTTTGAATTAATATGCGAGCAATACATTCAATTCAACGAAATCAAAATTATGATGCGAAGATCAAGAAATGAGATTGGTTCCAAAATTGATTATGCAAAAACCAATTGTTAAGCTTTTAAAGTTTAGTTCTAGAATGAAGCTTAACCTTAGGGAATCTAGACAAAACACCTAGATACTGAGATGATAAGCTTTTAAAGATCATCTCCATAATGAAGCTTAACCTTAACGGATCTAGATAGAACACCTAGATACCTAGATTGATAAGATTTTAAAAATTATCTCCAGAATGGAGCTTAACCTTAAGGGATTCAAATAGAACTCCTAGATAACTAGATGGTTATCTCTAGAATAGAGCTTAACCTTAAGGGATCCAGATAGAGCACCTAGATACCTAGATTGATAAGCTTTTAGAGGTTATCTCTAGAATGGAGCTTAACCTTAATGGATCCAGATAGAACACCTAGATACCTAGATTGATAATCTTTTAAAGGTTATCTCCAGAATGAAGATTAACCTTAGGGGATCTATATAGAACACCTAGATATTGGTTCATAAAAGATAATAAGATCCCATCACAAGTCATAGAATCATCCCCAAAATGAGGCTTGACCCTTAGGAGTCAAGGTTTAGACTATCCTAATACCTGTGCATCAAACTTTGATAAGGAATGCTATAAGATGTGATTAGTTGATCAAACGATGAGATAGGTGACATAGATGTTAGATAAAAAGGGGGACAAGATGCCTTGAGTGATGAGGACATGATTTTCAGATTGAGTTAAAATTCAGATTCAATGATGTAATCATCCTACCCCCTGGGGAGCGAAATTGAAAGATGACACACCAAAAATATGATGTAGAACTGTAAATGGAGAGAAAGTAAAGAAATTAGAGATTTAGAAGCATGTAGAAGAGATCAGAATGATCAAAAGAAAATTTGGAGCTGATTTGAAGTAATTTTGATGTCCAAAAGGCCAAGTTTGACCATAGTCAAGTTTTTCCAAAGGTTTGGAAAAAATTAAAGAGAATTGTGAGTTGAAAAGATTCGAAGATTCATGAAGTATCAGAAAAGTTGGGCTACACAAGGATTTGATCACGTCAGCCCCAAAATTTTAAAATGTGATTTTGAGCTGCTTAAGTGTGTCAAATTTTGAATTTGATCATGAAAATGGATTCAGAGCAGTCAAATTATCTAGGGGGTGATTTTCACATCAATTGGAGCACTTTGAAAAATTAGGTCAAAACTTATATAAGGGCCCACAAGGTCATTTTCAAATCATTTGCACTTTTTACTTTTGTGAAGAAGAGAGCTTTGAGGCAAAAATGGTGGTCCCCTTGTCTACACATCGATTCGAGTGCTCCTAATGACATAACCTGCCAGCAAACTATGGGCATCTGATGAGTAGTTGATAACCTTGCTTCACATTTAATTTTTCACACTTTTTGAGGTAGTTTAGGTCATTTTCAAGTGTTTTTAAATTATTATCTTGTTAGTTCTTATGGGAGGATGTTTCTCCTCACTTGTAGCCAATCAAAGTTTGCATGAAGAAGTATTAGCCCGGTACTTCATTGTGTGGCTTTGTGGATTTTCTCAAGTGGTGGATACCCTTCTGTCATGCAAAAAACCTTAATGTTGGTTCAGTTTTTGCTTATTACTTGGTTTCTTCTCACATGAGAAAGTGTATCCTTGCACTCACGTGAGAACATGAGATCTCGTGTGAAATTCTAGTGTTAAACACAAATTTTTGCATGTGAAATTTGATTATTCATTGCAATTTTGTGCTTTCTTTCATCATGCTTTTTTAGTGAAGATTGATTGTTTGCCTGTTGTTTTCATGTGTGTGTAGGTTACTTTTGAGGATGTTGAATTTTGATCTGATTACCCACAATATGAAACTTTATTGTGGAGACTTGATGACGCTGATATGGCTCACATTGATAGATTGGGCTTATCATATCTTTGCCGAATTCCACCAGTGTTGGTGAATCATGACCTATTAACTACACTGGTGGAGTATTTCCATTCAGAGATGAACACATTCCACTTTTCATAGGGAGAGATGACAATTACATTGGAGGACATCTACCAAATACTATGGATACCCTTCCATAGGCTGAGAGTAGTGTATGACATAGTGCCATAGACGGGCACAAAGGAACTAAGATCCATGTTTCAGGAGGAGTTTGTTGGTGTAAATAATTATTCACTATTTACACTTACTTAAGTTTACTTAGGTTAATGCATTAGATTATTATTTATTTATTATTCACCTAGGATTATGTGCACTCTTGTGAGTTGTCATGTTGACAACACAGGAGTTTGCACCTCACTTATGCACATGGTGTCTACAACACAAGGGTTAGCACTTTATTTGAACACATGAATTTGTGGATCTCCATAAAGCTACCAAAGATATATCCAAATATCATATAAATCTTTTGACTTCAATTCATCAAGTGAATCCATAACCTCCATATCCATATATAAAAAGAGGGCATGACAAATGATGGAACATGTGTCCTCATCACTTAAAAGTCCTCTTGCATATGGCAGTGCATTATGCTGAATAAGATATGGGATAACTAATTGACTCCATTCTTGTTAGTTATTTTGTGTCAAGGTAATTAAATCTTCCTCTTCCATGATGGACTAATCAATGTAACCCCCAAAGATGCAAAATAAATCAAAGAACCCCCCAATGTATGATTTAGGCACTTGGTAGTCACTTGCCAATTTAGGGCCTATTTTTGAAAGCAGTATTTTTGTCCATAGAACCTATAATATGATTATAGATCTGGAAAGTAGACAAAAAAATGCACTTTCAAAAAAAATGGAACCTGATTTGGAGTCCAGATGAGCCCATACTAAGCATTTTAAGTGGCAAAAATTAGGATTTACGAGTTGTAGAAAAATTTAGGAATAGAGATCTCAAACCACCTACACCAATGTGTAGATCAAAAAATTCTACCCCAAAACTAAAAAAAATTGCTTGCAAAAAGGAGTTCGTATGAGGGAGATATCGCTGTTTGAAGCCACTATAATTATTTTTCCTGAATCGCCGCTATCATGCCTCCAAAAATCAAATGGCTCTAGATTTTGCCTCAGATGTCTGATTTGGATGAAAAAAATTTCCAATTTGGGGGCTTTTTGACCTTTTGAATGTGATGCAAATATTTGATTGCACCAACAAGCTTCAATCTTCACTTGCAAAAAATCTCTCCTACAAGCCTAATGGCCAAATTTTTTGAAAAAAAAATGTAGATCCAAAAAAATAGTAGAGATGTAGATGAAAAAAATATAGATCTAAAAATTAAATGTACAGATCTAAAATAATCATACCAATTTTGCAAATAAGTCCTTCGGGTGTCAGTTTGCAAAAAAAATTGCCTCACAATCGACTTTGGCCTAGGGTAGGCAACTTTATAGTTGATTGTCACTAAATCAGTATTTCAGACACAATGGAAAGGTTAGATTTGGTTTTATATGCTCCCAATTTTTATGATACTTTGGATTTGGGCTGAGGTGCTAAAGAAATAATAGTCTCGAACAACTATGCGAAGAGAGATTCTCCAAGCTCTGATACCATGTAAGAATTTGATATAGCTCTGATACCATGTAAGAATTTTCCTTAGGGAAAAATTCACCCAAGATCAAAGAACTCAAACACAAGCACTACCATAGACCAAAAAGAGTATGATCAATATATCATAGCATGTCTTGATACATCACAATGTGTTCAGATGAGTGTATACACTAGGAATGCCTATATATAAAGGTCTCTAAGATGCATCTAGAATGTCTCTAGAAGGTGCCAGGAGATAAGATTGACAACTAAGCACACTGTGATGTGAATATCAGGATTTAACTGTGTGATTTTTGAGTCAAACTCGATGACCCATGTTTCATGAGTAGTGATTCAACATGAATCCATCTCTCATGAGAATAAATGGAACACTTAGCTCTCATTGGATCTAGGTGATGCTCACAGGGGTGAAGCATCGGGACTTCCCGGGAGGTCACCCATCCCAGTACTACTCCAGCCTGAGCGCGCTTAACTACGGAGTTTCCTCCACAGTTAAACCCAAAGCTTGCAACCCCTAGATCCAATGAGAGCTAAGTGTTCCATTTATTCTCATGAGAGATGGATTCATGTTGAATCACTACTCATGAAACATGGGTCATCGAGTTTGACTCAAAAATCACACAGTTAAATCCTGATATTCACATCACAATTTGACTAGCTGTGGAAATCATCTCCTAACTAAGCACACGTCCTCCATTTTGCATGAATGTATGTGCAACAATGAGAGTATAAGCATGACAAGGTATCCCACATGTGGAGATGTTGTAGACACCATGTGCTTAATTAGTGTGCTTAGTTGTCAAGATTATCTCCTAACACCTTCTAGAGACATTCTACATGCATCTTAGAAGCCTTTATATACAGGAACTCCTAGTGTGTACACTCATTTGAACACATAGTGATGTATTAGGACATGCTATGATATATTGATCATACTCTTTTGGTCTACAGTTGTGCTTGTGTTCGAGTTCTTTGATCTTGGGTAAATTTTTCCCTAAGGAAAATTCTTACATGGTATCAGAGCATACCAAATCATTACATGGTATCAGAGCTTGGAGAATCTCTCTTCACATACCCATTTGAGACTATTGTTGCTTCAACACCTCGGCCCAAATCTGAAGTATCAAAAAAATTGGGAGTGTCTAAAACCAGATTTGACCTTGCCATAATTTCTTCCAAAGGGAAGGAACATCATTCAATGGTCATGGATCAACTTCTACATTGGAACATTTCTCACTGGTCAGCACCTTACTTTTAAGTGGGGGGACTACCTTGTCTCCTTCTCCTTTTTGGGGGGACTTTTTCCTCTTAAGAGGTTTTGTCCTTCTCCTATTTCTCTCTTGTATATACTTGATGTATGTTGTAATGGGGGGGTCTTGATTACTCCATCCATCCATGCATCTTGTCTTTTCATCTCTCTTTTTGGGGAGGATTTTTCCCATGAGGTTTCCCTCTTTCTGTGCTTTATGAGAGATTGCATTTTCATTATTTACATGGGCACCTAACATGGCCTAGTAGTTGAGACCCATCTTGCATTTCATCCTAGTTTTCATAAGCTTAAGGGCATTCCCCTAAGATGCACTTAAGGGGGGGAATTGGTGTAAATAATTATTCACTATTTACACTTACTTAAGTTTACTTAGTTTAATGCATTAGTTTATTATTTATTTATTAGTCACCTAAAATTATGAGCACTCTTGTGAGTTGTCATGTTGGAAACATAGGGGTTCACACCTCATTTATGCACATGGTGTCTACAACACAAGAGTTAGCACTTTATTTGAGCACATAGTGTCTACAACATCTCCACATGTAGGACACCTTATCATTTTTATCCTCTCATATTGCATGTACATTCATGCACAATGGAGGACATGTGCTTAGTTGTCAAGTTTATCTCCTAACACCTTCTAGAGACATTCTAGATGCATCTTAGAGGCCTTTATATATAGGCACTCATAGTGTGTACACTCATCTAAACACATAGTGATGTATCACAACATGCTATGATATATTGATCATACTCTTTTTGGTCTACATTTGTGCTTGTGTTTGAGTTCTTGGATCTTGGGTGAATTTTGCCCTAAGAAAAATTCTTACAGAGTTGATCATGGGCCAAGCCATCACCTGAGATGAACTTGTGCATAACTATGGGCACACACATAAATTGGAAACAATGTTAGGTATATTCATCAGCTATTTCTTGATGCCTGACAAAGGCCAACATGGATTGGAGTGTGGGTGGGGCCAAATGCTCTAGATGATGTTAGAGACCCAGAAAGGTATGGATGGGGTCAGTGTATGCTTGTGCACATGTATCATGAGATGCATGAGATAGTATATCATGAGAGGAAGAGCATGGCTGCTAGGGTTTATGTTCTCTAGATTTGGGCCTAGGAGCACTTTCTAGTTATTGACCCATTTTTCTGACAAATGACAGTTGATGGAGCCATATATTTGTAGATACAAAGGAAATTTTATCTAGAAAAGTTTGGGAAATACTAAGTAGTGGAGAGGTCATCTTGATGACTTGGTGGTAGTAGTATGGAAGCCTTGGAGAGAGAGTGAGGATTGGGATGATGCACCCTAGGAGCTAGGGCACATGTTCTCTTCACGATCATTGATAGGTTGATCTATACAAATAGTGGAGAGATTCCCACTAACTGACATGTGGTGATAGTTTAGTAGGCCACAAGATATATCATAGGAGTACTACTCCTACACATGACTAGGTAGACATTTGGATTGAGGGTGGTTCTCAAGATTAGATCTTGGGAGATCAATGATAGATGTGCACAACTTGGTTCTGACACAATGGAACTAATTTTTAGTGGTAGCAGACGAAGGGATGACTCCTACATATTAGGCTTACTTTGTGAGTCATCCTCTCCCTATAGATCTAGTGTGGATGGCTTCACCTAGACAACCAACATTGGCACCCCAGGGACCACCATAGTAGCCTCAATAGGAGGGAGTGAGGCATAGAACTTGACAGGTTCAGATTCCTACTAGATAGATGAGATTAGACCCAAATGCTGGTAGGAGTGGGATAGGTCAGAGGGAATGATGAGGGGAGATGGGGTCCTTAGGACCCATAGGAGGGGATACATAAAGACCTCACACAGAGGAGCAGTGGTTAGCTAAGTAGCCAACTAAGCAAGGAGACGAGGAGATGTAGGACTAGCCTGCTATACATACCCAAGAGGCTCTAAGGAGAGAAAGAGAGCAGATTTGCACTATTAGCAGTAGGTAGGAGAGCTATAGATATAGGTGGCTATGAGAGATGCTTGGATTTTTGATCGAGAGTGTGAGATTCAAGAGCTATGAGAGCGGTTAGAGTGAGTGGCATAGAGATCAGAGTAGTAGCAGGATAAAATCAGGCTATAGTCAGCCATAGTAGCTTATTATTTTGTAGCTTGCATAGTAGTTGTACTAGATGAGGTTGAGTAGGTGCCTCAATTTTCATAGTATACACGAGAGTGTGGGGGTGCACAACTTGAAATGAGATCAAATATGCCTCCTCCTCCTCCTCTGCTACCAATGGGAGGTGACAGGGTAGGAGAGAGTTAGATTCATTTTGCCCCATTTTGTTACTCCAATTTTGATTTGGCTCTATAGTGATTGGTGTGCCAACACCATTTTGTATCATTTTTGAGATCAATAACACTCAAGTAGTGTCCAATTTTTCACTTGATGTACACTTATGATATATATACAAGATTTTGATTCGAGTACCATTGCATGTGTCACTTTCTTTCTTTATAGCTTGATGTACATGAGATGTTTATGCTTTGATTATGAATTCAAAAATGATGTAATATATGGATGAAAATTTGATTTTGATGTATTCTTGTAGTGTATCATGATATTATGTATGAAATGCAAAATGTGAATGAACTAACATCTCATGCAATGTTCTATTGTTGTTGATAGTGATAGATATCCCATGAAGATCAATAGGATGAACCAGAGGACTGAATGCTTGTGTAGCCATGAAGAAAAATGATACTTTTAGGAAGCCAAAAATCCCTCATCACAAAGGATGTAGGTGAATTAGTCATCAAACCATGTACTTATGCAATGTAAGCCAATACTAGTTGCAATTTCTAGGCTAGATGCAACCCTAGGTTTGGTTACCAAGCTTTAGAAATTATCATCACTAAATGTATAGTGAAACCATAGATGTCATACAATCCCCACTGACATTGCAATCATAGGAATATGAATAGGACACATATTCTAGTTTTGTTAGGATTAAATATAAGGATTCAAGGCACAAGAAGCCAGAATGACAAGAACATTTGTCCCTTTTAATGTAGCAAGTGAACATAAGCATCAAAGCATAAACACTAGGATGACCAAAATTTTTGATGCAAGGGACTCCCCTTAATACCATAAACTCATAACAAAAACAAAGAAACAACAATAAATGCGAGAAACAAAATATGGACTTCTTATTATCACCGCAAATGTAAAATTATAGAATTCTCAATTATAATATGCTAACCAAATGGGTGCCTTCATTTCATAAATCTACAAGATAGTGCTTTGAACTATCACCCTGAGGTATCCTAGACAATCTTCAGCCTTTCTTAAATAGGTAGTTTTATGCTACCCAAGAAGGTTCTAAATGCTTAAACTTAATACCTAGGGCCGACAGACCCTAACAATACACATAGATTTGGCCATATACATCTTTGAGAAATTATTTTAGAAATTTTAGAAGCCCAACTTCCAAAGGCCATAACTCACAAACTGTTGCTCCGATTGGCTATTATAACCACTTTTCAGAAATGCTAGCTCTTGATCTATAGGCTTGAAATTGTAGTAGTGCCCTTCCATTGAGTTTTTGGACCTCATCCGAGCACTCTAAGGCCTCCAACGGTAGCTTGGAGATTTTTCCTCAAATTTTTCCATCAAAAATCTGCAATAACTTCTCTGATACTAATGCTTGAGCAATGAGATTTTTATGGTAAGCTTACAACTCTAAAATGAACATTCTTGTAGAAAATGAGAACATTCTGAGCTCATATGAAAAACTTACTAAAAATAGTAAGTTCCCATAAATAGTAACCACCATGTCTACTAGTCCTTATTAAAATAGAAAAGGCTAAAAATAAAATATTTTTGGGTGATGCAAGATTGCCCTTACACCTAGGATGCTCCTGCATCAGACACTCAGGGTAATTTGAGAAGTGACCTTGTCACGTCTCAAGTGTTTAGAGGAAAACCAAGATGGTTGACCTCCTCCTTTTCTAGCCATGATGAACCTCAACTAGTCTCCCTTTCCATTTGACCATATATTCCTCATAAGTTTTGTTTCTGGTTCTTTTTCCAATACCACTATCTAGTGTCTCCTCAATCTCCTTGGTAGCCGAACTAGCTGTTGGAATGCTCCATTGTGCTTCTGCAACTTCATCTTGATCAACTCCTTCATAGTACTTTGTCAAATCAAAAATATTAAATACTAGCGATATATTCTATTCAGTAGGCAAATTTACTTCATATGCATTTCTAGAATCATGCCTCTTCACTATCTTGCATAGTCCAAATTTCTTCATCTTTAGCTTATTATATGTACCTACTAGAAAGTGCTCCTTTCTCAAATGAACCATGACTTCATCTCCAATTTGAAATTTCTTATATCTCCTTTTCACATCTACCTTTTCCTTATACTATATATTCATCTTTATGATGTGCTTCCTCACCTCCTCATGGATGTTCTTTAAATTTTTAGCAAAATCTTCTACTTCAACACTAGTTATCTCTCCCTTATCCAACTTCCTCAATTCATAAACATTTCTGGGACTACTCCCATATACAATTAGGAAGGGTAATTTACCAGTACTCCTATTGATAGAATTATTATATGCAAATTCCACCTGTGGTAAAATCATATCCCATCCTTTTGGTTTATCTCCAACCAAGCATCTCAACAAGTTTCCCAAACTGTGATTCATAGCTTCTATCTATCTATTAGTCTATGGATGATGTGATGAACTAAACTTCAAATTTGTCTTCAAATTCTTCCATAATATATGCCAAAAATACCCAAAAAAATTGGTATCTCTATCTGAAACTATACTCTTTGGCAGACCATCCAATCTCACCACTTATGTAAAAAGTAACTCTGCTACATGAACAACATCACTAGTCTTCTTGCAAGGAATAAAATGTGCTATCTTTGAAAACCTTTCAACCACCACAAAAATAGAATCATGCCCACACTATGTCCTTGATAATCCAAGAACAAAATCCAGGCTGACATCCTACTGCAGCTTCTCTAATATAGATATTGGCTAATACAACCCTGTATTCAATTTCACTCCTTTCACCATCTGACATACTCAACAACTTTGTACACATATGATAACATCTTGCTATAGCTATGGCCAGCAATAATTTGTAGCAACCGAAGCTATAGTTTTATCTTTGCCAAAATGTCCAACCAATCTTCCACTATGCTTCTCCTTGATGAGGTTCTCTCTCATTGAACTTCTTGGAATGCACAACTAGCCTCCTTTGAACAACATGTTATGTTGGATCATAAAATCCAACCACTTTATCCTATCAAATGTAATAAGTTTTGTACAAGCCTTCCATGCTTCATCAAAATCAAGATAATTTGGATAGAATGTACTAAGTTCCTTGAACCCAACCACCTCTATCTATATTTCTTTCAACAAAAGTTGTCATTTACTAAGATCATCTGCAACTTTGTTAGACTTCCCACTTCTGTATTTCAAAACAAATGTATAACTCTATAAAAACTCAACCCACTTTAAATGCCTTTGGTTCAATTTTCCTTGACTATTCAAATATTGCAAAGCTTGATGATTAGTATACAAAAAAAACTCCTTGGGAAGAAGATAGTGTCTCCACTTCTTCAATGCTTGAACTATGGCATAAAATTCTTGATTGTAAACATAATATTTTCTTTTTTTATCATTCAACTTCTCATTGAAATAAGCAACAGGTCTACCTTCTTGGCTCAAAACAACTCCTATTTTAGTACCTCTAGCATCATAGTCTACTTGAAACACCTTGTTAAAATTAGGAAGTGCTAAAATAGGTTGCTCAGTAACTTTCTATTTAAAAAAATTGAAACTCTTATCTACTCCCATAGTCCACTTAAACTCTTTCCTATTTCCTCTCATTGTTTCAATCAAGGGTCCAAAAATACTGCTAAAACTTCTTATGAAATTTTTGTAAAATGTAGCTAGTCCATGAAAGGATCTTACCTTTGTCACACTCCTTGGAGTAGGCCATCCAAGGATAGCCTTCACTTTCTCTGGGTCCATTTTCAAACCTTCTCTTAGGAGTAAAAATCTTAAGTAGACCAACTCCTTCTTTACAAAATTGCACTTCTTCAGGTTTATCAACAACTTTTCTTCCCTCAACTTATGAAACACCTTGTGAATATGAATCAAATGCCCCTCCAATGTCTTACTAAAGATCAAAATATCATCTAGGTAAAAAATGAAAAACTTACCTAGAAACTCCTTCAGTACCTCATTCATGAGCCTCATGAAAGTGCTTGGTGCATTGGTTAGCCCAAAAGGCATGACTAACCACTCATACAATCCTTCCCTTGTCTTGAAAGCAGTCTTCCACTTGTCAGCTTCCCTAATATGAATCTAATGGTACCCACTCTTTAGATCTATCTTTGTGAAGTACTTAGCTCCACTCAAACAATCCATAATATCATCCATCCTTGGCAATATAAATCTATACTTTATTGTGATATTATTCATAGCATTATAATCTATTCACATCCTCCATTCTCCATTCTTCTTTGGTGCTAATACTATTGGTACAGTACATGGACTTAGACTCTCTTGAATCAAACCCTTCTGTAATAACTCATGAACTTTCCTGTTCAACTCTTCACTTTGTACTGGTGTCATTCTGTGCCCTAATTTATTTGGTAAACTGGCTCTTGGAACCAAATCCATCTGGTGACTGATCTTCCTCATTGGGGGAAATCCATCAAGTACATTATTTGATACAATATCAAAAAACTCTTCCAACATATCTGCAACTTTTGCAGGTACCTCCTCTACTTCTTCCTTACTATCTTTAGGAATGATAGAAAAACACATATGCTCATGCTTGATACCTTTAAGAAACTCTTTTCCATCAACAAAACATATTTGGGCAGCACTACATACCTTTTCTTCTTTATCCTTCAATGACTTCAGCTTATGTTTCATTCCATCCTTAGTTAGAGTGTAGGTATTTGCTCACCCATCATTTACAACATGCCTATCAAACTACCATGGCCTACCCAACAACATATGACATATGTCCATAGGTATGATATCACATAGTACCTCATCCTAATAGATCCCAATCTTAAACTTCACTGAGCACTGCTCATTGACCATAACCTTCTTGTCATCTTGCACCTAAGAAAATTTAGTATGGATGCGGGTGTTTCTGTCTCTTCAGCTTCAACTTGGTGACCATCATTTCTAACACCAGATTGTCAGTACTTCCACCATCAATAATCGCATTGTAACACTTATCGTCACATTTGCACCTTGTTTAAAACAAACTCCTTCTTTGATCAAGTTCATGCGTACCACTTAGTAGGACTCTTATGTTAATTAGGAGTTCTTCTCTTTTAGCATCTTCAGAATGTAAGGATCTGACATCTTTATTAACATGTGCAACTCTCACCTGACCTTTTATTCTTTGATCTATCCTTCCTTGGTGCTGGGTACATTCAAATTCTCTATAGCCTTCTTCTCCATAGTGAAATTTTTTTCTATGGAAGCCTCCTCTTCCAGATCCTTGTCCTCTGCCTCTTCCTCTCTAATCTCTATTGGTTTGATCATGGAAATGACTAGAATGGTTTCCCCTTTGGTTCTAGTTTCTACTTCCAACCTAATCCTAGTTCTTCTAATAATCATTATGGCCTCCATAAGATCATCCACCAGATCTTCCACCACAACCTCTTCCATTGTTCTTATTGTCAAACTTCTTGCTTAGTTTCTCCTCAACTCTTAGGGAAAACTGGTATACCTCCTCAATACTATTCATCTAAACCAAACTCTTCTCATCTTGAATGCTGGGCATTAACCATTTAAGATAACAGGCAACTTTCTCCTTATTAGCTTCTATATGACTGGTTCTAATGAGAACTTGGTAGAACTCCTCGGTATACTCTTGAACAGATTTTCTCACTTGCTTCATTCCTTGCATCTTATTCAACAGATCAAGCTCAAATCCATAGGAATGAATTGTCACTTCATTTTAGCTATCATTTGATCCCATCTAGTTATTTTTTCCTTTCCCTTTCTATTTCATTCCAATTGAACCTCTTGCCACCAGATCTTTGCATGTCCCTTTAGTTTTTCCTTCACAAACCTGACCCTATTTGGATCCTCAATATCATCATACTCAAAGTACTCATCTAGTTCATTGATCCAATTGATCAAATCTTCAGGGTTAAGATTTCTTGAAAATGTGGGAACCTTAAACTTAGGTCTTTTTCCAATCTTGGAGATGGCCCTAAAAAGCCTCTCTTCCTCTAGGCTTAGAACTACCTTTGCTTTAGTGTTTTCTTCTACTTCATCCTCATCCTCACTTTCATCTCTTATGGGAAGATTCATTCCTCTCCACATTTTTTCTTCCAATGCTTGCATATGTCTTTGGAGGGCTTGAAAACTCTCAGGTGTAACACCTACAACTCTTTTGGTATGCTCTCTTCGTGGAGGCATTTTTGCACTTCTTTTGAAACCCTAGCGCAAACTGCCTCACAATTGGTGATCTTTCTACAAGCTTAGCCCAAACCATGGTCCTAGTGTGAATTGCCTCATAGTCAGTGATCTATCCACACACTCAAGAACTCTAGCTTTGATTCCACTTGATGTAGGGGACTCCCCTTAATACCATAAACTCATAACAAAAACAAAGAAACAATAGAAAATGTGAGAAAGAAAATATGGACTTCTTATTATTGTTGCTAATGTGAAATTACATAATTCTAAATTACAATATGCTAACCCAAATGGGTGCCTTCATTATAGAAATTTGCAAGACAATGTTGTGAACTATCACCCCAAGCTGTCTTAGATAATCTTCGAGCCTTTCTTAAATAGGTAGTTTTATGCCACCTGGGAAGGTTATAGATGTTTAAACTTAATACCTAAGGCTGATAGACCCTAGCAATACACACAGAGTCATCCAAATACATCTTTGACCAATTATTTTAGAAATTTCTTTAGCCCAACTTCTGAAGGCCATAACTCACGAACTGTTGTTCTGATTGACTATTATAACCACTTTTTTGAAACACTAGCTCTTGATCTACAGGCTTGGAATGATGATAGCACCCTTCCATAAGTTTTTGGACCTCATCTAGGCACTCTAAAGCCTCCAATGTTGAGCCTAAAGATTTTTTTGCAAATTTTTCTACCGAAAATCTGCACAAACTTCTTTGATACTAATGCTTGAGCAATGAGACTTTATGGTAGGCTTACAACTCTAAAATGAACCTTCCTATAGAAAATGATAAATTTTTAAGCTTTTATGAAAAACTTACTAAAAATAGTAAGTTCCCATAAATAGTAACGACCCTGTCTACTAGTCCTTATTAAAATAGAAAAGGCTAAAAATAAAATATTTTTGGGTGATGCAAGATTTCCTTTACACCCAAGCTGCTCTTGCATCAATGTTTCTTGTTTGAAAACACACAAGACACATGAGAGATCCTTCTTATGCTAAGTATTTAGTAAATTTTTTGTTTGCAATGACCCATGTGTTCATAACCTGAGATAGAAGTGTGCCATGTATACTTGTAGTGACCCATACGTTCACCTAGCGAGATGAGTATCAAAATTTATTGTAGCATAAAGAGTTCACTCTGACAAGAAAGGATAAGAACCAACCTCATTGACTTATTCATATAAAAGGAGTTGAGGTACACATAGCCATCCAATACAAGATAGAGGCTCTTAGTGGACACCCCTTATATGTGGATGTTTCAAATCATTGGAACTAAACCAAAAACAAAAAGAAAAAAAAAGATCATGGCCCTAGTCTTCACTTCTCTAGTTGAAAGAGACATCATTGAGTTGCTCGAAGAGACATAATAAAGAAAAAGCAAAACAAACACAGAAAAACTTGACGTATCGAAACAAGTTTATCATTTTGAGTTGATTTTCTATGTTATAGGATTGATGTCAAGTGTCAATATCCAAAACATGGATGGAAGGAATCTCTTTAGTAGGGTGACAATAGTAGATAGACACAGTTAGAACAACTAGTTACTGAAGTCAAAGAGGAATCTTCAATAAGAATAACCTTAGTAGGAAACTGAGCGGCAATAGACAAATAAAGTTAGGAAAAACTAGTGATTGATGTGAGTGAGATCTTCCATGAGAGGGGTCTCAAAAAATGAAAATAGTGATAGTAGGTAGATGAAGTTAGAACAACTGGTGACTGATGCAAGAGATTATCCATGAGAGAATTCTCAAAAAGTGACACTAGTGATAGTAGGCAGACACAGTTCGAACAACTGGTGACTATCATGAGAGATTGTCCATGTGAGGAATCTTGAAAAGTGACACTAGCAAGCATAGGAAAATGTAGTTAGAACAACTAGTGACTATTGAAAAAGAGATTCTTATGACACTATAGGGTGTTTGTCCTAGAGTTATGACAAGATTCAATCTATGAACACATGAGTGAAAAGAACAAACTAAAGTAGGAAAGCAACTGTACTAGAGCTAAAAGATATGCTACAAGATATAGCATTTGGAATAAGAGGCACCTATTCACTAGGTTTTCACCTTCTTGGAAAAGATTTTATTATTTCTACCATGATGCCTATTTGCTAGCTTTTCATCAATGACACTTTTTTTTTGTTTTTCAATTTTTTTTTTGTATTTTTCTCTCTTTTCTCTTTTTTTGTATTTTTGTATTATTTTATTTTTTTGGTATTACCAAGGTGCCTATTTCTATGTTTTCACCAAGGTAATGATTTTTTTAAGGACTTTTTGAAATTTTTTGATTTTTTAAGGATATTTAGATATATACAGAGAGCTTTTTTGATAATACATTAGCTATAAAACTACTTCAAATGGAGAGTGTTGATAGGCCTTGAGAACCTCTCCGTCGGCCATAGAAATTTAGTAAGAACCAGATCCAAACACTATAGTAATTATGTAAGGACCAAGCCAGTTGGGTTCAAACTTCCCTTTTTGTACCCATTGTTGCTGATTCTTAGGGTTTTCTCTTAGAATGAGATCACCTAATTGGAAGTCATGTGGCTTAACTTTCTTATTGTAACTTCTGGACATATGTTGTTGATAAGTTTAAAGATGTTCACATGCCACTTGCCAATGTTCATCTAATAATACTAGCTCTTGAAGCCAAGATATTCTATAGTCATCATCAGTAATGAGGCCCTTCATAGAAATTCTTAGAGTGAGAATCTAAACCTGAATTAGAAGCACAACATCCCCTCCATACACCAAAGCAAAGGGCATTGTACTCATTGGAGTTTTGATACTTATTTTTTAAGCCCATAAAGATTGATTAATCTAAAGGTGCCAGTCCCTTCTTGATTTTCTAACTAAGTGATGTAAGATCTTAAGAATCACCTTGTTGGATGCCTTTGTCTAACCATTACCTTGGGGTAATAGATAGAAGACCAATGCTGCATGATTCTTAACTTTTTACATAGCTCTTTAAGATTCTTGTTCTTAAACTATCCTCTATTGTTAATAACAATGGAGGAAGGTACACCATATTGACATATGACGTAATTCATGATGAACAAAGCTACAATTTTTCCATTTGATATAGAGAGAGGGACTACCTCCATCCACTTAGTGAAGTAGTCTTTAGCTATAATAATGAACTTATGTCCATTTGAAGAAGATGGGTGAATCTGACCCACAATATTGAAGGCCCATTATTGGAATGGCCACAATGTGATAGATGGAATTAGCTCCTTGGCTAGAGCATAAATAAAATTCCCATGGAGCTGACATTGTTTATAGGAATCAACATATTTGATTTCCTCTTGCTCCATATTTGGCGGATAGAAACCAACTATAATAAGTTTACGAGCTAGTGTTAAGCCATTTGAGTGAGATCAAAAAATACCCTTGTCGATGTCAATTAAAGAACACTTGGAATCATCTTGTTCTAGACATCTAAGGAGTTTTCATCGAGACCTCTCCTAAACAAGTCATTAGCAATAAGGACATATTGTGAAGCATTACAGTTAAGGTGACATTTTTCATTCTAGGTTAGACCGTCTGGAATAGTTTGGTCTTGCAGATAGGAGTATATGTGGTGGTAGCAGGATGAATCATTTCCTACAATAGAACAAATCATTTGAGATTTAGGGATATCATAGGCAAGGTAGATTAATGTTTCCACCATGAACTCATGTCAGAGATCATTCTCTAACATTTGTAACAAGGAAGCAAGATTAGCCATGGCATCAACCATTTTGTTGTTTGCTTGAGGAACCTGTTGAAATGTGATATGAGAAAAGTATTTATTTAGATCATCCACCATGCATTTATAAGTGATCAATTTCTCATCTTTCATCTGATATACATCATTAACCTAGTTGATTATGAGTTGTGAATCACCAAAGATGTTCAACTGATCAACTCTTCATTCAAATACAATCTTTATGCTATTAATGAGAGATTCATATTTTGTAATGTTTTTCATACAAGGAAATAAAATATTGTATGCCTTAGGCAATGAATATTTTTGTGGTGTTATGAACAATAGTCTAGCACCAAATCCCTGTTGTGTGAAGAAACCATCAAAGAAAATCACCCAAGTTTGATGTGTGTGTATTAGAATTGATTCATCAGGAAAGTCAATGTTTAGTGGAAGAAAACTTTGCATAGGTGCTTTTGCTAGTTGATCAGTGATAACTTGTCCCTTGATAGCCTATCATTCAACATATTGAATGTCAAACTTGCTTAGTATCATGACCCACTTAGCCAACCTCCTATTAGAGCTACCTTGCTGAGTAAGTACTCTAGTGGATCAATTTTATCAACTAGTCATGAAGTATGGGAAAACATGTAGTGTCTCAAATTTTGTGAAGCAAAGTTGACTACCAAGAAAGCCTTCTTGATGATACTATAATTCTTTTCATAGGAGATCAACATGTGACTGAGATAGTAAATGGCTCTTTCCTTGTTATCATTGTCCTCTTGAGCTAGCAAGATACCTAGAGATGTCTCTATTGTTGAGATGTATAGAATAAGAGGCTTCCCATGAATAGGAGACATGAAGATTGGTGGATTAGCAAGGTATTTCTTTATCTGTGTTAGACTTTGATCACAATCTTGGCTCCACTTATATTTCACACCTTTATACAGAGTCTTGGTAAATGGTTGTGACCTATCCACTAGCTATGAGATGGATCTATGAATGGATTGAAGTCTTCCAATTATGTCCATTTGAAGAAGATGGGTGAATCTGACCCACAATATTGAAGGTCCATTATTGAAATGGCCACAATGTGATAGATGGAATTAGCTCCATGGCTAGAGCATGAATCAAATTCCCATGGAGCTAGCATAGTTTATAGGACTTGGCATATTTGATTGCCCCTTGCTCCCATATTTGGCAGATAGTAACCAACTGTAATAAGTTTATGAGCTAGTGTCAAGCCGTTTGAGTGAGATCAGAAAATACCCTCATGGACATCAATTAAAGAGCACTTGGAATCATCTTGTCCTAGACACCTAAGGAGTTTCCATTGAGACCTCTCCTAAAAAAGTCATTGGCAATAAGGACATACTGTGAAGCATTACAGATAAGGTGACATTTTTCATTCTAGCTTAGACCGTCTGGAATAGTTTGGTCATATAGATAGGAGTATATATGGTGGTAGTAGGATGAATCATGTCCTACAATAGAATAGATCATTTGAGATTTAGAGGTATCATAGGCAAGGTAGAGTAATGTTTCCACCATGAACTCATGTTAGAGATCATTCTCTGACATCTATAACAAGGAAGCAAGAGTAGCCATGACATCAACCACTTTGTTGTTTGTCTGAAGAACCTATTGAAAAGTGATATGAGCAAAGTATTTCTTTAGATCATCCACCATGCATTTATAAGTGATCAATTTCTCATCTTTCATTTGATATACATCATTAACTTGGTTGATTATGAGTTGTGAATCACCAAAGATGTTCAATTGATCCACTCTTCATTCAACTACAATCTTCATGCCATTAATGAGAGCTTCATATTTTGCAATGTTGTTCATGCAAGGAAATAAAATCTTGTATCCCTTAGGCAATGAATATTTTTATGGTGTTATGAAAAATAGTCTAGCACCGAATCCCTATTGTGTGAAGGAACCATCAAAGAACATCACCCAAGTTTTGATGTATGAGTGTTAGAATTGATATGAAATTCAATGTTTAGTGGAAGAAGACTTTGCATGGGTGCTTCTGCTAGTTGATCAGTGATTGCTTGTCCCTTGATAGCCTTTCATTCAACATATTAAATGTCAAACTCACTTAGTATCATGACCCAATTAGCCAACCTCCTGTTAGAGCTGCCTTGTTGAGTAAGTACTCTAGTGGATCAATTTTAGCAACCAGTCACAAATTATGGGCAAGCATGTAGTGTCTCAACTTTTGGGAAGCAAAGATGATTGCCAAGAAAGCCTTCTTGATGATACTATAATTCTTTTCATAGGAGATTAGCATGTGACTCAAATAGTAAATGGCTCTTTCCTTGTTATCATTATCCTCTTGAGCTACCAAGATACCTAGAGATGTCTTTGTTGCTGAGATGTATAGAATAAGAGGCTTTCCATGAATAGGAGGCATGGAGATTGGTGGATTAGCAAGGTATTTCTTTAACTGTGTTAGACTTTGATCATAATCTTGGCTCCACTTATATTTCACACCTTTATACAAAGTCTTGGTAAATGGTTGTGACCTATCCACCAGCTATGAGATGAATCTATAAATGAATTGAATTCTTCCACTTATGTCGATTTGAAGAAGATGGGTGAATCCGACCCACAATATTGAAGGCCCACTATTGAAATGGCCACAATGTGATAGATGGAATTAGCTCCCTGGCTGGAGCATGAATCAAATTCCCATGGAGCTGGCATTGTTTATAGGACTTAGCATATTTGATTGCCTCTTGCTCCATTTTTGACCGATAGTAACCAACCATAATAAGTTTACGAGCTAGTGTCAAGACATTTGAGTGAGAACAAAAATGCCCTTATGGACATCAATTAAACAACACTTAGAATCATATTGTTCTAGATACCTAAGGAGTTTCCATCAAGACCTCTCCTTAAAAAGTCATTAGCAATAAGGACATACAATGAAACATTACAGATAAGGTGACATTTTTCATTCTAGGTTAGACCATCTAGAATAGTTTGGTCATGTAGATAGGAGTATATGTGGTGGTAGTAGGATGAATCATGTCCTACAATAGAACAAATCATTAAAGATTTAGGGGTATTATAGGCAAGGTAGAGTAATGTTTCCACCATGAACTCATGTCAGAGATCATTCTCTGACATCTGTAACAAGGAAGCAAGAGTAGCCATGGCATCGACTGTATGCGTGAATATGTGGCCTATGCTAACACACACACTTCAAAACAGTCATTGTATGCAGATTCATCCCGGAATGAACATTCAATTGTTCATCCAAAAATTAGTCGGCAAGGAAACCTATTGCCTTCTATATAAAGGGAATTTCTTGTTAGATATCCTCAGATTTGAGGTGTTAAGCAACCAGACCCTCTATGAACGAAGGATTTGAAAGAGAATGTGACTAATCTATGAGAATGCAGATTAATCTAAAATGGAGTATGCACGTTTAATCTAAGAACATGTAAAATAAAACTATGCTAAAATGTATGCATATTAAATCTATATGAGAATTAAACTAACAATGAAAATTTTATGAAAATAAGGAGCTCAAATGAAGGCACAATCCAACAGCAATTTGATGCAAATTCTCATTCAACCTCTTCCAAAATGAAGAGATGAGGGTCTCTTAAATAGACTTTCCCAGAATCCATCAACAGTTGAGATTGATTTCAATCAATGGTCAAGATTGAAGATGAAGTTCAGTCATAAAGGAAGATTCCCAAATTAAAGGGAGTTAACTGATTTAATTTGAGTAGAAAAAGGAGTTAACTAATTTAATTTGAGTAAAAAAAGGAGTTAACTGATTTAATTCATTTTTGATCAATAGTGAACTGGAAATTTCCCTTTTTGAACTGAAGAAGGATTTTGGAGAGATATTTAATTTAATAAAATGAGATATGCTCACATAATTACCTTTTTTAATTAATTAAATAATCCTTTAATTAATTAGAGACACTTTTCTTATTTAATTAAATAACTTCATTTAATTAATTAGGAATGGCTTCCCATTTAATTAAATAAATTTGTTTAATTAATTAGAAGTAAGTACTCCATTTAATCAAATAATTTTCTTTAATTGCTTAGAAATACCTTTCCCATTTAATTAAATAATTACATTTAATTAATCAAGATAGGTGTATTTATTAAATTAAATAAATTTAATTCCATAGTACATTAGCCTTAAGATATAATTTAATTTAATTAAAGTATAAATACTTAGTAATTAAATTAAATATTAATCAATAGGTTTAATATGACTAATATGAGTAAATACTATAGGAATTAAATAATAAGCATGATGAATGCAGATTAGGGTTTTTTGCATCTGACAATTAAGTCAAGTAGCGAGTAGTAGAATAAGAATTTGCCTAATGGAATAGGAGTTTAGGATTGATCAAAAATAGATTAGAATTGGTTGAGATGGCAATGAGCCAATTTTGGGGTATTACATTTTGCCCCTCTTTGAATGAATGTGCGAGTAGCATGTTCAATTCAAAGATAGTTAGAAAGCATGATGCAAACATGAGATTGGTTTCGAAGTTGATTACAGGGAGACCAATTAATAAGCTTTTAAGGATTATCTCTAGAACATAGCTTAATCCCAAGGAATCCAAGTAGAGAACTTAGATACCTAAGATCGATAGCATTTAAAAGACTATCTCCAGAACGAAGCATAATCTTTAAGGATCCTGGAGACAGAACGTCTAGATACCTGAAATTGATAAGCATTTAGAAGATTATCTCTAAAATGGAGTTTAATCTTCAAGAATCCAGATAGAACACCTAGATACCTATAATTGATAAGCATTTAGAAGATTATCTCCAGAACGGAGCTTAACCTTCAAGGATCCAGATAGAACACCTAGATACCTAAGATTGATAAAAGATAACAAGGTCCAATCATGAGTCATAGAATTATCCCCAGAACGAGGCTTGATCCTTAGGAGTTAGGGTTTAGACTATCCCAATACCTATCCATTGAACTCTAAGAAGAGTTATTATAAGGTTGATCAATTGATGAAAAGATAAGATAGATGGCAAAGATGCTAGATAGAAGGGAACAAGATGTCCCGAGTGATGAGATGCCCCAAGTGATAAGACATAAGATGGGAACCAGATGCCCCAAACAATAGGTATTTAATGATGTTTAATCATCTACCCCCTTGGGAGTGAAATCGAAAGATGACACACCAGAAATATGATTTGAAGCAGTATATCATGAGATATATGAAAAATTTGAGATTTAACAGAATATAGAAGAGACCAGAATGATTGAAAGAAGATTCAGGGTTGATTTGAAATGATTGCAAAGTCGCAAAGACCACGTTTGACCAAATGTTGACCAAATTTAGCCACAGTTGACTTGAATTGACTTTTTTTGAAAAATGAATTTTGAAAATATGGAGTATGTAAAGTTGAAAGGATTCCAAGAATCACAAAGTATCAGAAAGATTTGGGCTGCATAAGCGTTCGATTGCATCGGTCCCTAAAATTTTAAAATGCATTTTTGAGGCTCTTAGGTGTGTCAAATTTTGAATTTGATCCCAAAAATGGATCCAAAATAGTCCAATTAGCCAGGGGTGTGATTTTTGCGTAAATTCGAGCACTTTGAAAAATTTGGTCAATAGCTATATAAGGGCCCGAGGGGTCATTTTCAATTCATTTGTGCTTTTGTCTTGTAGTGATTTTGAGCTCTAATAGAGACATGGTAGTGAATGTGAGATATCATCATTTTGAGCGCTCCAGAAGACACACCTGGCTAGCAAACTATGGACAACTGATGAGTCATCAATTTCCCATCTTTGTACTTTCATGTTTATGCATTTTGAGGTCATTTATTGCATTTTTAGAATGATTTTAGGATTGTTTAATCTTTCTTCGAGCAAGACCGATCGGATTTCATGCAAAGATCTTCTTTCTTCATGCAAATAAATAGGGTGTGCTATTTCTTCGCGCATGATGGTGAGGATCTTTGTGCGGGAGGCATTTGGTTTCGCGCGAAGAAGGAGATTCTTCATGTGAGGCAATTTGTTTGTCGCACAAAAACATCTTTCTTCACGTGAACAGTTCTTTCTTTACGTGATTAGATCCTTTTTCATGTGAAGGAGGGATTGCTCGCACGAAGAAATAATGGTTTCATGCGAAACTGATAGAATTTCGTGCAAGATTTCACGAATTTCGCACAAAATTTTGTGACAGTTATGCTTAAATATTTGATTTTTGCATTTAAAAATTGCATTTTAGTTCATTTTAATGCTTTGTTTCAACTTGATACTGATCGTTTGTTTGTCATTTCTTGTTGTGCATGTAGAAGGTCTTTGGAGATGTTGTATTCAGATCTCATTTCCCACCATATGGGGAGCTATTGCGAAGTCTTGATGACCCTAATCGAGCACACATTACCCAATTGGGTTTGTCTTCTTTGTGCCAGATTCTAGCCGTGATGGTGAATCACGACCTTCTCACTACCTTGGTAGAGCGTTTCCATTTAGAGACAAACACCTTCCATTTGCCGATGGGTGAGATGATCATCACACCAGAGGATATATGGAGGATTTTGTGGATTCCTTTCCATAGCACTCGAGTCATCTATGATACAGTGCCCCGAGCAGGGACAGAGGCATTATCAGTTGTGTTCGGGAGAGAGCTATTGAGGGGTAGGGCCATCAACTGGGATGAGATCATGCATATTTATGAATTGACACACAGGCTGGCAGCTATGCTGGCTATATTTTTGAGCTGTTTCCTATGTCTTGATAGAGGATAGCATGGTTTGGAGTGCGAGTGGGGAGTCATGCTCCGTAGGATGGTTGAGGCACCCGAGATCTTTGGGTGGGGTCAGTGCATGTTGGCCCATCTTTTCCATGAGATGCATGAGGTTGTCTTCCATGAGAAGAAGACCATGGCAGCAAGGGTTTATGTGTTACAAATCTAGGCCTAGGAGCATCTCCCTATATGTAGGCTAATATTTGAGGATGCCAGAGAGCCCATGGAGCCGTACATATGCAGATATCGAGAGCATATTACCCAGGCCCACTTGGGTAAGACTGAGCACTAGTGGATGCATCTTGATGACCTGGTGTCCATTGTATGGTGACCCTGGAGAGAGACAGAGGACTAGGATGATGCCCCCAGAGAGCTACCATGGATGTTTAGTTCTCAACCTCTGGCGGGCCAGATGACATCAATGATCAAGAGATTTGTTATCTCACGAGTGTGGCAGTAGTATGGCCATCCCCAAGACATTTCACATGAGTATTGTGCCTATGCTAGGGTGTAGAAGGATATTGACTGGGGATGGCCACCATGGATGGATCCAGGGTGATCCATGATAGATATCTGTAGTCTAGCTATAGTTCAGTGGGACTACCTACTAGAGGTAGTAGATGCAGGGATGACGCCTGCATATCAAGCCTTTTTGATCGGCCATCCATTCCCACGCTTCACAGATCCACTAGCGATGACAGGGTAGGTACATAGACAAGTGTCCCAGTAGTAGTAGGCATAGCCACAGTCACTAGGTCAGCCACAGATTTTGCCACAGGTCTGGCACTAGGTACAATCGATGCCTATTCCCCCATGTCAGATGGGATTAGCCCCAGGTGCTGGGGGCAGTGGGGCAGGACATAGTAGATGGCGGAGGAAGAGGATAGAGGAGCAGGCCCCACAACAAGAGGGTCCACAACAGTAGGTGCCTCCATAGCCATAGGTACCTCTACAGCAGGTGGCACCAGAGATGGTAGATGAGGACATGCCAGATCAGCTGGCAGGTGGCATGCAGGACATGGTGTGGTGGTATCGAGAGCGAGTTCGTCAGGCCTCTTGACAGTTGGGAGAGTTGTAGATTGTAGTGGCGGTCTAGGATGCGCAGTTGGTAGAGTGACAATGGGACACTGATCTTTGAAGAGAGCACGCTAAGACTACAGAGCAAAGATTAGAGCTAGCATAGGATGATATCTCCTTCCAGTCAGCTCAAGTAGCGTATTACTATGCTGCATACACCAGTGCCGTGCCTGATGAGACACTTCAAGTGTAGCGATATTCTCAGTATGCGCGAGAGTCAAGGGGTGCATGACCTCTTGTCAAGCCATATATGCCACTGCCGCCTCATCCACCTACTACCCCTACTCCTCCTTCTCCTCCTGGAGGTGAGGGTTCGGGATAGAGTTAGACACTCTGTACCTAATCTTTGATTTTGATCCTTGGCTATGTATCAATTAGTGTGCCAGCACCACATGTATCATTTTTGATCGATTGCACTCAAGTAGCACCCATTTTTGTACTGAACCATTTTTTTGATATATATATATATATATATATATATATATATATATATATATATACACAATTTTTAGCTGAGTATTCCTATGTACATGTCATTGTCTATTTTGTATTACTTTGATGTACATGAGATGTATGTTGTATTTAGATAGAATGCATATGTAGGAACTGACATCTCATGTAGTGTTGCATGTTTTTGCTTGATAGTCATAGGTTATTCATTGAGGAGCATGAATTGATGAACCAAATTCTTGTATAGCCATGGAGGAATATGATGTATGTGGAGTATGAACAGAATGACCATCAAATTGCATGCTAATGCAAATGAAGTATGTAATGCAAGACTATGTTAAATGCAACCCTAGGTCTGGTTACCAAGCCTTGATATTTAATCATCACTGGATATAAAATAAAGCTTGAATGTTATACAATTCCCACTGATATTGCAATCATGGAAATATGAATATAACATACGTTATTGGTTTGTCGAGATTAAATGTAAGCATTCGAGGCACAAGAAGCCATAATGACCAGAACATTTGTCCCTTTTAATGTAGCAAGTTAACATAAGCATCAAAGCATAGATACTAGGATGACCTGAATGTTGCTTGCATAATAGACACACCAAACACATGAGAGATCCATCTTATGCTAAGTACTCAGTATTTATTTTGTTCTCAATGACCCTTGCATTCATAACCTAAGATAGAAGTGTGCTAGATATACTCGTAGTGACCCGTACATTCACTTAATAGGACGAGTATCAGTATGTACTATAGCATGAAGAGTTCACTCCAAAAAACAAGGAGAAGAACCAATGTCATTGATGTATCTATATAAAAGGAGTCAAGGTACACATAGCCATCCAATATGAGATGGAGGCTCTTATAGTGGACACCCCTCTTATAGGAATATGTCAACTAATTGGAACTAAACCGGAAATAGAAAGCAAAGAAAAGATCATGCCCCTAGTCATTACTTCTCTAGTCAAAGATGACATCATTGAGTTGTTCAAGGAGATATGATAAAGAAAAAACAAAGCAAACAAAGAAAAAGCTCAACATATCCAAACAAGTATATCATTTTTGAGTTCATTTTTTGGGATTGATGTCAAGTGTTAGTGTCCAAAACATGTTTGAAAGAAATCTCTTCAGTAAGGTGATGATAGTAGGCAGACACAGTCAGAATGACTGGTGACTGAGGTCAAAGAGGAATCTTCATGATGAAGAACCTAAGAAGGACTGAGCGACAGTAGGTAGACACAGCTAGGATGACTAGTGACTGACGCAAGAGAGATCTTCCATAAAGGAATCTGGAGACATAACCCAAGCAATAGTAGGTAGACACAACTGAAACAACTGGTGATCATTGCAAAAGAGATTCTATGAGGAGAATCTCAAAAAAGTGACACTTGCGATAGTAGGTAGACATAGTGAAGACCACTAGTGACTGTTGCGAATGAGATTCTATGAGGAGAATCTCAAAAAGAGTGACACTAAGGGGGGATGCCCCCAAGCTATGACAAGACTCAATCCATGGATACATGAGTGAGAAAAGCAAGAAAGTGAAAGTATGAAAGTGACTGTACAGAAAGCCTAAAGGTACATTGCAAGATGAGGCATTGGGAACAAGAGGCGCCTGTTTACTAGGTTTTCACCTTCTTGGCAAGTTTTTTTTCTTTTTTTGCTACCATGATGCCTGTTTCCAAATTTTCATCAATGGCACTATTTTTGTTTTTCAATTTTTTTCATTTTTTCATTTTTTGCATCTTTTGGAATTTTCAATTTTTTTGGTGTTATCAAGGCACCTATTGCTAGGTTTTCACTAGGGTAACAAAATTTTTCATATTTTTAGATTTTTTTTAGGACATATAGATATGTACAAAGAGCTTGCTGAGATTAAATCAACTATAAAACCACTTCAGGTGGAGAGTGTTGACAAGCTCTTTAAGCACTTCTCCTTTGGTCATGGAAAGTTGATAAGTGCCAGATCCATATACTACAATGATGATGTATGGACCTAGCCAGTTTGGTTCAAACTTTCCCTTTTGCACTCACTGTTGTTGATTCTTAGGGTTCTCTCTTAGGACGAGGTCACCTAGCTGGAAGTCATGTGGCCTGATTCTTTGATTGTAGCTTCGTGCCATTCTTTGTTGATATGCTCATAGATGATCACATGCCACTTGTCGTCATTCATCTAGTAAAGCAAGCTCTTGAAGCTGAGCTATCCTATAGTCATCATTAGTGATAAAGCCTTTCATGGAAATTCTCAAGGTAGGAATCTCAACCTCTATTGGAAGCACATCATCCACCCCATACACCAATGCAAAAGGAGTCATGCCCGTTGGAGTTCTAATGCTTGTCCTATATGCCCACAAGGCTAGGTTAATCTAGAGATGCCAGTCTCTCCCTAACTTACTGACTGTGCGATGAGGAATTTTGAGGATCACCTTATTGGATGCCTCAGCTTGGCCATTACCTTGGGGGTAATAAATGGAAGACCAATGTTGTGTGATCTTGAAGTTCTTGCACAGTTCTTTGAGGTCTTTATTCTTGAACTGTCCTCCATTGTTAGTAATAATTGAGGATAGTATACCATATCTATAGATGATGTAGTTTTTGATGAAAAGTGCTATAGTTTTACCATCAGCAACTGTGAGAGGGACTGCCTCTACCCATTTTGTGAAATAATTTGTAGCCATGATAATGAACTTATGTCCATTGGAAGAGGTTGGGTGAATCTACCCCACCAAGTTCAAGTCCCATTGTTGAAATGGCCATGTTGTAGTAGAGGGAATTAGCTCTCTGGCTGGAGCGTGAATGAGATTCTTGTGTAGCTGACACTACTTGCAGGACCTAGCATACTTAACAGCTTCTTGCTCCATTTGAGGCCAGTAGTAACTAGCACGAAGGAGTTTGCAAGCTAGTGTCAGGCCATTGGAATGAGATCCACAAATACCTTTGTGAACATCAATTAGTGTGCATTTGGACTCATTAGGTTCTAAAAACCTAAGAAGTGTTCCGTCAAGACCTCTCCTATATAGATCGTCAGCAATAATGACATAATGTGGAGCATTACAGATTAGGTAACATTTCTCGTTCCAGGTCAGACCTTCCAGAATGGTTTGATTATGAAGGTAGGAATAGATGTGATGGTAGCAGGATGATTCTTGCCCTATAATAGAATAGATCATCCTAGAATCAGGTGTGTCATAGGCTAGGTAGTGTAACGCTTCCACCAAGAACTCATGTCAGAGATCATTTTTTGGCATTTGTAGCAGAGAGGCCAGAGTGGCCATGGCATTAGTTGCTTTATTATCTATGCATGGAACTTTTTGGAAGGTTATGTGTGCAAAATACTTTGTTAAGTCATCAACCATGCATTTGTAAGGAATTAGTTTCTCATCCTTTGTTTGATAAACATCATTTACTTGGTTGATAACAAGCTGAGAGTCAGAAAGATGTCCAATTGATCTACTCTCCATTCAACTGCAATTTTCATACCATTGATCAAAGCTTCATATTCAGCAATGTTATTTGTACAAGGAAACAAAATCTTGTACGCTTTGGGCAATGAGTATCTCTATGGTGTAATGAAGAGTAATCCAGCACCTGATCCTTGTTGTGTGAAGGACCCATCGAAGAACATAACCCATGTATGGTGAGTGAGTGTTAGAATTGACTCATTTGGGAAATCAATGTTTATTGGTAGAAGACTCTGTATGGGTGCCTCAGCCAGCTGGTCTGCAATTTTCTACCCCTTTATAGCTTTACGTTCAACATATTGGATGTGAAACTCACTTAGTATCATGACCCATTTAGCCAATCTTCTTGTGAGAGCTGCCTTACTAAGCAAGTACTTTAATGGGTCTATTTTAGCCACAAGCCATGTAGTGTGGGCAAGCATGTAGTGTCTCAACTTTTGGGAAGCAAAGACAACTGCCAAGCAAGCTTTCTCAATAATGCTGTAGATTTTCTCATAACAGACCAATGTTTGGCTCAAATAATAAATAACTCTTTCTTTGTTGTCATTGTCTTCCTAAGCCAATATGATTCCCAAAGATGTTTCAGTGGCTAAAATGTATAAAAGAAAAGGCTTCCCATGCATAGGAGGCATCAAGATTGGTGGATTGACAAGATATTGTTTGATGTGTTAAGCTTTGCTCACAATCCTGGCTCCAATTGAATTTTACACCCTTATGTAAGGTCTTTGTGAAGAGTTTTGATTTATCCACCAATTGTGAAATAAACCTGCGAATAGATTGAAGCATTCCCTATAGTCCTCTCATTTGACTGATGTTTCGAGGTGGTGGCATGTCCCTTATTGCTTGTACTTTTTTTGGATCTACTTCGATTCCTTTTGCAAAAACAATATATCCCAACAATTTCCCCAATGTGACACCAAATGCGCATTTCTTAGGATTGAGCCAAAGACTGAATTTTTCCATATGATCTAGGATGGGACCCAAATCTTGTAGATGAGTATTGCATTTAGCACTTTTGACCAAGGTATCATTAACGTAGTCCTCCACGGTTCTATGCATCATATCATGGAAAATTGTAGTAACAGCCTGTTGATATGTAGCACCAATATTCTTTAAATGAAATGGCATCACATTCCAACAAAAGGTTCCCCATGCACATGTGAAAGCCATTTTCTCTTGGTCTTTTGGCACAATTTTTATCTGATTGTATCCAAAAAAACCATCCATAAGTGAGTACATCTCATAGCCTGCCGTCATGTCTATGATCATATCAATATTAAGGAGCAGAAAGTCATCTTTAGGACATGCCAAGTTAAGATCATGAAAGTCTGTAAAAAATCTGATAGATTTATCATGCTTGGAAATAGGAACAATATTGGATATCCATTTAGCATAATCAATTGCATGGATGAAACTAGCCTTCAGAAGTTTCTCCAATTCGGCTTTGACGAGAAATGCAACGTGAGGGTGAATTTTTCAAAGCTTTTGTTTGACTAGTTTAATGCCTGGTGCTATGGACAAGTGATTCATGATAAGATTAGGATCCAATCCTGGCATGTCAGAATATGTCCAGGCAAAATTTATTTTCTTTTCCTTGAAAAAGGAAATGAATTGTTCCTTCTCTTCAGGTGACAGTGACTACGCTAGATGTATCACAAGAGGATGTTCTTCTATGCCCAGATTAATTGGTTACATCGGCTCTATTAAAACTGATGATCTCTCTTGAAAGTGACTGGGAAGGACATCAAATATCTCATCTACGGGCACCTCAAAGAAGTTTTCACCCATGGATACGTCTTTTGTTTTTACTTTTTTGGGATCTGACACTGTCACAATGTGGTTTTCACCATCAGACCTCTTGCATTTTTTCTTTTTAATTATGTGATTGAGATATTTGATGTCGGCCTTAGTCATGTTGATACTTTGCTCATTGGTGGAAGATGTTATAGGTTCAATAGTGTTTAGGTAATAGGTGAGAGCATAGTCATTTTGGAATGTGGGGACTTCGTTAGATGCATTGGGGTTCCAGTCTATAAGCTCAAGATGTGTGAGTGAGAGAGTAGTGGTTGGTTCAATTGCATTCACAATATAGTCATTAAGTGTGTGGACTAGCAATTTGAGACCTACGGTGACCTCATCCACAGGTGTGTTTAAATGCCTCATAATACTAACGTTAGGAATTGATGACTCTAGGAAACTAGTTAGATTAAACACTCGTGACCTAACCCTAGATGTTTCACCCACCTCAATTTGATTTTCGTAGACATGCATGAAGATTGTCAAACTCATATTCATGAGAATTGGTGCTACATGGTGAGAGACTATAGAACTCCCCAATAGTGATAGGGACATAATCTCCTTCAGCCTCTAGATTCTTACACAAATATTCAATATAGCATGACTAACTAGATTCTCCCTTTTCTAAATCATATTTGAGCTGCTCAGTATTGTCCTTAAAAGAATCACTAGTATCATCCATAGTGCTAACACGTGGCACAAAGTCATCTAGCTCAGCAAAGAATTTAGCGAGCTCTAAGGAATAGGATGAGGGTAGGAATCCTCATCATTGGATTCTTCCTCTCGAATACCTGACTCAGACTGTGACTCATTTTCAGATGAACTCTCAAGTACGGGTATGAATTTATTGGATCCCAAATGGAAAGGGACCTTCTTAAACCCTAGGCCAATTGTGTCACTATTGCTTTGAGCTATTACTTTGATAGGATCTATTAGGCTATTGTTATTGCATCCAATAGGGCCAGTTCCCTTGTAACCAAAACGCTTCATAAGCCTAAGACCAGGTCCATATTTCTTAGGAGTGATTTCTCAAGCTTGTTCTATTAGGTCCACTGGAGCCTCTTCTTTGTAAAGCCATGCATCAATGGCTCTCTTTTCACTTTCATCTTCTAAGAGGACTGTAGCCTTGATAAAAGAGCCATTAAAATTGGTCTGAGGTGTCAGGACAAATGGCTTCTTTACTTCTAAGGGCCTCCCATAATGTCGAGGGGACTCTGGAAGAGATGCTAATGACAACACTGGTTCCATTTGGTACTCTCCCATACCAATTTTTTTCAATTTAAATGACTACTCAATTTGTTTCAGCTTATTTTCATGACAATCAGTAGACTCACGGTTAGCAGGGATGGAAGAATCAACAGCTTTGAGCATATTGTAGGTGTAGCTAGTAGTGGTAGGAATAGTGACTTCGAAACCATGAAATGGGAATTTGATGCATTGGTGGTATGTGGATGGCACAACATGTATCTCATGTATCCATGGCCATCCCAACAGAATGTTGTAGGCTAAGGGAATGTCAAGCACCTGTGAGGTGACATCCCTTTCGACAGGATTGACTCGAATTGGTAAAACCACAAGACCTAGTGACTTTTGTTCCACTTCATCGTATGCTTTAATAGTGATCTTTTGTCAAGGATCAATAGAGTCCTCAAAATAACCCAATTGTCTAAGCAGAGCAGTAGAGACAATATTTAGGCCAGTGCCATTGTTAATGAGTACCTGATGAACACGTGTCTGGTGGATCATAACCTTAATGTGTAGAGGCTGATTGTGTGGGTGATTCAGTGAGTTGTCATCCTCCTCAGAGAAGGTCATAAGATGAGGTGAGGTTAGGTGACCTACCATGGATTGAAATCACTCAAGATCAAGATCTTGAGGAACATTTTCCTCAGTGAGGGCTTTGTCCAAAATTTTCCTGTGAGCAGGTGAGATTTTAAGCAGCTTAAAGATGGAAATCTGAGCATTAGTTCATTTCAACTGATTGAGAACACTATAACTAGTTGCAGTCAAGTTTTTTGTGTGTTTTGCACCTTTACCAAATGGACCAGCAAGGGCTTTGTCTTTGTGTTGTTCAAGATTTGAAATAGGAGGTGTAGGGCCTTTGAGTACAAACTTTGCATGAGAGTGAGTAAGAATGTTAGCACAGTGTTGTGAAGATGCATTATCCATCTTATTGGAAATAGGGCCTCTCAAGACAAATGGTGTCTTGGATTTGTCATTATCTTGCTTGCCCTTTATGGTAATAATGTCACGATATTCAGAATCTACAGGTTCAACCATATGAATGACATTGTCATCATTGGAATATGTATAGTTGACCTTATTATAGGGTTCTGGTTTCGAAGTCTCTCCTTTTTCATAAGCTGGGAAAGGCTCTTTGAATGCCTTGTGGTCCAAGTTTTTGTTATGTCCATCTACCACAAGATCACTAGCATCAATCATGTCCTGGACTTCATGACACAAGTTTATACAGTTGCTGGTTTTGTGTCCCTTATTTTGGTGGTACTCACAAAATGAGGTCTCATTCTGCCATGGTGGACGAGGTTTTGGATCATAGGGGAGGCTAATCTATCGGTTGGATTGAAGTATTCCTTATAAGTCCCTCATTTGATTGATATTACAAGGTGGAGGCATACCCATGATTGTTTGAACTTTCTCTAGATCAACCTCAATTCTTTTCACAAACACGATGTAGCCAAGTGATTTCCCAAGTGTTACACCAAATGTACATTTCTTGGGATTAAGTCTTAGAATCAATTTCTCCATATGATCTAGGATAGGTCCCAAATATTGAAGGTGAGTGTTGTTTTTTGTGCTCTTAACCAGATATCATCCACATAGTCTTCCATTGTTTTATGCATCATATTGTGAAAAATTGTAGTGACTACCCTTTGATATGTAGCACTAGTATTTTTTAGACCAAATGACATCTCGTTCCAACAAAAATTTCCCCATGCACAAGTGAAAGTAGTCTTTTCTTGATCTTTCTAGTATAATTTTGATCTAATTATAACCAAAAAATCTATCCATGAGTGAGTACATTTCATATCTTGCTATCATGTCCACTATAATATCAATGTTAGGTAGGGTAAAATCATCCTTCAGTAATGCTAAGTTTAGATCTCTAAAATCTATATAGAATCTAATAGATTTGTCATGCTTTGAGACTAGAATGATGTTTGATATACATTTAGCATAATTAATAGCTTAGATGAAACCAACTTTTAGAAGCTTTGCTACTTCAACTTTGACAAGCAATACAACATGAGGATGCATTTTTCTAAGTTTTTGTTTGACTGGTTTAACTCCTAGTGCAATAGACAAGTGATGTATTATGAGATCAGGATCTAGTCCTAGCATATCTAAATATGCCCATGCAAAGTTTATATTTTTCTCTTGGAAGAAAGCAATGAATTCCTCTTTTTCTTCTAGAGATAGTGACTGTGCAAGATGCATAATGTGAGGATGTTCTTCTATTCCTAAGTTGATTGGCTATGTTGGTTATATCAATACTGATGATCTTTCTTGAAAATGACTAGGAAGAGCATCAAATATATCATCAATAAGTACCTTAGAGAGGTTTTCACCCTTGGATGCATCTTTTATTTTTACTATTTTAAGTTCTAACATTGCTAAAATGTGATTTTCACCATTAGAATTTCTAATTTTTTCTTTTTGATTGTATGATTATGATATTTGATGTCAGCTTCAGGCATGTTGATGCTTTGTTTGTAGGTGGAATGGTAGAATTCTTTAGAATAACTAAGAGTGGAGGTGAATCAGTTACCCAAGGTCCAATAATGTCCAATACAACTTATTCTACAAATTCTTAATGGCACATAACTAAAATTATCATGCATGCAATTGAACATTAAACAATCATGAAAAGTAAACATGCATCACACCATAACACTAAGGATTTGATAACCTAGAAACCCTTTAGGAATAAGAAGGTAAAACTGGAGTGGGGATGATGCCCACAAAATAACTGCACAATTGATTTCAACCACTTCTGATGGTTTGCCCTATTAAAGGCTACAACAAAATGTTAAATGTGACCTTGCTAAAGGATTTAAGAACATTCAACTTGGAATGTCACCCTATTAAAGGATTTACATAGAGCTGTTAGGCTCACCCAAGTCCATGGGATTTACAGTCACCTTCTCAAAAGAATCTTTCATCCCTCTCTAAGGATCTCTTATCCTTCTCCTAAGGATCTCTTTATCCTTCTCCTGGGGATCTCTTTATCCTTCTCCTGAGGATCTCTTTATCCTTCTCCTGGGGATCTCTTTATCTTTTTCTTGAGGCTTATCTGCCTAGCTATTAAGCTAACCTAGCAATGTAGGGTTTCAATATCTAATACAATGGTAAGAAAGTATTAGAAGGGTTTTTACCTGATACAAATTGCAACTTTAACCTTGTAGATTTCAGATCACTTCTTTAGCTCTCTTCTTTGTTTGACTTTCCTCCTTTGTAGCGTTGACAGCTTCTTCACCCTTCAAGATCTGTCTCCTTGAGTTCTTCCACTTGTTATGCCAATGCTCTCTCTGGTTAATCAATCAATTCAGAGTCTTGATGCTTTGTTCTTACTCCTCTTTCCTTCTTCACATGATTACACTTATGATCAAATCCTTCTCATGCATGCGCATTTGATCTCTAACCTGTAACTCCTTATAAAGAAGTTCTATTCTTGATTTCTTGGTCAAATCTCCCTTTCCAACTTTAGGGTTTCAATGGATTAGGTGGGATACAATGCATCTATCCCATATCTTGTTTCTATCTAGAAACTTCATGATAAATCCATTAGCATTCACCAAAAAACTTTTTACATAGTGTTCTGTGCCACTAGCTCATCATTCTTATCTTTTATCTAGTTCACAAAATTCTAGATAACTAGCATGTCGGTTAGATTTGGCGAATCTTTGACTTTTCAAAATAATGTAGCAACTTGACATTATTGGTTTACTAATGCTTGACACCTTCTATGTTACTCGGCTTCTTAATATTATTTACTGGTGCTCGGCACCTATATCTTGCTCGGCACCTGAATCTTGGTCAGCACCTGTATCTTTCTTGGCACCTGTATCTTGCTTGACACTTGATCTTCACTTGGCACCTGAAGGCTGCTCGGTACCTCAAGATCAATCAGCACAGACTAAAGTTGAACTTTCTCGGCTTCAATTGAGAATTTTTTGGCACTTACTAGGACTTAGTTAATCCTTACATCTCTGATATGTCTTAGTGTGTCCATCCTCTGTGTCTTAGAGTATGTCATCAATAAACTCTTTCATCAATGGCTTAGCTGATCCTTGTACTTCATTACAACATCATAAATTCAACATTTCTTTAGGTACTCTAGTTACATCTTCTTGAATCCCACCTCCTTGTCAATCAACTAATTGACAGTATTTGAATCATTAAAGCAATTGTCTTTCCTGCAAATAGCAAGTTTGACATCAATGAAAAAACAATGATTGAAACATTCTTCACCAGTTCCATTTCTCTTCATTCATGATCTTTTCAATCATTTCCAACAATATCCCTCTTTGGCATTGATGGCAAACCAAACTGATCAAATGATTAAGCTAATCAACTTAGTTACCACCAAAATCTGAATCCTTTGTTCTGCTTCTCCTTCTAGACTACTGCATCCTTACTCTGTATTCCTGATCCTTCATAGATATCTTATATCTCCCTCTTTGTATTGATTAGTTTATCATATATCTCCCTCTTTGACATAAATGCCAAAGATGTAGCATCTTTAACATGCTAAATATAAACTTTGCATCTCATGTTTTCTCCCTCTGTCACCATGCTTGTGACTGATCTAGAGTTTATGCTCATTTTGTCATCCTTTACATCATTCTTCTGATATGTCAATGATCTACTCCTATTGATGCAGGGCACCTTCTATATTTCTTTAGACTGCTTGAGTTAGGGGCATTACCCCCAAGTTACATCTAAGATATTCATAAGCATCATTGGGCAATGGTTTGGTGAAGATATCTACAATTTGTTCCTTTGTGTGAATGTATTCCATCTTCACTTGTTTGTCTTCCACCAATTCTCTAACATAGTGATACTTGATTGCAATATGCTTGGTTTTTGCATGCATTACTAGATTCTTAGATATGTTTATAGCACTTGTATTGTCACAATATAGTATCACAGGTTTGGTTACCTCTTCTTTAATTCCTTTCAATAGATGTTTAAGCCACACAATGTTTATGCAATTGACTACTACTGCCACATATTCTGCTTCTGCAGTGGACTAAGATGTGCAGGTTTGTTTCTTGCTAGTCCAAGTAACTAGCCTTTTACCTAAGAATAATGCTCCTCCACTTGTGCTTTTCTTGTCATCAATGTTTCCTCCCCAATCTGCATCCGTGTATGCATTGAGCTCAAACTTCTCATTCTTTTTGTAATATAGGCCAAAATCATTAGTTCCTTTGAGATACCTCATTATCCTTTTTACTACCATGAGATTATTTTCTCTAGGATTGGCAGAGAATCTAGCCAGTATTCCAACTACTAGTGCTATGTCTGGTTTTCTATGTACAACATATTGCAGTTTTCCAATCATGGATCTATACATTGTTTGATTGACTTCAGCTGATTCATCATTTTTAGATAGCTTATGTCCTGTTGTCATTGGTGTGCTGATAGGTTTGGAGTCTTCTAATCCAAACTTCTTGAGTATCTCCTTGATGTATTTTGATTGTGTCACAAATATACCATGTTTTAGTTGATGCACTTGCAATCCTACAAAGAATTTGATTTCTCCAAACATAGACATTTCAAACTCATGTTTCATTTTGTTAGCAAAAATTTTGCACAATACTTCCTTTCCTCCAAAAACTATATCATCCACAAATATTTCAGATACAAGAATATCCTTACCTTCTTTTGATTTGATGTACATGTTGCCATTATCATCAGTTCTTTCAAATCATATTTGCACCAAATACTTGTGAAGTCTTTCATACCAAGCTCTAGGGGCTTGCTTCAATCCATATAGAGCCTTATGCAATTTACATATGTTATTTTTGTTCTTTTCATCAACAAAACCTTCTGGTTGCTCTATGTAGACTTCTTCTTCAAGTATACCATTCAGAAATGCAGACTTTACATCCATCTAATAGACTTTAAATCCTTTGAAGGCTACATATGCCAGTAAGGTCCTTACTCCTTCCATTCTGGCAACTGGAGCAAAAGTTTCTCCATAATCTAGAGTCCTTCTTCTTGTGCATACCCTTTGCAAACTAGTCTTGCTTGTTCCTTGTGATTTCACCATTTTCATCTAACTTGTTTCTAAACACCCATTTGGTTCCAATCACATTCTTATCAACTAGTCTTGAGACTAAGGTCCATGTCTTGTTGTTCTCAATTTGTTCTATTTCTTCTTTCATAGAACTATACTAGTCATCATCTGTTATGGCTTCACATACTATTTTTGGTTCCATTTTGCTGAGCAGACATGTTTCATTTCTGAGTCTATTCCTTGTCATTGGTCCTACCTCTTTGTTTCCAATAATTTGATCTGTAGGATGATGTATTTTCACATATTTTCCAATACAGGTTCTTTCCTTGTTTGCATGTTGTTTCTTTTAGAATTTGTATCCTCACATATATTTTCATCAGGTATTTGTTCATTTTCTTCTTGTTGGCTGTTCTTTGAATTTGAATGAACATTTTCTATATTCTACAACTCAGCTTTTGAATGTGTTTGTTGTTTAGCATTCACTGTCTATGACTCGACAGATACTAGATTTTGTTGCTGATTATCATTCTGAGTTGCAACTTCACCATTGTTAGGTATACCTTCATAAAAGTATACAAAGGTCTTGTATTCTTCTACTTTCTTGGTGTTCTCAACACTTTGAACTTCTACAAGCTCATCAAATTCACATTTGTGCTTTTTACTACTTTTTTAGTGTTACCATTCAAGCACTTATAAGCTTTGCTTCTAGTGGAATAACCAAGAAATGTGCCTTCCTCACTCTTTGCATCAAACTTTCTATTTCTAGACTCTTTATATATATAGCATTTGCATCCAAATATTTTAAAATGTTTTACATTAGGAGAATGCCAATACCATAATTCAAAAGGTGTTACATTTGTACCTTTCTTGACTTGAACTCTGTTGAGTGTGTAGATTGTAGTACTTACAACTTCTCTCTAGTACTTGAGTGCAACATTTTTCTCCATCATTAAGGTCTTGGCATAGTCAATAACTGATCTATTCCTTCTCTCTTCTATACCATTATGAGGTGGAGTTCTAGGTGTTGATGTTTGCCTTTTAATTCCTCTTTCATTGCAAAACTCTTCAAATTCTCTTGATGTGAATTCACCTCCTCTATCAGATCTGAGAAATTTTAGGCTCTTTCCATTTTTTTTCAACTCTAGCCAAGTACCATTTGAACATTTGGAATGCATATGATTTTTGTTTTGGGAACATGACTGTCATCATTCTTGAATAGTCATCTACAAATATCATTATGTATTTGTCACCTTTGTAGCTTTTTACTTCAATAGAACCACACAAGTTAGTATGAACTAGCTCTAATACTTCACTTGAAGTATAAGTCTTGCTTTTGAAAGTTGATTTGGTCATCTTTCCTAGTTGGCATTTTTTGCACATGATATTATCAAGCTTCTTCAACTTTGGTAGACCTCTGAATTTCTTCATTTTTCCATTGCTTATCAGATTATCAAAATTTACATGACATAGCCTCTTGTGTCATAACCATACATCATCAATTTGAACAATAAGAAAAGAAGCATCTTCCATGTCTAGGTAAAACAAATTACTCTTTGTCTGATCACCTTTTCCTAATAGACTTCCTTGAGAATCATAAATCTTAGCAACTCCTTTTTCAAATTCAACCTTACACCCTATGTTGCCTAACTGTGAGACATTTAGCAAGTTAGAATTTAGTCCTTCAACATAGTATGCATTATCACATGATATCTTTTTAGTAAGCTTGATACTACCTTTCCCTTTGATCTGACATGGTGCATTGTTACCAAATCTAACACTATTTCCTTCATATTGAATAAAGGCAATGAACTTACTTTTGTCTCCAGTCATGTAATGAGAGCATATGCTGTCTATGATCCATCTATCATTTTTGTTCATGTAGGTTACCAGTGATTCATCCTTCATAGCCACATAGACTACTTCATCATCATTCTCGTCAGAGTCTTCTTCATAAATATAACATCTTTTTCCTTTACCTTTGTAGTCCCTGTTTTCCTCTTTCTCGTTCTTGAAGTTGCCACCATCCTTGTAATTTTTCTTTTGTGTGCATCTGGCTGCAATGTGACCAAATTCATTAAAATTGAAACAAATGATTAGTAGCTTACCTTTGAATTTTCCTCTTCCTCTATGAAATCTTCTTGCTAGTAATGACTCCAATTGGTCCACATCATCTTCATCAGTGCTGCTATCACTACATACTTTCCTTTTCCATTATTTTTCTTTGTTTAAACCTCCTCATTGTATTTCATTGTCATCTTAGCTTTGAATGCAGATTCAAATTTTTTTGGCTTATAGTTGTCAAAGTTGGATAGCTCAAAGGTAGCGAGTCTTCCAATTATTCCTTCAAATGTCACTTTGTTGACTAGTACAAACCTTAGCTCTTGGATGGCTGATACTCTTATAGAATATATGGGAAGTAAAGTTCTCAAGTATTTGCTGCATACTATTTCTTTTGCTAACTGTCCTCCTAGGCTTCTTATGGCACTGACTACTTCCTTCTTTCTTGCACCATATCGTGCAGCTGTAGACACTAAAAATTGTCCTGAATGACTTTATTAATTTTAATTAATAATAGTCACATTCTTCTACCTATTTAATTAAAATTATTTTAATTAAATAGGTTCATTTTTGGCCTAAGTATTTAAATTTAATTTAAATACTTCCTAACTTTAATGTGTTAAATTTAATTTAACACATGATTCTCCATTTATTCCCTTTTTAAAATAAATTTTATTTATTTAAATCCTCCATATCCTAATTAATTTCTTATAGACCTAAATTAAATTAAATTTAATTTAATTTAATTTTTATCCTAATCTATGAACCTAAGAGTATGTGTACTCTTATGAGTTGCCATCATAAAGATTTGCATTTCTTTTTAAGCACATGGTGTCTACAACTTGAGAACTTTCTACACACGTGCCACCTCATCATTTTATCCTCCTAACCAAGGATATGAGATAAGGAGATAAGGTGCTTAATTGTTAATCCTTATCCTTATCCTTATCTTCTAGACACCCTCTAGATGTTTCCTGAGAGTCTTTAAATAGAAGCCTTGTCTCAAGCATTGCATATAGAGGATTATTGGATTGCATTGACACGCCGTCGCTTTGAGTCTAGAATCACCACATTGAGAGCTTGCATCATAGGTACATTTCCATATGGAGTTCATAGGCTGCATCTTAGTGATTTGATAGTTGGTAAGATTTACATTTTGTATTGCATCTTAGTTTTTGTTGTGCATGTATATTTAGTTTACATTCTAGTTTTAGTTTTCATTCTAGTTATAGCTTGCATTCATAGATAGTTTTCATTCTAGTTATAGCTTGCATTCATAGATAGTTTTCATCATTTCATGTTCATTTGCATCATAGAATACCTTTGAGTGTGACTTCCTCCATAGTCATATCTTGAAAGTATTCTTCTTTTGATATAGTCTAGGATCATATTGCACATTCACTTTGCACTCACACTCACATTTGCACTTCCACACAAGGGATTTACTTATTGTTGTGTTTGTGAGAGCATACCAAACACACCCTCCATCAGAGATACACCAACAATGGCTACACATTAGCTGCCCTTGTTGAGTATTAGAGGTGGTTGGAATTTTGGTTTGTTGGTTGCTTTTGTAAATTTCTTTTAAATTATCTTGATTCCTTAGGCTTCCAGCAATTTACACATTTTTTCCAGCACACATTTTTGGCATGCCTAGTGGGACCCACGTCCCTGATCTCACTTTAGAAGTCTGCTAATAAAACTTTCTACAGTTCAGATTAGCGTTTTGTCATCTCTGATAATCACAGTGTCGTCTGCGTTGCATGTCTATGCATATCAACGTCTTCGTAGATCAGCGTCTACGACAACAAGCGTCTGCGCCACTGCCAAAAAAAATCAGGATTTTTTTTTTTTCACGTCTCCGTCTAATTTATTCTGTCATCTAAGTTAGGGTTTTGTCGACTACGCTTATTTCTTTGTCGTTTCTGCTCTGTGATCTGTCGTCTGCGATCTAAAATTGGCGTCTCCATTTTTTATTTTAGCGTCTCTACTTTTTACTTTAGCGTCTTTGATTTTTATTTTAGCATCTGTGCTCTGCACTTTGGCGTCTGCGCTCGGCATTTTAGTATCTACACTGTGCATTTTGGCGTCTGCATTTTGCAGTTTGGCATCTACGCTCTGCACTCTGGTGTCTGCACTCTGCACTTTGTCGTCTTCCTATTTTAGCATCTTCAATTATTAGCATCTGCGACTGTTGTGGTTTAAACTAACGGTTAACAGTTTTTCTTGAGCCTTTTGTAAGTTTGCAGGTCAAGGATTTATGTTAGAGGATGAACTGGAGTGTAAAAGGCTTGGTCACATTTGAAATTGGAGCATTTTAAATAGGTACATTTAGTATAGAGCACATTTGGATTTGGGCCTTAAAATGAACTCACATTCAAAGCCTTAAAGAAAATTAATTTCATTTCAGTATTGTCATTTCAGCATTTTCATTTTCATCATTTTCTTTTAGTATTTTATTTTCTGCTATTTAAAGTTGGAAAGAACCTTGTATGCTCTAAACATGTGTGTCTTCAATTAGAGTAGCAAACCTAAATTTTTATGGATAACGAACAAGTGTCTTTTAAACCCCAAGTCCACTTATGTATTCTCTCCCCTCGCGCCTTTGGGCAACCTTGGGTGCACAAGAAATAAGTGGATTTTCTTTTCATTTTATTAGGAGGCCTGCTTGGGGATTTCATCACCCCTTGGGACGACCTCAACTCCAGCATTCTAGCGGAGTATAAAAATTGGAAGGTGAATCAAAAGACACCTCTCTTGGAAGTGTAAATATTGTCACTCTTGGCTAAGCCCCAAAGAACTTTATGCCTTTGGGAAGTGAAGGAGGAGATTGGGTTACCGTTTCTCCCCAGCTGTGTGGTAGTATTTTCTTTCATCTACAAAATTGGGCCTCACGTACCTAGTGTATATCGAGGACGCCCTTTAGCTAAGCCTTATACATCCTAGTATCAACCTTATTAGGATTTTTGTTGTGTTTGGTGTGTTTGCTCAAATAATCAAAAAAAAAAAAAAAAAAAAAAAAAAACAAAAACAATAACCAAACAAAAAAAATTTCAAACAAGCCAAAAAAAAAAAAAAAACGAGTGAAATTGTGAGGGAACCTTTGTAGTAAGATAGATTAGGTGAGGTCTCTTTGACTCATAGTCACCTTTTGGAAGTTTTTTCATTAGAGTTACGTTTTGAGTTTTGGTTGAGTTTATTTTTTTTATGTCAAAAGGTTTGAGTCTTGTTTTGTTCTTGCCATGACCAAAAAAGTCAACCAAATCAAGCATAAGAAAGTGAAACTGTCCAAACCACCTGTCTACAAGGAAAGGAAGAGACTAACCCATGGTGACAAACAATTCAGCTACACAATCAAGGACATTCAAAAAGAAGAAGCTAGGCAAGACCGCTATGATAGGATCATGTATAACGAAAAACTTCAAAACTAGTATGCTTTCCCAGGTATAAACCCAAGGTTCTTATTTCTCGTAAACAAAAATTGAATCAACCGTACAAGTGGCCATCATACATTCGTCTTTCTTACTCATTTCCATTTCTTCCATCTTCAAACTTTCTTCCAAGGGAGCTAAAAACCTAAAAACATCTTTCTATCGTGACATTAGACCTTACATCCATAAGCAAACACTTTATCCTAATCACATTCTCTTATTTGGGACCACAAGTCAGTCTCCAAATAGCAAGCAATCCATTTAGTGTCCTATCTTACCTATAAGATCATATTTGACTATCTTTGGTGAGAGAAAGATACTCAAGTCTTACTTATTTGGGATCACAAGTCAATCTCCAAATAGTAAGCAGTCCACTCAATACCTTACCTTGCTTATTTGGGACCACAAGTCAGTCTCCAAATAGTAAGTGATCTATTTGGTGTCTTATCTTGCCTACAAGATCATATTTGACTATCTTTGGTAAGAAAAGGGTACTATTATCTTTCAATATCATTTTTTTTGCTAAACTAAGGTCTCTTGTTCAAATTTGGGTAGTTGACCCACTGATCATCTAAGGTTAAGAGCTCTCATTTTCATTTTCTATTTCTCTCATAAGTCTTCATTCATCATTTGGCCATTCTTGTATGGTAAACACACGATCAGGAAGGTTTACATTCAACCCTAAAACACATTTGTGGGAATCAACAAAGCAGTCAGAAATGGAGAATCTTCCTCCCTCAGCTGCAACTTCATTAGGGGATGTGCTTCCCGCTAATCTAAACCTTGGTATGCCTCATATCCAAGAGCCACAACAACCTTTTCATAATAGCAATCTAGGTGATAATGATGAAGAAGTATACCAAGATGAAGACCCTATTGATTTCGGTGATATTTCTAGTGAGGTTAAGACCTTCCTTGCAGACCCTTACAATGTAGAGATGATGGAAAAATCCATTAAGGCAAACAAGACCGACATATTCTTAAATCTGATCAAGGATGGTGTTAACGTTCCTACAAGTTTTGATAAGAACATCCTATTTACTCAAGTCAAGAAAGGTGGTGCTCCCTTAGCACCTAGTTCAAGTGCAATGCCAACATCAAGCAAATGAAAAGGACCTACGGTGACAACTAGTGCAATGCCCACATCTAGCACTTTGACACAACCAACGCTTCAAACCAACCCTGAAATATTTCAACAATTCATCAATTCTCTATCAAATTTTGCCACCTATGCTAATGCTCCACAAAACATCTCAAAAACTTCAAATGTAGGAGGCCTTGGTATTAGTCAAGCACCAACTCAACCAATGGTCATTTCTACACAGCCTACACCTTCACCTCAGTTTCATGTGCCTATGACCATGGTAACAACATCGGCTCCAAATGCAACAAGTGCATATCGACAGGGTGGTTTAAATGGAGCAACTCCACCACCCCAGCAGTCACAAGCCCAAACGAACTTTGAAGTAACACATCTCACTCAAATGATTCATGAACTACAAAATGAGGTGCGCAGCACAAACAATAAAGGGGTAAAACACTTGTCTCTTGATGAGATTTTTCCTTTTGATAAATCTGTTCCTATTACTCCATTCCCGGTTGGTTTTGAGATTTCAAAGTTTGAAAAATATATGGGAAAAACATGCCCTGTCGCACATGTAAGGGAGTTCTATATTTTGTGTCAAGAGGTGGCATACAGTGATGATTACCTTAAGAGACTCTTTCCACGAAGTCTCAGAGGCCCTGCATTTGAGTGGTTCATAAATCTGCCTAAGGATTCTCATTCTACCTTCAATGAATTGGTGAATAAGTTCATAGCACAATACTCTTACAACACGGACAATCAAGTTTCATTAAGTGACTTGTGTAATACTAAGCAACGAAATGGAGAAAATTTTGCCAATTTCTTGCAAAGATGGAGACATCTTGCTAGTCGTATGCCATACAAAATCGAGGACTCTCATCTTGTAGATATTTTGATCAAAAATTTGATACCCGAAATGTCCTTTCACTTGAAAATGGTGAGTCCTGAGGACTTTCCTACTCTAATCAAAAAGGGTAAAAACATTGAAAGTGGACTTTTAGAAAAAGGCACCATCAAACATTATAGTTCTTCATCTTCCCATAATGAATCGAACAATGATAACAAGCCTAGCTCATGGTCTAAGAATAGGGGTGTTACACACAATGGTGTTACGGATTTCAAAAACCTTCGAGGAGGTAGCAACAATAATTACCGCAATCGTAACAACAATAACTCAAATCAAGACAACTAGGGTAATCAGAAAACTCGATTCTTTCTGCGTAACAATTATAATCATGATTATGATCAAAATAGGACATTCACCAACTTCCGTGAACCATTGGAAGCCATCTTTCAAAAGGTGGTAGATCATAACTTGATGGTGTTTCCTAATACACGTCCTTTTGATGAAAATAAACCAAAACCTAGGTGGTATCAAGAAAATGAATATTGCAAATACCATCGCATCAAAGGACATGATACCAATAAGTGTTTCAAAATCAAGGTGTTTATCCAAAACCTTGTTGATAATGGAGAAATTGAAGTGGAAGGAGGTCCTTCCTCTAAGAATGCTAAGTTGAAAATATTTCAAAAGCCATTTCCCGATCACAATGATGGTAAAAATAATACGAATCAAGCCTCCACATCAAACGCTATACCTTATGATTACTCTACTAACCACATATCAGGGTTTGACTCCTTGTGTGGTAAAATAGATACCAACAATATATGTGGTTTTGACTCCTTGTGTGGTCACATCGAAAGGGTAGACACTCATGTGAATACCCTTGTCTTACAAGTAACTGATTGTGATGCAACCACTCGACGTTGAAGACTCACTTTGCAAGCAACTACTCCTAATAATAGTAATCCACCCGCTCCACATGCGCCTGCTGCATCGTCCACTCCACAAAGGCCCACTTCACGCTATGATGTATTATCCCAACTAGGTAAGACTCCTACACAAATATCCATCCTTGAGCTTCTTACCACCTCGCCTGTACATAAGGAAATCTTGGAAAAAGCTCTTTTAGAGTCTCGTGTCCCTGATAATATTAATGCTGCCCAATTCACTACCATGATTGGAAACCTTGCCGCTCAACAACATTTGGTCTTCATAGATAAAGATTTCCAAGCGCCCAATCCCAACCATAATATGTCACTCCATATTGAAGTCCTCTTACAATGACATAAAATAAAAAGAGTCCTCATAGACAATGGATTTGGTCTAAATCTTTGTACATTAAAGATGATTCATTTCCTGGGACTTCCAAAGGATCTCCTCAATTGTAGTGAAAGAATTACTATAAAGGCATATGATGAAAGAGAAAGGGAATCAAAAGGAGTTATTATGTTGCCTCTCAAAGTGGGACCAGCCATTATCAATACTGAATGTCATGTCCTAGATTTATATTTTCCATATAACATCTTGCTTGGTAGACCATGGATACATACTCTCAAAGAAGTGCCTTCCACATACGACCAATGTTTGAAATTCTCGCACCAAGGAAGAGAAGTTAAAATTCTAGGGGATCCTACACCCTTTGAATTTTGTAGAAGATTGGAAGGTACTCCGGCAAATATTTGTCCCATAAGTGAGTTTTCTGCAGTCATACCTAAGCCTCTTGTCATTAAAGAAACTGCTTCACTTCCAGTACCAAAATCAGCCCATGAGAGTTTAAATTCCCATAAAGGAAAAGAGAAAGTTGAAGATGTTAAAGTTAACACTACAGGGAAAAAGACCACCTTTACTGACTTGGGAATGGGAGAGTATAAGTTCAAAAATGCCTTGTGTGTGGGACAATTACCACTTTCCCCTCGTTCCCTTGGAAAGCCTTCACAATTGCCATCCTCTACTAATAAGGACACCATGCAATTTAACAAAATGACATTTGAACATTGGGGTTCCCTTAGTGATGAACACATGGAAGATAATATTTTGGATTGGTTATATTATGATGGCAAAGACGAACCTGTAGAGTTTCCTAAGGACAAATATGTCAAAGCACTTCCCATTGTTGAAAGCATGGGATATCATGGTACTGGCCTTGGCCCAAATGAAAATGGAATTAGATAGCCCTTAGAAGCTAATAGCTATCCTAAAAGACACGGTTTGGGTTCCCTCAAACCTATGGTTACCTTTGCTGACAACTATTTGGCCGAACCTGAATCTGAGACTAAAGAGGAGGAATTCTTCGAAGTGCCTTTCCAATATGTCGAAGATGACCTAAATAATTGTGTCCATACCATTACCATAAATGACCTTTCATCCATTGATCTACCTCTCACTAACCCTAACATGATAGACTGGGACCTTCAAGATACGCCACCAAGTTTGGACATTTGTAAGTCTAATGAGGCAGTGATGGCACTTTTTGGCCTTAAGAATCTTCGAGATTACGAGCATGAGATCCAATATGATGAAAAAGCCTAGTTTGGTAGCCAAATCAACTCTCTTAGTCGCAAAAATTAAAAGGAAAATAAAAATAAAAGAATCAAAGAAACATCCTCTAGTGAAAACCCTTCTAGGGCACTTTTGGATGATGAAAAAGATAAAATAAAGGACGCATCCTCTGGTGAAAACCTCATAGAGGCGCTAGAAGAGGGAGAGTTGAATTTTCCATTTAGATCCTTGCCACCAGAAAATTCATCCATTTTTAATGAAGATACTATTCCAATAAACTTGGGAACAGAAGATAATCCACAGATTACCTACATTGCTGCCACCTTGAGTCCTGAAGAACAAAAAGCTATGACAATATTCTTGAAAAAAGGAAAGATCAACTTTTCTTGGACCTATAAGGATATGCCTAGATTGGATACAAATTTAGTAGTACATCATTTGACAGTTGATCCCAAAATCAAGCCAGTAAAACAAAAGTTGCGTAAAATGCATCCTAAGGTAGCACTTCTAGTCAAGGCAGAATTACAAAAGATGCTAGAAGCAAAGTTCATTCGACCCATTGACTATCTTGAGTGGATCTCTAATATTGTTCCTGTAGGAAAAGTGTCTAGGGGCATTCGTGTTTGTTCTAATTTTTGAGACTTGAATTTCGCATGTCCTAAGGATGATTTTCCACTACCCAACATAAACATCATAGTGGATCTGACAGCTGGACATGAGATGTTGTCTTTGATGGATGGATTTTCCGGTTATAACCAAATCAGGATTGTAGAAGAAGATCAACATAAGACGACATTTATCATGCCTTGGGGAACCTTTTGTTATCAAGTCATGCCCTTTGGTTTGAAAAATGCTGGCGCCACATATCAACGCGCAATGACTACCATATTCCATGATCTTCTACACATCATAATGGAGGACTATGTTGATGAAATGTTAGGAAAATCTAAGACTAGAGAAGCCCACATTGATGTCCTTACTACTATTTTTGAAAGATTGGAAAAGTACAAAGTGCGCCTTAATCCAAAAAAGTGTGTATTTGGGGTCAAATCTGGTAAATTATTAGGTTACATTGTATCCAGAAGAGGAATTGAAGTAGACCCTGCAAAAGTAAAGGCCATCATGGATATGCCTCCTCCTTCCACATTAAGAGAGCTTCGTAGTTTTCAAGGAAGATTACAATCAATTAGAAGATTTGTGTCACAGTTAGCTGATAAAGTTCATCCCCTTCAGCATTTGCTTCATAAAGGAAATCAGTTTCAATGGGATTGCTTGTGCCAAAAAGCATTTGAACAAATCAAGGCATATTTGACTAATCCTCTAGTAGCAGGACGACCATTGATCTTGTACATTTCAGCTACTTCAGTTTCCTTAGGAGCACTCCTGGCACAATTAGATGATAATGGAAATGAACAAGCCATATATTACCTTAGTCGAACACTAGTTGGTTATGAGTTGAATTACACTGCTATTGAAAAAGCATGTTTGGCCGTGGTCTTTTGTACATAGAAACTACGTCATTATATGCTTAATCATACTATATTTCTCATTGCCAAAATTGATCCACTCAAATACCTATTGTCAAAAGCTGCCCTCACTGGTCGAGTAGCAAAGTGGGTCTTAATCCTAAGTGAATTCGACATTGTGTATAAGGATCGTAAAGCTATTAAGGGACAAGTCATTGCAGATTAGTTAGCTAAAGCACCTCTTCCAGGCAATCACCCTATTGTGGCAGACTTTCCAGATGATACCATTATGACTATAGCCCCTAGTATATTGTGGAAACTATTTTTTGATGGATCCTTTACACAAAAGGGATCAGGGACAGGAGTTTTTTTTGTAACACCACAAGGGGATTTAATTCCTAAGTCCTACAAAATTTCATTCCCTTGCACAAATAACATAGCTGAGTATGAAGCATTAGTGATAGGAATGTGTCAAGCCATTAAATGGAATATTAAGAATCTTCTTGTCTTTGGAGACTCACAACTAGTTATCAAACAAGTGACTGATGAATATCACACCAAAGATGAGAAATTGTTGCCCTACCGCCAAATAGTTGAGAATCTTAAGCAACACTTTACAGAAATTGTCTTTCAGCAAGTTCCAAGGGCTAACAATAAAGTAGCAGATGCCATGGCCACTATTGCTTCTATGATTGCCATGCCTGAATATAGTCCAAAATGTGAGTTTCTCATTGAGAATCTTGTTACTCCTGCTTATGAGCAAAATGATTTTGAAGTGGTGTGCGAGATTGTTGGTCCTGAGTCTCCATGGCATGCCAACATTTTTGCCTATCTAAGTCATAAAACTATTCCCATAACCCTCACTCCAAACCAAAGTAAGACCTTTATTCGCCGAACCGCTCGCTATACCAATATAGGTGATACCCTTTTTCGGAAACACTTTGATGGAACCCTCCTCTGATGTCTCAATTCAGATGAAGCCAAAATGACATTAGAAGAGGTTCACCAAGGGATTTGTGGTACCCACTCTAGTGGATTCACGTTAGCAAAAAAGCTTCTTAGGACAGGTTATTATTGGCCCACTATGGAAGCAGATGCATATCATTTTGTGAAAAGATGTATCCCTTGTCAGCAGCATGGTGATTTGATACACGCTCCCGCCCAAGACTTGCAACCTACCATCACACCATGGCCCTTTTCCTGCTGGGGATTTGATCTTGTTGGTCAAGTGTATCCTAATTCCTCTAATGGCCACAAGTATATTATTGCCGCAACTGAGTATTTCACGAAATGGGTTGAAGCCATTCCCTTAACCTACATCACCGACAAGCAAATTTCTAAATTTATCCTAAACTATATTATTTTCCGCTTTGGTATACCTCAAGATATTATCACTGATAATGGAACCCCATTTAAAAACCAAGAGGTAGCCACGTTATGCCAGAAATTTGGCATAACCCATCATTTTTCCACCAGATACTACCCTCAAGGCAATGGCCAAGCTGAAGCCACAAATAAAATCCTCCTGAAAATTCTAAAGAAAACTGTTGATGCAGCTGGCCATAATTGGCATCTCCAGATTGCTCCCTCACTTTGGGCCTATCGAACCTCCATTTGCACCCCCATAGGAGCCACTCCATTCTCCCTCGTCTATGGTTCTGAAGCCATTTTACCCATTGAGATTGAGTTACCCTCCCTTAGAGTCTCTCTACAAAACCTCATATCCGATGAAGAATATCGAGTTGCTCACTTGCAAGAGTTGGCACTCCTTGATGAGAGACGCCTCTGCGCCCTTAACCACCTCAGCGTGTATCAACATCACCTCTAACTACAATATAATAAGAGGGTCCAGCTGAGAGAATTTGAAGTGGGTGATCTAGTGCTACAACATAATATGAGGAATCTCCAGAACCGTGAAAAGAAAGGAAAATTTGAGGCAAATTGGCTAGGTCCATTCGTAGTTATAGCCAAATATGGTTCTAGGGCATATTAGATTGCTACACCTAAGGGGGATCTGCTCCCTAAACCTATAAATATTCAGCATCTCAAGCGCTTTTATGCTTGAGCATTTGTAGATCTTGTACAGTCTTTAAAAGTCCTGAAAAAACTCAAAAAAAAGAAAAAAAAAAGAAAAAAAAATGCCAATCCATGGTCTATCCAAACCTTTCCTTTCATGTCCTACCATTATTCCTCCTTTTCCATTTGTGTAGAGTAGTACTTAGACTTTCGCTTGTTGCTAAATCCAACAAAAGACCTCTTGTCTGTGAGACCTCATTTTCATTTCCATTCTTGCATGCTTCCTGTCAAATGGTTGTTTAATCGCATTCTGTTGCACACTTTTACGATAGTGACCACACTTGGATACACATAAAATCACCTTTTGGAGGCTTAATGATTTGGGAAGTTCATTTGTTTCACAAACCCCTGCCGGAATCACATAATCATATTATCACAAAACACTTGATTCAACATTTCCCCGTAGGTTGAGTCCTTCCTGTAGGTGATATGGGGACTTTCACTTTTCCAGACTTAAGGCTCTTGGCAGGAACTGTGAGATAAATGACTACTTGGTCATGAAGTCTCTTTTGTTTGGTTTGTCATATTTTCTTTATGTCTTTTATGGTTTTACTATGTGTATGTCTCATTTATTAATGCCTGCCGCAATGGGGGAAATTACGCAAAGGAGCTTTAACATTTATGCTTCTATAGCATATAATGCATGCACTCTTTTGCAAAATAAAAATACTGGTGTGCTCTCCACATAAACACAACAGAATCCCTTGTTTTCACTTAGTAGTGTCCATGTAATATAGGGTTTCATTTGAGTCGTACTTGAGACAAGGTTCTATTTATGTCCTCCTCCTATGCTATGCTCTTGGATCTTTATGGATGATGATTTTGATAGATATTCATTAGGTTGCATCTTTAGATGGAGTGTTCATTTTTCATCCTTTTAAGTTACATTAATTATTCAGTATAGATTGCATTAGTTTATTCATCAAATTAAGTTTCTTAGTGCTCATTAGATAGTCTAGTTCATTTTAGCATTAGCATTACATTTAGGGGCACATACATATCATAATGCCTAAGTCTCATAATCGCTAGCCAATCTGCATCACACATGTTAAGCATCATATAGTATATAGAAAAGATACATCACATCCTGCATCATAAACATTAGTCTCCTAAGCATCATATAAAATCCATACATATGCATCATAAACACTCATACACATATAGAATCATCAACTCATGTCATGTATATATATCACAAAAGAATCAATATCTATACAGTCCAAATACATATAGAATCATATAGTACAAATGCATCATCTGCACATATCTGTCACAATATCGGATCTCTATACAAAATCTAAGAGCCATGCTATGAGGGTCCTGCTCCTCCTATATCACCCCCTCGAGGTGGTCGGCTCTGCCCTACTAACTGCTCTGATCTAGCTCTACCACCCGTGGTCCAGGAACTAGCCCCTCTCTCAAAATTAGGCTGCCACTGGTCGGCAGGTATGGCATCATGATACAGTGACCTGTAGTAGGCTGCCTCTTGTACTGCCCATGCCTTAGATCGCCTGGCTGAGATGGCCTCCTGCATCACTATCATACTGGCCCCCGGCGTAACCATCTGCCTCGCTATGTCTCGCTGCCTACGATACTCATCGACCTGAGCCTAATATGTCGCTCGCTTGGCATGCAAGGTAGCCACCTCTGCCTGTAACCTCGCTAGCTCCTTAGCGTCAGCATGCACAGCCATACCCGCAAAATCCCCTGCATCCACTCATGCCTATAAGGCTGCTAGTGCCTCTTGTGTGCTCTCTGCAGCTGTACCTCTGCCTGTAGCTTGGCAACCTCTGCCCGTAGACTATCTCGCTCAGCCCTGACTATGTCTGACTCCTCTCTCGATACTTGTCTCTATGGAGGCACCTGTGGTGGTACCTATGCTTGTACTTGTGCCTATGCCTGCACCTCAAGTCCCCTCTTTGGTGGTACCTATGCCTGTGCCTGTATCTAAGGTCCCCTCTGTGGTGGCACCTGTGCTACTACGACACCCCTCCTAGCAACTGCCCTGCGCCCATGTGGTCCCTCCTGTGCTCCCTGAGCTGGCACTGCTATCATAGTAGCCTGTCCCCCATCTCCTATGCCATCTCCCTCTCCCTGTGCCTGCTCTACTGGTGGAACTACTCCAGGCACTGTCAGTCTAACTGGCTGGTGTGCTGCCCACCACTGCACATATGCTAGTGTCATACCAGCATCTCCCCTGTCCTGACCATGAACCCATGGCACTCTATCCATCGGTAACCATGATGCCTAAGCAAATCATAGCATCGTCCCCTAACCCCATAGCCAACCATACTCGTGAGTCACTACAGGATACAAGAATCTGTCTGGAACCACATCCTGGATACTCCCAAACTGTCGTCGCACCCGAGAAGGCATATATCGCATGATCACGTGAGCGGATTGACCAATAATCTAGCAATCAGTATGTGTAAAAGGGAGATACATCTGATCCTCTGTATCATCCTCACCCCCTGCTGCCTGTACTCTCCCCCAATGCTCCACTCCATCATAAGGAGTCCAGTCAAACATGATGATCTCATCAAGGAACCTGCGCCAGAATCCCACTGACTCTGTCGATGTATACTGGATAGGGGGCTGACATCTACATGCGTATGGCTCTCCAGGCTACCTGGTCTCTCTCTATGTGATGGGTCGAGTAACCTCGATGTGCTCCCAAGACTAGACCATCAGTAGTGTCAGTCCTGGTCCCATAGTGTGCTGTGTTCGGTATGCACACATATGTAGATCATGGTACAACTCTACTAAGATGGTCTATCCCCAACAGTAGACCTCGCCATCCTCTTGTAATAGGGTGCTCAACACCTGTGCCCAGCCAATAGGCCACCCATGTCCTGCATGATTTGGTAGCATCTTCCATATCAAAGAGGCTAGAAATACTACCAGTCTCGGTAGTCTCTGCTCCAAGGCTCCCCTCCAGGATAGTCAGGATCGCTGTACTGGTAGTCTTTGTCGTCGCCTACCAAAACACTCTCTCAGGAAGGGATCAACTCCCTCAACTACATACTCTGGATATGTGCCTCTGATAGGCACTCTCAGGATCTACCATACATCCAGGAGAGTGACGGTAGCCTCCCCTGTTGGTAGATGGAAGCTCCCTGTGGGTGTGTGCCATCACTCTATGAGAGCCGATAGCTATGCTGTGTAAGCTCTCAAATCTGGCCACTCATGGACATGCTCTAGTTTGCACAATCACACATGTCCCCAATCCACATCTATCAGTCTCTCTTGTATCACCAGAGTCGGTGGATAGTGCTCCCATGACCTAAAAAGCACTGTGCCCTCCTATAGCATGGACATGCAATAAGTCAATCATTTCATTTCCAGAATGGGGCATTTCATGCTCGCCATTTCTCATTTCTGTTGTGTTTGGCGAAGACGTTGATTGACGGAGATGCTGATCAGCGCAAATGCCAATCTGCAGAGACGTTGGTCTGCACTTACGCAAAACATGTGTTTTCGTTTCCACTTTGCTCTCGAAGATGACATGGCAAGGTTTTTCATCTTCGAGGCCGCTTACTGAGTGCGCAGATGACAGACTATGGTCTGTCATCTTCATTGGTCTTGTCCTAGCCTTGGCGTTTGCTCAGACGATAAGATGTTCCTTGTCATCTCCGCAGGCGTCGGTATCCCTTCTTTGTCGTTTGCGCAGATGACAAGGTGGAGACTGTCGTCTCTGCCTAGGATCAATTTTCACCGCATTTAGGGCATCATAAATGCTTCTAACCTAGTCTACCTATCAAATTACCAGGAGGATTAGATGACTCACCGGTGTCCCCATCGCGACTGGTCTCTAGTGCTCTCGAACGTGCTCACCAAGCTGCAATCTCTCGATTGGGTCTATAGCTGCTCTAGATGCTCTTCTTGTGGTGTGACAATGACCTTCCTATGGGTCCCTTGGAGGCTTATGTAGGCCCCGTGGACCCCGTTTGCGCCCTTCTCTGCTCTGAGCCGTGTTTGTCTCATGATTCCTCCATATTTTTATCTTGTTTTTCTTATTTCTTTCTTTCCCTTCTTTCCATTCCAAGAACTTTTCACGAAAATTGCCCAAATTTGTATTTCTTGCACAATTTTTGTGAGGGGGCATCAGAATTCTCCTTCCTTCTCTGGGGCAACCTGCATTTTATTTTCTTTGATATGATGTCGTGTTGACACCACATCAAAGAGGGGCAAAATGTAGACACTAAAAATTGTCCCGAATGACTTTATTAATTTTAATTAATAATGGTCACATTCTTCTACTTATTTAATTAAAATTATTTTAATTAAATAGGTTCATTTTTGGCCTAAGTATTTAAATTTAATTTAAATACTTCCTAGCCTTAATGTGTTAAATTTAATTTAACACATGATTCTCCATTTATTCCCTTTTAAAAATAAATTCTATTTATTTAAATCCTCCATATCCTAATTAATTTCTTCTAGACCTAAATTAAATTAAATTTAATTTAATTTAATTTTTATCCTAATCTATGAGCCTAAGAGTATGTGTACTCTTATGAGTTGTCATCATAAGGATTTGCATTTCTTTTTAAGCACATGGTGTCTACAACTTGAGAAATTTCTACACACATGTGCCACCTCATCATTTTATCCTCCTAACCAAGGATATGAGATAAAGAGATAAGGTGCTTAATTGTTAATCCTTATCCTTATCCTTATCTTCTAGACACCCTCTAGATGTTTCCTGAGAGTCTTTAAATAGAAGCCTTGTCTCAAGCATTGCATATAGAGGATTATTGGATTGCATTGACATGCCGTCGCTTTGAGTCTAGAATCACCACATTGAGAGCTTGCATCATAGGTACATTTCCATATGGAGTTCATAGGCTGCATCTTAGTGATTTGATAGTTGGTAAGATTTACATTTTGTATTGCATCTTAGTTTTTGTTGTGCATGTATATTTAGTTTACATTCTAGTTTTAGTTTTTATTCTAGTTATAGCTTGCATTCATAGATAGTTTTCATCATTTCATGTTCATTTGCATCATAGAATACCTTTGAGTGTGACTTCCTCCATAGTCATATCTTGAAAGTATTCTTCTTTTGATATAGTCTAGGATCATATTGCACATTCACTTTGCACTCACACTCACATTTGCACTTCCACACAAGGGATTTACTTATTGTTGTGTTTGTGAGAGCATACCAAACACACCCTCCATCAGAGATACACCAACAATGGCTACACATTAGCTGCCCTTATTGAGTATTAGAGGTGGTTGGAATTTTTGTTTGTTGATTGCTTTTGTGAATTTCTTTTAAATTAGCTTGATTCCTTAGGCTTCCAACAATTTGCACATTTTTTCCAGCACATAGAAGCATTCTCTCTTTCTTCCATTTTCATATCATCAAATTTTCCTCTTAGGCTTTCTCTTTTTGTTCTATTGACATTATCGTCTCCTCCATAGATTCTTAATAATGTTTCCCACATCTGATGTGAAGTATCACATCCTTTGATGTCATCATACTTAGCATAGCTTAGTGCTGAAGCAATATCTAACATTGCTTGATTGTGCTCCTTCTTCTTGCTCATGTTATCTGCAGTGAGGGTTCTACAGGGTCTACATGGTCAACTATGATTGAGGCTTGTGCATAGTTGCCTATTGATCCTAGATGTAGCTTCATTAGACTTTTCCATGCAGCAAAGTTGTCTTTGTTTAGCTTGGGAACTTCTCTCTTGGACATCTTGATCTTCCTACTGCTAGTACCTTGAAATAAATCAGCAGTGAGCTTTGATACCAATTGTTAGAATTCTTGAGAATAACTGGGGGGGGGGGGGGGGGGGGGAATTAGTTATCCAAGGTCCAATGATGTCTAATACAACTTATTCTACAAATTCTTAATGGCACATAACTGAAATTATCATGCATGCAATTGAACATTAAACAATCATGAAAAGTAAACATGCATCACACCATAACACTAAGGATTTGATAACCCAAAAACCTTCCAGGAATAAGAAGGTAAAACTGGAGTGGAGATGATGCCCAAAAAATAACTGCATAATTGATTTCAACCACTTCTAATGGTCTGCCCTATTAAAGGCTACAACACATTGTTAAATGTGACCTTGTTAAAGGATTTAAGAATTCAACTTGGAATGTCACCCTGTTAAAGGATTTACATAGAGCTGTTAGGCTCACCCAAGTCCATGGGATTTATAATCACCTTCTCAAAAGAATCTTTCATCCCTCTCTAAGGATCTCTTATCCTTCTCCTAAGGATCTCTTTATCCTTCTCCTGGGGATCTCTTTATCCTTTTCCTGAGGCTTATCCACCTAGCTATTAAGCTAACCTAGCAATGTAGGGTCTCAATATCTAATACAATGGTAAGAAAGTATTAGAAGGGTTTGGACCTAATATAGATTGCAACTTTAACCTTGTAGATTTTAGATCACTTCTTTAGTTCTCTTCTTTGCTTGGCTTTCCTCCTTTGCAATGCTGATAGCTTGTTCACCCTTCAAGATCTATCTCCTTGAGTTCCTCCGCTCGTTATGCCAATGCTCTCTCTGGTTACTCAATCAATTCAGAGTCTTGATGCTTTCTTCTTACTCCTCTTGGCTTCTTCACATGATTACACTTATGACCAACTCCTTATCATGCATGCGCATTTGATCTCTAACCTGTAACTCCTTATAAAGAAGTTCTGTTCTTGATTTCTTGCTCAAATCTCCCTTTCCAACTTTAGGGTTTCAATGAATTAGGTAAGATACAATGTATCCATCCCATATCTTGTTTCTATCTAGAAACTTCATGATAAATCCATTAGAATTCACCAAAAAATGTTTTACATAGTGTTTTGTGCCACCAGCTCATCATTCTTATCCTTTATTTGTTTCACAAAATTTTAGATAACTACCATGTCGGCTTAGATTTGGAAAATCTTCGACTTTTCAAAATAATGCAGCAACTTGGCATTATTGGTATACTGATGCTCAAAACCTTCTGTGTTACTCAACTTCTTAATATCATTTACTGGTTCTTGACACCTATATCTTGCTCGACACTTGATCTTCACTTGGCACCTAAAGGCTGCTTAGCACCTGAAGATCACTCGACACACACTAAAGTTGAACTTGCTCGGCTTCAACTAAGAATTTGTTTAGCACTTACTAGGACTTAGTTAATCCTTACATCTCTAATATGTCTTAGTGTGTCCATCCTCTATGTCTTAGAGTATGTCATCAATACACTCTTTCATCAATGGCTTAGCCAATCCTTGTACTTCATTACAACATCATAACTTCAACCTTTCTCTAGGTACTCTAGTTACATCTTATTGATTGCCACCTCCTTTTCAATCAACCAATTCATAGTATTTGGATCACTAAAGTAATTGTCATTCTTGCAAATAGAAAGTTTGACATCAATAACAAAACAATGATTGAAACATTCTTTACCAGTTCCATTTCTCTTCATTCATGATCTTTTCAATCATTTCCAACAGTGGAAGACATTTATGGTTTGACAACATTTAAGTAGTAGGAAAGATCATAGTCATTCTAGAATGTGAGGACTTCAATAGATGCATTGAAATTCTAGTCTATAAGCTCAAAATAGGTGAGTGAAAGAGATGTGGTAGGTTCAATTGCATTTATGGTATAATCATTAAATGCTTGGACAAGCAATTTGAGACCTAGAGCAGCTTTGTCCACAAGCGTATTTGAATGCCTTTGAGCATGAATGTCATTAATAAAACACTTGAGTAAATCTTTTAATAGGGTGACATTCCAAGTGAATGTTCTAAAGTCCTTTAACCAGGCCCACTTCTAACAGGGTGGTTGAAATCCCTTAACCAGGTCACATTTAATAGTGTGTTTTGTAGCCTTTAACATGGTAGGTCTTTCATAAGGCATCACTTAAAAAGAGTGAGAAAGGAGTAGCATGTTACTGGTGGTTTTTCCCAATTTGGGTTTCCATGTAAATTAGTATGTTATGTGTTGATATTACATGTCTTATTTCTACATGTTGATTTATCAATAACTTGCTAGAAGAATGTTTAGCTTGGATGCATGGTTAGTTTAAGTGGGCTCACTATACTTAGTAAAAAGAAAATTTTTATTAGGACATTTGGACCTTGAATAACTGATTCACCCCCCCTCTTAGTTATTTTGAAGCATTTCTAACAATTGGAATTAGAGCCATCTGTTGATTTGGTTTAAAGGTACTAGAAGTAGAAAGATCAAGATGTCTAAGAGAGAAGTTCCCAAGCTCAACAGAGATAACTTTGCTGCATGGAAAAAGTTTAATGAAGCTACATCTTGGACCAATAGAAGATCATGCACAAACCTCAATCGAAGTGGAACATGTTGATCCAACTGGTGTCCCTACTACAAGATATGAAGAAAAAGAAGGAGCACAATTAGGCAATGCTGGAGATTGCCTCTGCTCTCAGCTGTGCTGAATTTGATGATATCAAGGGATGTACCTCTACATTCAAGATGTGGAAAACCTTGTCAAATATTTATGGAGGAGACCAAAATGTCCAAAGAGAAAAAAGAGAGCCTTAGAGGAAAGTTTGATGACATGAAAATGGAAGAAGATGAGAACATTGCTCAATATGCCTCTAGAATAAAGGAAGTAGTAAGTGCAATAAGAAGTTTGGGTGGTCATTTAGATGATGAAACTATTATTAGAAAAGTTTTAAGGACTTTGCTCCCCATCTATGCTATTAGAGTATCAGCCATCCAATAGTTGAGATGCATACCAAGAAACAAACCAACTCTTGAAGGTATAGTGGGAAGACTTAATGCATTTGAGTTATCCAACTTTGATAACTACAGACCTAAGAATCTTGAATCTACATTCAAGGCCAAGTTATTTTTGAAAGACACTGAAGAGGTGAAACCAAAGAAGAAGAAAAGAAAGATAAAATATGCATCCAATGATAGCAACATAGATGAAGAAGATATGGAACAATTAGAAGCATTGTTGGCTAGAAGATTTCATAGAGGCAAAGGTAAATTCAAAGGTAAGCTACCTATCATTTTTTTAATTGCAATGAAGTAGGACATATTTTTGCAAGATGTACATAGAAAAAGAACTATAGAGAAGGCAACAAGTACAAAAACATAAGAGAAGATGATAACAGAGATTATAAAGACAAAGGAAAAAAGTGCTACATTGTTGAAGAAGAGAATTTTGATTAAAATGATGATGAGGTAGTCTATGTAGCTATGAGGGATGAGTTAGATGAAGATGAGGCAACAAAACTGGTAACCTATGTAAACAAGAATGACAAGTGGATCATAGACAGTGGGTGCTCACATCACATGATAGGAGACAAAAGTAAGTTTGTTACCTTAACTCAGTATGATGGAAATAGTGTTAGATTTGGAAATGATGCTCCATGCCTAATAAAAGGAAAAGGTTCTATTAAGCTTACAGGGAAATTTGATGTGATAATGCATATTATGTTGAAGGATTAAACTACAATCTAGTGAGTATGTCATAGTTAGGCAATGTAAGTAGAATTTGGAAAAAAAACTAACAAAATCTATGACACTGATGGAAATTTGATAGGTAAAGGAGACCAAACTAGGAGTAATCTATTTTACCTAGATATGGAGGATGCTACCTATCTCATTGTAAGATTTGATGGGGTGTGGCTATGACATAAAAGGCTATGTCATATTCACTTTGATAATCTGATTAGCATCAACAAAATGAAGAAAGTTAGAGGTTTGCCTAAACTGAACAAGCCTAACAATACAATGTACAAATAGTGTCAGCTAGGGAAGATGACCACGTCAAGTTTCAAAAGTAAAACCTACACTTCCAAATAAGTACTAGAGTTAGTCCATATTGATTTATGTAGCCCAATAGAAGTGCAAAGCTACAAAGGAGACAAATATATAATATTGTTTGTTGATGATTACTCTAGGATGATGACTATCATGTTCATAAAGAAAAAATATGATGCATTTCAAATGTTTAAGTGGTATTTGGCTAGGGTTGAGAAATAAATAGGGAAGAATATGAAGTTCTTGAGATTAGACAGAGAAGGAGAGTTCACATCAAAAGAATTTGAGACATTTTACAATGATAAAAGAATTAAGAGACAAACATCAACACCTAGAACTCCCCCATAAAATGGCATTGTAGAGAGGAGGAATAGATTAGTGATGGACTGTACTAGAACATTAATGATGGAGAAGAATGTTTCTCTAAATAACTAGAGAGAAGCTATAAGTATAGCTGTCTACACCCTGAATTGAGTACAAATCAAGAAAGGTGCAAATGCAACACCATTTGAATTATGGTATGGTCACTCACCCAATGTAAAACTTTTCAAAGTGTTTGGTTGTAAGTGCTATATTCTTAAAGATTCTAGAAATGGAAAGTTTGATGGAAAGAGTGATGAAGGTATATTCCTTGAATACTCCACTAGAAGTAAAGCATATAAGTGTTTAAATACTAACACTAACAAAATTGTGGAGAGTGAAAATGTAAACTTTGATGAGCATACATAAGTTTAAGAGGATGAATCCAAAAAACTAGAAGAATATAGATCCTTTGTATACTTATATGAAGGGAATACCTACTATTGAAGAAGCTACCAATCAAGTTGAGAATTAGCAACATGTTTAACCATTAGCCGAGTCAAAACTAGTGAATGCCGAGTTGCATTCAGAAGCTGAGTTGCAGAACAAAGTTAATGCACATTCTGATTTTGAAATTAGTACACATGAAAGAGATGTTGAGCTACCTAAAAGATATATGCACAGTGACTCTAAAGTTGAAAGACCTAACATGGAAACAAGGATAGAACCAAGGCTATCCAAGTATGTGAGAAGACATCACCCTACTGAACAAATCATTGGTGACAAGGAAGCCAGACTAATGACAAGGAATAGACTAAGAAATGAATCATGTCTGCTAAGATAGATTGAACCCAAAACAGTGAAAGATGCACTACAAGATGATGATTAGTGTAAAGCTATGTAAGAGGAGATTGAGTAGATAGAGATGAATAAAACCTGGACTTTAGTTCCAAGACCTACTGATAATAATGTGATTGGTACCAAGTGGGTATTTAGGAAAAAGCTATATGAGAATGGTGAGATCACAAGAAATCAGGCCAGAATGGTTTGTAAAGGTTATGCACAAGAAGAAAGACTAGACTATGGGGAAATATTTGCCCCTATTGCAAGAATAGAAGGAGTAAGAACTCCACTTGTATATGCTACTTACAAAGGTTTTAAAGTTTACCAAATGGATGTAAAGTCTACTTTTCTAAGTGGTATTCTAGAAGAGGAAGTATACATATAACAACTAGAGGGATTTGTTGATGACAACAACAAGGATATGGTTTGCAAATTGTATAAAGCATTCTATTGTTTGAAACAAGCGCCTAGAGCATGGTATGAGAGACTTCATAAATTTCTTGTGAAGATAGGATTTGAGAGAATAGATGATAACATCAACATAAATATCAAGATAGAAAAAGGTAAAGACATTTTGATATCTAGAATCTTTGTTGATGATATAATATTTGGAGAAAAAGATGCACTATGCAAAGATTTTACTAATGATATGAAACATGAGTTTGAAATGTAAATGTTTGGGGAAATCAAATTCTTTGTTGGATTGAAAGTACATCAACTAAAACATGGCATATTTGTGACTCAATCAAAATATATAAAGGAGATACTCAAAACATTTGGCTGATAGGATTCAAAACTAGTCAGTAAACCAATGGTAATAGGACATAAGTTATCCAAGAATGATGAGTTAGCTGAAGTAAATTAGACAATGTATAGATCAATGATTGGAAAGTTACAGTATGTTGTACAAGACATTGCATTATCTATTGGAATAGTGGTAAGATTTTCTACAAACCCAAGGGAAAATTATCTTATGGTAGTAAAAAGAATAATGAGGTACCTAAAAGGAATAGATGAATTTGGCTTATACTACAAGAGGACTAAAAAGTTTGAGTTGAATGCCTACATTGATGTAGATTGGGGAGGTAATATAGTTAATAGAAAATGTACCAGTGGAGGAGCACTCTTCTTAGGTAAAATATTAGTCACTTGGACTAGCAAAAAGCAAAGTTGTACCTCACAGTCCATAGCTAAAGCTAAGTATGTTGCTATTGCCATCAACTGTACCAATATTATATGGATCAAGCACCTATTGAAAGGTATGAAGGAAGAGATAACTAAACCTATGATACTCTATTGTGATAACATAGGTGCCATCAACATATCAAAGAATCCTATGATGCATGCTAAAACAAAGCACATCACAATTAAGTATCACTATGTAAGAGAATTGGTGGAAGACAAACAAGTAAAGATGGAATATGTCAACTCAAAGGAACAGATTGCTAACATCATCACAAAACCATTACCCAAAGATGCATTTGAGTATCGTAGAGGTAAGTTAGGGGTGATATCCCTATCTAAGGCTATTTAAGTAACAAAAAGACTACCCTGCATCAAATGAGTTGATTTCTGAAATGATATAAATTGATGCAGAGGATACTTACTTTAGGTTTTTTCTTGAAGTAATTAAAATACTAAAATTCCAAATAAGTCACAAGAAAGGTAATAGAAGGAGAAATTGGAGTTCCTACAAATGCTACACTTGCATGATAAGATTTGAAATAATATGTCTTTGGCATTGCTGTCAAAGAGGGAGAAATAGCAGAAACTGATCAAATCTATAGGATCAAATGTGTAAAGGGAGAAATAGTGTCTAAGAGAGAGAAAATAACACAAAAAAGAATCAATGAAGATGAAAAGATCAGAGAGGGAGTAGAATAAAAAAGGAGAAGACAATGTATCAACAAAAGAGATATCCCTAATACTTTGAAAGAGGGAGTTACTTATAGAATTTAGAGGGAGTCATAAGAAATTAAAAGTTGCTGATAGAATAAATAATTTTGGATACAAAGTTTTCCTTTTGGCATTCAACTTACTATTTTAACCTAGTTAGCATTTTGATAACTTGGTTGATCAGTTTTGTTTTCTATCAATGCCAAAGAGGGAGATTGTTGAAATTTGATTGAAAAGATCATTGTTGAAGAAGGGAGATTGTTGATAAAGAATGTTTTCAATCATTGTTTTGTCACTAATGTCAAACCTGCTATTTTTTGGAATGAAAATTTCTTATTAGATCCAAGTACTATCACTTAGTTGATTGATGAAGAGGATTTAATCAATAAGATGTAACAAAAGCACCTAAGGGAAAGGTTGAGTTATGATTTTTTAATAAAGTACAAGGATTAGTTAAGACAATGGTAAAATGATGAATTGACAATACACTTGAAGATACAAAGGTTAGCTACACTTAAAAACTCTAGAAGAATAAGTGGTATCAAAGCTATCTACAAGGCTTGACTAAATTCATTAGTGGGTGCTAAGCAAGCTAGTTCATTTCGAGCAGATTATCAATAAGTGCTGAGCAAATGCAAAATCTAGTGTGTGCCAAGTGAAACAAAAGGTCTTGAGCTATAGAAAAACTTAGTTGATGCCCAGTGAATCCATAGTAGGTGTCGAGTAACATATTATCCGTCGAGCATCAAAAAATCAATAGTGGCGAGCTACTGCATTATTTGAAAAGTCAAAGATTCACCAGATTTGAGCCGACAAGTTTGTTGCCTTGAAGTTTGTGAACCAGATGGAAGATAAGAATGTTGAACTAGTGGCATAGAATTCTAAGTTAACCATTTTACATGAATAGAAGTGGATTCTACATGATGTTTCTAAAAGAAACAAGATAAGGAGTAGATACATCATATCTTACCTAATCCATTTGAACCCAAAATTAGAGTGAGAAGATTTGAGAGGGAAAAGTATTCCAAACTCCTATTTAAGGAGTTATAGGTCAAGAAGCAAATAGGTTAGAGAGAGTGTGTGGTTTTAAGGTGAAGAAATCGAGAGGGATGAACAGAGTACAGAGAATCTACTTTGATAGGTGACCACATAGGTGATTGCATTGGCACAACAAGCATGGAGACTCAAGGAGACAAAGCTTGAAAGAAGGACAAGCTGTCAGAGCTGCTAAGACTGAAAGCCAAGCAAATTTGAGAATTGAATTGAGATCTAAAATCTACAAGTTATGTTGTGAGTTGTATTAGATCAAAAGCCCTTATTGTTACTCTCTAGCAATTGTATCAGTTAGGGAAAAGTCCTATGAACTTAGGTTGGTTTAACAACCATTTTGTAATCTTTTAGCATGGTGACATTCCAAGTGAATTTTCTAAAGTCCTTTAACTAGACCCACTTCTAATAGTGTGGTTGAAATCCCTTAACTAGCTAACATTTAATAGTTTATTTTATAGCCTTTAATAGGGTAGGCCTTTCACATGGCATCACTTCAAAAGAGTGAGAAAGGAGTAGCATGTTACTAGTGGTTTTCCCAAATTGGGTTTCCACATAAATCACTATGTTGTGTTGATCTTTCATGTCTTATTTTTGCATGTTGATTTATCGATAACTTGCTAAGAAGAATTTTTAGCTTGGATGCATGGTTAGTTTAAATGGGCTTACTATACTTAGTTAAAAAAAAGTATTATTAGGACATTTGGACCTTAAACAACTGATTCACTCCCCCTCTCAGTTATTCTAAAGCATTTCTAACATTGTCATCCCCCTTAGAGAAGGACATATAATAAGGTTAGGTTAGATGACCTACCATATATTGGAACCTATCAACGTCAAGATCTTGAGGTATGTTTTTCTCAGTGATGGATTTGTCAAGAATCTAGCTATGAGCAGGCAAGATTTTGAGTAGTTCAAGGATTGTGATTTGAGCATTAGTTCACTATAACTAATCAAGGATACTATAGATAGTAGCCACAAAAGTTGTTGCAAGTTTTGTTCCTTTTCTAGAAGTACTAGCAAAAGGTTTTTCTTTATGTTGTTTGAGATCAGGAGCATAAGTCGTAGGGCCTTTGAGGCATGAGAATTTGAACAATGTTGGAACAAGATTGTGATGGTTCATTGTCAAATGTACTAGAAGAAGGGTCCATTAATACAAATGGTGTCTTAGATTTAGTTTTGTCTTGTTTTCCCTTGATGGTGATGACATCATAATGCTCAACATCCACGAGTTCAACCATGTGGACTATCTCATCATCATCATTAGAGTGCATATAGTTGATCTTGTTATGAGATTTTTGTTTTTAGGTTTCTCCTTTTTTGTAAGATGGAAATGATTCCATGAAAGCCTTATGATCTGCATTCTTTTTATTTCTATCCACAATAATGTCACCATCATCAATTAGGTCTTGGACCATGTGATGCAAGTTGATGCAATTGCTACTTTTGTGACTTTTGTTTTGGTGATATTCAAAAAATGTGGTTTCATTCCACCATGGTGGTTATGGTTGTGGATGATAAGGATGAGAGTTATCCAATGGAGAAATGAGCTTGTTTTGTAGCAAGGTCTTATAGATCACATGCAAAGGCTCACCAAGAGGTGGATACTCACATTTTTGGTGTGAGAACCAAGAGGTATTGTTCAGTTTATTTCCAAAAATCTTATTGTTAGAAGGAGGTTTCTCAAAATTCTTGGATGCTTTGAGATTGTCTGTAAGATTGAAGGCTACCTTAGTAGGTTTAGGATTAATGTTGTCAACAACTCCATCATGCACAACCTCTTAGTTTTTGTTCATGTACTTGGATTTGTTCTTATTAGAGGTGGATCCTTGTTTAGTGTCCTTTTGAAGGGTTAGTTCATCCTTTTTGACCATGAATTCATCTATATAGATAGCTTGTGTGACCATGTCTTTGAAGGTGTGTGGACCTTGAAGTTGAACTCTATATTCAAAATCAGGTAGGAGGTTATCAGTGAAGATGTCGAGCTTTTCTATTTCAAGAATATTTCATGAATATTTGGTGTAAATTTTTCTCCATCTCTGAAGGAATGTGAGGAAAGGTTCCCCAACTTTCTGTTTAAGGTTACACAAGTCTCAAATGTTAACTAGGTGTTGGATGTTTTCAGAGTACTATTGGAAAAATAGGTTAGCAATCTCATCAAATGTTTTGATACCAACAAGCAAGTGTGAAAAACACTCCATAGCCTAACCACCTAGACTTCTTGGAAATAGATGCATGAGATCTATCTGATTATGCATAAATTTCATGGACAAGGCCCCAAATTCCTGCAAATGATCTTGGAGATCACTAGTTCCAAAGTATTTATCATACTTAGGTAACTCAACTCCTCTTGGAAAAGGAGGCATGTCTATACTCATTGTCAAATGGGAATGGAAAAAGAGCATCTAAGGCGTATGTTTTTGTAGGTTTGTCTTTATCATGCATAATTTGGGCTAGTTGGTCTTGCATGATCTTCAACTATTTATGCAATTTGGTAATTATAGTTTCAACATTAAAGTTATGAGGTAGCCTAGCTCCCTCTTGGGCAAGTTTGAGAAAGTATTTCTCTTTTTCTTAATTAAGCAAGATTTCCATGACTTTCTAGAAGTTTTTGTCCTTATGACACTTTTTGATGTGTTCGAGGAGTATTTATACCTCTTCCTCATTCTCATTAGTAAGAAGATGTTCCTTATGTTTCTCATTTCCGTTTTGATCTTGGTCTCTACTATGTTCTCCCTATTCAAGTCCTTGATTAGCCATTCTAGGAATGTGAATGGTTTCAGTATGTTTTGGTTGGAAAGGTCCTCTGAATAAGAATTCCATTGTGTTGTTTGGATATGGGTGACATTTTCTAGTTTTGGGATCCTCTTGATATAAGGGGTTCCTAGTTTGTTGTAAGTTTATAGAGACTGTTCTTTGAACATGAGGTGATCTTATAGGTGAAGGAGATCATGAAGAGTCCTCACTAGATGAACTAGACATAGACTGCGTATGAATTGGAAAGTGACCCCTACCATAATTATGACCCCTAGCTCCACCTTATCTAAGTCTAAGGGGATAGAAAATGTTTCTTCTTCTTGTTGCCATAGTCATAGACAAGGACAAGAAGCAAAAACCTATATAAGAACCACACTAGAATGTAGTCTCAAAGAGACAAGATAAGAGTGTTGTATACTAAGGTATGAGTCATTTGAGTAATGGCTAGAATAACCAAAGATTATGACTATCATGACACAAATTATGACAAGCACTAAAGGACAAGAACAAGGTATATAAGAAATGAGACTAGGTTGAGTGTTGGTCACAAGTTGTTAGCTAAGCAAGATGTCACTATTTGACACTGTTCACAGATAGAAAAGTGGTAAAATGTCATAGTTAATAGACCAGACTTAGAGCGAAGATAGCTCTAATAGAATAGTTTGATAGTTTTGAGACAAGATCTTGCATTAAGATTCTTAGAGAATTGAGCAAAAAAGTACAATGAAGTAGGTGATGACTTAGAATAACAATTTTGGACTAGGTTTCTCTGCGAGGACTTATACAGGGCAACACAAGGATGTGTTAGATAGACAAGAAAATGGTATTCTAAAAGAAGGATAAAACTTGCAAGGTCTCACAAAGAGATTTGTACAAGACCATGTGAGAACTTGGAAAATGCCATGTGAAGAAGTTCTAGCTAAAAAGGTACTTGCACAAAATTCTACCAAACTGGATGCAAAAATAGAGACTAGGCTAGTAATTGAGATTGGATTTGAAGAGATTTTACAAGTTTCAGACTATTCTAGATAGATTGTTGGTTGTTTTGATAGATTTTAGATAGAAAAAAAGATGGTTTTTGAGTTGTTAAACAACATTTTGATTTTGAACAAGACAATTATTTTTTAGAAAGACATAGGAAGCAAGTAGTAGTTGAAATTAATCCAACCAAGGGAAAAGAAACTTAGAGGGATAGGGGAGTCTTCACTTTTTGTTTGTTTGATAGGTTTGGGCAAGTTAAGACTCAATAAAAAACGCACTTTTATCCCTATAATGAAAAATGGTAGAGGAAGCAAAACCTTTGTCCCATAACTTATGTGCATGCATTCACCTTACATAGCTATGTCACCCCACTAGAGGGTGCCCATGTTTTTGGTGTATTCCAAGGGCTCAATAACATATACATTGAATGAACACCATTTTGGCAAGGACCAAGCATGTATACCACCTTCCAATGTCTAGGTACATGCCTATGGTGAGTTCTACAGGAGAGATACTTCCCCCTCCTTCCACAAAGATTATGCCTCCTTTTAGAGGTGAATTAGGTAGAAACTAACTAAAAGGTTTTTAATTGGCTTCCATTCACATTTACTCTCAGTGGCTTCACAAGAAAAGTTGAGGCCAATAGCCCACACCAACATCTATAAGTGCACACACTTAACTAGAAATATTGGGGCCGACACCAGCCAGTGCAATAGACAAAGCCTCCTCTTGATATGAAATATTAGGAATCAAGAGAAAGAAATTAACATGGATTTGGAGTCTTTTTCTCTACAAAGCTTCTTTATTATAGTGAGTTGGAATCTCTAGTGAAAGGAGTGTGGTCACTTGGGTTTTTCCTAGAGGTTGGATTTATTCCAAATTTTTGATTTCCCTCAAGGGGAAAGAACATACTCCTCTACCTTGTCACCTCACCCAAACACGCAAGACATGTTAATCACCGAGTTAGCTTAATTGATCTAGACTTGTCCTTTCTTAAGATTTTGATTGCCTAAAAGGAAATCATCATCCTTTCATAGAAGAGGACTCATACTAGAGAACCGCTAACTTGCTTGCCTCCCTCGAATGTTGTCTTTCAAAGGCTTCTAGGTTTCTGATTTACCCTTGAGCATGACTTAATAGTGGTAAAGAACATACTCCCCTATTCCCCTATCTTACACCCTATGAAGTTCACAAGCCCTAATTATACTATGTGTGGAAAGCAAAAAGAAGACATGACATTTAAAGTGGGTTTGAAATTGGTTTTCTATATGCATTTCTTTGGCAATCATCTTGCAATCACATAGTCAATATGTGTTTCAAGTTGTTTTGATAAAGGTTTCTTCATCGAGCATCTTCTAAACCATTGTTATGCTGCAGAAAACCAAAAATCTAAAAGAAAATGCTTTAGAGAAAACTCATTAGTCAAATGTAATGATAAATTGAATTCTAGAAAACTATATTTTTCATGTGTTTTTACAAAATTTTGCATGAAATCTTGTACATGCCCATGCAAAAAAATGTTGTACACCACACGAGAAATTGTGTAGTTATGCACTTTTTTGCATGAGGAAGTGTAATGAAGGAGGTGAAATCTTTAGTTCTTTACGCAAACATGATATTTCTCGCATGAAAATCTAGAAAATTGTATAGATGAATGCGATAGAATCATTAAAAAAAATAGAAAACAAAGCTTATGAGGCCAGAAAAATTGATTTCTCAGCCCCATGGTGGGCACTAAAAATGTATATGTGAATTGTAGGCCTCATATGCTCACACACACACACACACACACACACACACACACACACACACACACAAACACACACACACACACACACACACACACACACACACACACACACACACACACACTTCAACACAATCATTACCTAAGAGATCATCCCAGAATGAACATTGAATTGTTTATTTGAGTAATCTAACAGTGTGATCTATTACCTTCTAACTAGAAGGATTTTTCCTTTGTTCTCAAACTAATAAGTGGGCAACTAGACCTTTTAGTACAACATATTTATGCAACTATAGGATAGCACAATTAATATAGATGAAATGAAATTCTAATCTAATAATAGAAAAAGAAAATTAAGCTATATGAGTACATTTTAATCTAGATGATATTTAATGCTAAGCAATTATGAAAGTTATGAAAGTATTAAGCAATTGAGTATTTATTTTGATAGTAATTCGATGCAATTCAATTCCCATCCCCGTAATGAGGAATTAGAAGACTCTTAAATAGAATTCCCAAAATCAACCAATGATCAAAGATCAATTGGAATGGATGGTCAAGATTGAAGCTGAGATTTAGTTAGGATGGAAGATTCCCAATATAGATGAGGCCAACTAACTTAGATCCTAGGTATATTGAAGAGTTAACTGAAATTCACCTGAGTGTGAGAATAAGTTGATTAAATCAATTTTAATTTGAGAGATAGATCACTTAGAATTCTCATTCTTGAACTAAAGATAAGATTTGGAAGATTATTTAATTTGATAAAATGAGATATGACTTCATAAATGCATATTTCTAATTAATTAATTAATTAAACCCAATAATTGAAATAAAGACATTGTCTTATTAAATTAAATATGTTTAATTTCTTCTCACATTAGCTCAAAGAAGTAATTTAATTTAATTAAAGTATGAACACTTACAATTAAATCAAATTTAATCAATAGGTTTAATGTAGCTAATTCAAGTTGATACTTAGGAATTAAATACAAAATATGATTAATGTAGATTAGGGTTTTCTACATCTGACAATTAGGTCAAGTAGTGATAATAAAAATAAGGATTACTTAGTAAAATAGGAATTAGGGTTGATAAAAAATAGACTAGAATTGGTTTACATGGCAATGTACCAATTTTGGGGTATTACACTGGTTACCAATAGGAGCCAAAAGAGCTTGTTGCTAGGCTAGGGTAGATTAGTAGCAAATTTGATTGGGTAGCCCTGGAGGATGGCATAGGGACCAACCATCTTATCTTATATGTACCATGAGTTATATGAGATTTTCTACCATGAGGGAAATAAATGGAAATGTGGATCTGTGCTAGCTCAGATATGGGCTTGGGAGCATATTGTTATCATTCAACAATAGGTTCAGCTATGAGAGGGTAACTAACCATTTTTTTTAAGATACTTAGGATTTGTACTGCAGAGCCCTAGTGGGGATGTGAATTATCATTAGTTGATTTTGGATGAGCTTACATCTTTCATATGGCAATAATGCCATAGATGGTTTGACTCCTAGGAGTTAGAGTACATGCACTATAATTGAACACTAGTTGGGAGGCATGTAGAGATAATTGAGTACTTCATGATCAACCAAGTGTGGTGGTAGTTTGTTGTGTGATAGGTGGTCTCAGTGGAGACTACTACTTATGCCACTGGCCTTGTTAGTATCTACTTTATTCTATTGTTATAGGGGTGGAGCCCCTACAATTTTATAGGCAACACATCCCTCTACTCTGCTCTCTAGTTAGAGCTTGGCCCTATCCTCTAAGCTATCCTTGCATTTGCATGCACTGGGTACATAGATATCAATGACCAATAATCCCACCTACCATAGAATAGGCCTATAGGGGCCCACCCAACCATGTTACATATATAATCACCTAGCCAAATGGTAAGGAGCACCTACCCTCTAGAACAATTTACATAGATCCCATTTTGCCTTTAGATAGTAGGGGTAGATGGTTGGCTGCCTATGCTCGATTATCATGTAGGGATATGAGAGACAATAAATCTAATGCTGAAGCCTTGGGACTATTGACAAAGGTGGAAAATGTGGGGCCAAACTTGACATATCTATATGAGATGCAAAGGCATCCATTTCCAAGGTTTACACAACTAGATGCCCCGTTTGTAGCAGAAGGGTAGGGGGGAGATAGAGGAGACAATGGTAAAGGTGGGTAGATATAGTAGGAGGGTGGAGGCCAAGAGTAGTTCTCAAGTAGGGAGGAGACAGATGTAGGCCCAAGCCTCAAGGGATGAGGAGGAGGAGATTCCGCTAAGATGCAAGAGAGCTAAGGTATAGGTAGAGCAACCAACCAATGCAGATGGAGGGGATGGAGGGGGTGGTGACTGAGATGCTAGGTTTCGGGCATCAAAAGTAGATTTGTAGGCAACAAAGATGACTATTGTAGTGCAAGACCAACAACTCATAGATGAGTGGGTGCGAGGAGAGGAGCCTTACAGGGAGAGAGATGTTGCTAGGTGAGAGTCAACACATCATGGGGCATGAGATGCATACTATTATGTAGTCTATAAGCATATGGTGCTACCAAGGAAGAGACCTCCTAATTACTAAGAGGGAGCTAATAGATTAGAGGGTGTGATACAATCACCGAATTAGAGATAGATTTCTCCACTAGGGCCACCACCAGCTATAGAAGGTGGGAGTTAGTCTTAGGTCTAGGTTTTTTAATAGTTGTATTTTACCCCATGTATTTTGAGACATGTATCTAGATTTTGGATTTCACATTGTATATGTATTGTGACACATTTTGATATATATGAGATACTAGATATGAGTGATACTCTTGTGTACTTGTCCCATTTTATGGATATTTCAGCATTTTATGTTTCCTTGTGATGTTTCAATTTCTTTCTCATGTATGTGTTGTTTTATGGTCATGTTGACATCTTCTTGGATCTCTCTTATGTATAGTTTTTAGCTCCCATGTGTATGATATAGACTCATTTTTTGAAAATGTGATACTTGGATAGATCAGATGTGATGTTTAGATTAACCCCTTGTGATGACATGATAGCAAATATGAAAAGATGAAAAGACATGATCAAGAAGAAAGTAAAGAAAGTATGAAATTAGTTAGCTGACATGTTCGAGAAAAGATGAAGAGAGAGATCTCCCCATATGTAGAAAATGCAAGACTAAGCTAGAAAATGAGCGTATGATGCAAATTAATATGAAAATTGGTTTACTTGCAAGGAACACAAAACATTTAGACTCTAATTTCATCATTAAGTGTTTATTAGGGACATCATAAGATCATACAACTATCACTAGTATAACTATGAGGATATGAATATGATCAATATTAGATAGTAATGTGGAAATCCAACCTAAGCATAAGAGAAATGTAAGTCAATATGGCTATGTGATTAGATTCCCTAAGTTTAATAAAGAAAGATTACAGCTATTATCAAGGCATAAGTACCAAGATAACCCCTGAGTGTGGTCTTGCAAAAATAGTCAAGGATGATACGTTGTAGGTCCAAAGTGTCAAGTGGGACAAGTACAAATTTTCTAAATACTGTAGACTAAAAAAGTATACCCACAAGTAGAAAGAAAGTAAACATGCCATATTACCCCAGTCTTATAGTCCTTGAAATCCTCAAAAGATTATTAGGGAGGGAATACATAGCAAAGAAATCATCATAAAAGACACACAAAGAAAGATAAAGTTCATCATCGCTCAAGAGTTTAAGTATTTAAGTGCATGTGTAAGTGACTTGACCATTTCTTCAAGACTTGATTCTGATAATAAGAAATATCACAACATCTGAGGCTATAGGTAGACTATCTAAAAAGTGTTGAGAAACACTTGATGTCAAGCTAGGGGTAGTGTTGAGAAACAATATTTTTGTGAGTTGCCAAAGAAACCCTAATGCACAAGGTGGTCCCAACAAGATAAGAAGTTGTACCCCCAAGATGAGGACAAGGGACAATCCCAAGCTAAGAAATGTGTTTTAGAGTGAATGGATGAGACTGATAGACATGGATGTGAGGGTCTTAAGTAGCGCATGTTTCCAGGTCTTCACCACTTGGCAGATTTTTTTAGGACTTTTTAAATTTTTGTATTTTTTGAATTTTTTTGGTGATACATCAAAGTTCCTATTAATAGGCTTTCACCAAGATCATCATTTTTTAAAGGAAATTTTATGCTTTTAAGGATTTTTCAGGATCAATAAATATGTACAAATAACTAAGCTATGAGCCTTTAAGCATAGAACTTTTTCAGGATTAGGACATTGATAGGATACACACACTATTCCCCTTCCAGAGTAGAAAGCTAATAATCACTAGAGCCAAATCTTCCTATGATAATGTAAGGGCCCAACCAGTTAGGTTCAAATTTCCCTTTCTACTCTCTATTCTACTTATTTTTTAAATTTTCTCTAAGAAAAAGTTCACCCATTTGGAAATCATGGGGATGAACTTTCTGGTTGTATGTAGTAGACATGCACTTTTGATAAGCTCTCATACAATCAAAAGTAACCTTGTGACATTCATCAAGGGTTTCTACCTCTTATACTCACATAGCCCTATGGTCTTCATTAGTTATCAACCCATGTAAGGAGACTCGCAATGAGGTGATATCAATTTCTAAGGGAGGACACCCCTAGAGCCATAGACTAAAGAAAAGGGTGTGGCCCATGTAGGAGTACATATGGTGGTTTTGTAGGCCCATAGTGCTAGATTGATCTGTAAGTACTAGTCTTTCCCAAATTTGTGGATCTTTCTATCAAAAATCTTGAAAAATGTCTTGTTAGAAGCTTTAACTTGTCCATTCTCTTGGAGATAGTAGATTGAGGACCAATGTTGTTTGATTTTGAATTTCTTACACAACTATTTTAGGTCCTTATTTTTTTATTTTTCCTCCATTATCAGTAATGATGGAGGAAAGAATGTCATAGTGAAAAATGATGTGGTTGAGTACAAATAGGGAAACATGTTTTCCTATAGTAGCATATAATGGCACAACCTCAATCCATTTGGTGATATATTTAAGTCACTATGATAATAAACTTGTGGCCACTAGATGAACTTGGATGAATTTTCCCTACCAAGTCAAAGGCCCATTGTTAAAATGGCCAATATGTAAAAGAGGGTATAAGCTCATGTCCAAGAGCATGAATCAAGTTTCCATAAAGTTGACATTTCTTAATAGGCCTTAGCATAATGAAAAGTGCTAGCTTGCATGGTCAGCCAATAATAACCTACCCTAAGCAATTTTTGAGAAAGTGTAAGGCCATTGAAGTATGCCCCAAAAATATCATTGTGGACTTTGGCTAGTGCTTTTTTGGACTCTTCTAGCTCTAAAAACCTAAGCAACGTTCCATCTAGAACCTTCCTATACAAGTCACTAGAGACCAAAGTGTAATGTGAAGCATTGGAAAGGAGTTGGCATTTTTGGTTGTGCATGAGGTTTTAAGGAATGATTTGATCATATAGGTAGGAGAAAATGGTAGCATAGTGGGATGAATTGTGACCAACAACAATGAAAATCACATGGGTATTAGAGGAATCATAGGAATGATGACGTAATTCTTCCACTAGGAACTCAAATCATGATTCATGTTCTTATAATTGAAAGATAAATGCTAGGGTGGTCATAGCATCTACAACCTTGTTTTATGCTCTATGAATGTGTTGGAATGTCACAAATGTGAAATAGTTCCTTAGAGCATCAATCAACTTCTTGTAAGGTACCAACTTGTCATCTTTGGTTTGATATTCATTGTTGACTTGATTTATGACAAGTTGGGAATCTCCATAGATGTGCAATTTTGTAATTCTCCATTCTAGAGCCATTTTAATCCCATTTGTTAAAGCTTCATAGTCCATAATATTGTTAGTGCAAGGAAATAGAAGTTTGTAAGATTTTGGGATTGTGTAACCATGAGGTGTGATAAACATGATTCTTGCCCCAACCCCATTATGAGTATGAGAACCATCAAATAATAATTTCCAAGTTCTTTCAGTAATGTACATGATCGGAGCATTTGGAAACTCACTCTACATAGGTATTGTATCTTCTAATGAAAAATCAGTGAGTTAATTTTATATCACCTACCCCTTGATAGCTTTGCATTTGACATACTAAATGTCAAATTTAGAAAGAATCATCATTCATTTTGCCAAGAAGCCAGTAAGCATAGCTTTACTGAACAAGTATTTTATGAGATCAAGTTTAGCAATAAGATGGACTACGTGTGCCAACATATAGTCTTAGAGTTTTTGAGAGGAAAATACCACTGCAAGGTAATATTTCTCAATGTTTCTTTAGTTCATCTCATAGGCCACCAAAGTGTGACTAATGTAGTATATAGAACGTTCTTTTCCAGTCTCATTACTTTGTGCCAATAATGCTCCTAGGGATAAATCTATAGCTAAGATATATAAGCTCAAAGGTTTTCCCAGTATGGGTGGCATCAATACTGGAGGTTTAGCCAAGTATCCCTTGATTTGATTTAGGCTTTGTTGACAATCTTCATTCCAAATATAGGTAGAGCTTTTATGCAAGTTTTTGTTGAAAGATTGAGCCTTATCAACCAATTGAGAAATGAACCTTCTAATTCATTGTAGATATCCTTGAAGACATCTGAGTTGGCTAGTATTCCTAGGAGGAGGCATTTCCATGATGGCCTATACTTTTTCAAGATCAACCTTAATGCTTTTTGATGATATGATGTATCCCAGAATTTTTCTTGATGTGACACCAAAGGCACATTTTTTGGATTTAGCCTAAATTGAAATTGTTACATATGGTCCAATATCAAACTAAGGTTGTCAAGATGTGTGTCTCTTTTTTTAGATTTTTCTAGTGTGTCATCAACATAATCTTCCATATTCTTATGCATCATATCATGGAAGATAGTGGTCATTGCTCATTGATAGGTAGCACCAACATTCTTGAGCCCAAAGGACATGACATTCCAATAGAAGGTACCCTATGCACATGTGAAGGCTATTTTATCTTGATAAGTAGGAGCAATTTTAATTTGACTATACCCAAAGAAGCCATCCATTAAGGAGTACATTCAATAAGTTTCCATCACATCCACTATCATGTCTATGATGGGTAGTGGAAATTCATCCTTAGGGCATGCCTTGTTTAAATCTCTAAAAGAAGTACAAACTCAAATGGATTTGTCATGTTTAGACACATGTACAATATTTGAAATCTACTCTGCATAATCAATATTTCTAATGAAATTTTCACATAGGAGTTTTTCCAATTATGATTTGACTAAGAGGGCCACATGTGGATGCATCTTTCTCAATTTTTTCTTAACAAGTTTTACACCAAAAGAGATAGATAAATGATGCATAATTAGATATGTGTCAAGTCTTGGTATATCTAAGTATGTCCATGCAAAATTGATTTTTTTTCTTAAAAGAACTTGGAAAAACTCTCCTTTTCTTCAGTTGAAAAGGATTGAGCCACATGGATAATTTTAGGAGATTCTTCTGTGCCCAAGTTGATAGGCTATGTAGGTTCAATGAGAACCAAAGATCTGTCCTAGAAATAACTTGGTAGACTACCAAATACCTCATCTGTAGGCACCTCAAGGAGGTTTTCACCATTGGATACATCTTTATTTTTACTCTTTTCAGGTTTAGATATCGCCACAAAATAGTTTTAGCCATCTAACCGCTTATTTTTTCTATTAAGTTTGTGACTAAGATATTTTATATTTTCTTCCATCATGTTAACCACGGGTTCACTGGTGGAATAAATAAAAGGTTTAATGGTGTTAAGGTAGCAAGTGATCTCATAGTCATTCTAGAAAGACTCTATTTCAGGTCTCTAGTGCTATGTCAACCAGTCTATGAGATTAGGATGAATCAATGAAATAGATGTGGAGGATTCAAGGTTATTGATACAAAAGGAGTCATCTTCAGTGACATGAGAATCCAAGCCTATAGTAAACATTGCAAAGGAATCCAAATAAGGAATAGACCTAAAAGAACTAGTGTGGTCCATTAAAGTAGTTTGCGAACCAAACTCGTCTTACCCTAAACTAGGCTCTTCATTTACAATTGGTTGGATAACATAGGTGTGAATAACATCCACCCCTAATTCATAATATGTATCTAAGAGACTTTCCCATTCATACTCACCAGAATCTGTACTCTAGTTTCTAACAATTAAGTGAGCAATATTTTCTCTTATCCTTCCTCTATTTGGGTCTTCATGGTTAGATTCATCTTGTTCATGCTATCTAGAAGTAGAAGCTTCAACATCATTGTGGGTAATAATTGATTCTTCTCCCCAAAGGAGAGAAGTGAGAAGCATAAAATCATCATCTTGTAGAGAGGTAGCAAAAAAGGGTGGATCATCATCCTCTAATTCATTGGACATGGGAGCTCTTCTGTAAAATGTTGGTAATTCATCTTCTAGCCCAAAACTTGGGCCAATAGTATCTTGAGTGTTACGACCCTTACTATGACTTAATGGTTCTAGTAGAGCTTTTTTATTACTAGTTAAGAACTCATGGAATTGATAGCCCATGTTTGTTAAAACTTTATACCCTTTTTTGCACCACTTAGGAGAGATGGGAGTAGTTACCGTAACTTCATGCACATCTTCCTCTTCCCTATATATCAAATCCTTGATTACTTGTTCTTCTTTTTTTGCTTCTAGGGGGACTAAAGATTTAATGAAAGTGATAAAAATGGTCATTGTAGAGGCTAAAGGATTTGATTTGGCAAAAGGTTTCCCAAAAGATCAAGGGGAAATCAGTAAAGATGCAATATAATCTAGAGTGTATTCACACATGTTAAGGCTCACCATTTTTATTCTGTTTGCACTCTGTAAAAGATGGTGTTAGCTCATGAGAAGAGAGATTGTGAGGAACCAATATTTCTGTAGTAGATAGTATTTTTATAGACATGGAGTTGTCTCCAAGGAAAAATATCTCATTACCATTGAAAGAGAACTTAATGCAGTAATGGTATGTAGAAGGTATTTCTTGCATGTCATGAATCCAAGGTTGTCCCAACAAAAAATTGTATGCAAGTGGTATGTCTTGGATTTGGAAAAAAACATCTTTTTAAACTAGACCAACTTGAATTAGAAGCACAATGAGACCTTTAGAAGGTCTTTCAACCTCATCATATGATTTGATAGTGATCTTGTGCCTAGAGTCAATGGAAAATTTAGGCATGCCTAGTTGTTGGATACCACGGAATGAGATAATGTTCAACCCTGCACTATTATCTATCAGGACTTGGTCAACATGAGTATAGAAGATTTGGACTTCAACATGGAGGGCAAGATTGAGGGGATGACTGAATTTTTTTTCATCTTCTTTAGAAAAGGTGAGATAATGAGGTGAAGAAATGTGGTTCACCATAGCTTGGAATAACTCTTCATCAATATCTATGGGGAAATTGGTAGATTTTAAGGCTTTTTTGAGAATGTCATTGTGCAAAGGGGATAATTCTAACAACTCAAAGATGGATATTTGAACCGAGGTTCATTATAGCTAGTTGACAAGGTCATAATTGGAGATTTCTGAGGTAGTTGCTTGTTTGGATGATGAAGTATTTTTAGGATCATTAGCAACTTTGAGAAAAACTTTGGCTTACCCCCTAGTAACTATGTTAAGTGGTTCACTCTATGAGGAGGAAGATTCTATCATTTGAAATACTACCTTAGGCATAGTGTCCTTAGGTTGGTGTTGAACATTTTACATTTTGAGGAAAACCTTTTGTCTTTCATCCTTAGCATCATAATTGGGTTGTTTGTTATAATTATAACTCATCATGAAAATATATTCAATGGGCTCAATCATGTTTATAATGTTTTCTATGTTAGCATACACATAGTTGATCTTAGCATCATGGTTTTTCTTAGGAACCTTGGAGGATTCACCATTTTTATACTTTGGCAATGGTTGTTTAAAAGCTTTTTGATCAGAGTTCTTGACTAGGCCATCCATAAAAACTTTACCAGCATCAATGAGATCTTGAAAGACATCTTTTAGCTTAAAAAAATGTTCAGTATTGTGGCCTTTTCTTCTATGATAATTGTAAATGTGATGTCTTTCCACAAAGGGGGTTTGACAGGTGGATCATAAGGATGGGAATTGTCTGTAAGCATAACTAGTTTGTTTTTAATTAAGGTCTTCAAGACCACTTCATAAGGTTCAACCATTAGTGTATAAACACATCTTATCTTGGAAAACTTGGTGATCTTGTGAGATTTTTGAGGTTTCAAATCCTCTTGTTGTTTTGTAGCATAAATAGAATTGGAAAGGTTGAATGCAAACTCCTTGGTCTTAAGAGTTTCCACTACTCCATCATTGACAACGTATTTGTTTTTATTCCAAAGTTTATTGTTTTGGATACAATTGATTAATTGTGTATTATCTTTGATGTTATACAAATGTTATATCATTATTAGTCAGTATATGCCAAGCTCACTCAAGTAGTGAAGATAGTTTTCTATGTCTATCGAGCAATCCTATGGTTACCTAGTTTAGAAGGTAGTGTCTATCGAGTTTACTCAGGCATCGCAAAAAAAGTATGCAGAAAGTGAGTGTTAACTAAGCTCACTTGGGTAATGAAGAAAATTTGAATGGAACCAGTGCTAACCAAGGTTACTTAGTTGCCAAAGGAATTTTGTGAGTTATTAGTATTAACTGAGCTTCTATTGGTTAACAAAGGAAATCATTTCTAAGTTAGTTTCAATCACACTGAGTTAGCTAATGAAGGATTTTCTTATTTTGGTATATTAAGCTTAATTTATTTATCTATTGATTCCAACTAACTAAGGTGATGAATCTTAATTATTCTAAGCTGTATTTGAGCTGACTTGACAAAGTGGAAGATATAAGTATAAGGTCAAGCTGTGATTTCAAAGTGTGATGATGTGGATGTAAAAGCATGAATATGTTATTGAAGATGAGAAGAGGAAGCAAATTTGAAGAATAAGAAAAATATCTTTGTGAAGTAGAAAAGCTATATTTGATCAAGAAGGATAAAGCACAAGCTAGAATAAACATCTAATATCAAAAATTTAGTTGCATTCAAATTAGGTCATCTCATTGTTACTCTCTAACCATTGTAGTCGTGATCTAAATCTCTTAATAGAGTTGGCTTAACAGCTATTTGCAAATCCTCTAACAAGGTGGAAATTCTATTGAATTGTCTAAAGACCTATAACAAGGCCACTCCTAATAGGGTGATTAAATCCTTTAACAGGGTCACACCTAATAGTGTATTTTGTAACCTTTAATAGGGTTGGCTCCTAATAGGGTTCACTTTAGAAGAGTGAAAATAGTAACTAGTTGCAATTGGTGGTTTTTCCCAAATTGGATTTCCATATAAAATCTTGGTGTCAAATGTGTTCATGCTATTTTCTTTTATGTGTTTGCAACTTAGTTAAAATAATGGTAATCAATGATAACATGTAAATTTTATATGTCAAGAATTTATCAAGTTACAACATTTTAAATGTGTTTACCGTGCTTCAACAATATTTAGTTTTCAGTTTGCATTTCGTACTAACATCTAAGGGATTTGGAATTTATTTTAGTAGTAACTGATTCACCCCTCCCCTCTCAATTAATCCTCTTATATTTCTAAAAATTGGTATCAGAGCTCTTGCTGCTTGGAGAGAAGGTTTCAAGGACCTAAGGTAAAGATCAAGATGTCTTACAGAAGAGAGACCCCCAAGATAAACAAAGACAATTTTGCAGCATGGTAAGGACTTATGAGGTTACACCTGGTTACCATTAGTGACTTAGGATGCAAGTATCTTGATACTAAATACAAGACTCTCATTGGAACATCATTAGTTGAAGATATTGTTGAAAAGAAGAATCATAACATCATGATGATTAATATTGCATCTACTCTTAGTTATGCTGAATTTGATGAAGTCAAAGATTGCAAGACAGCTTATGAGATGTGGATCAAGCTGAAATATATATATGGAGGAGATGACAATGTAAGAAGAGAAAAGGTTGAAAGTCTTAGAAGTTATTTTGATTAGATGAGAATGAGAGAAGATGAGAACATTGCCAAATATGTGGAAAGAATCAAAGCAAGTGTAAGTGCAATCAAAGCATCTGGAGGAGACATTCAAGAGAAAATAGTTGTAAGCAAGGTACTTAGAACTCTTCTTTCTATTTATGCAATTAGAGTATCTTCTATTCAAGAAATGAGATGTGATCCAAATAATAAAATATCTTTGGATGCTCTAGTTGGAATATTGACAACTTTTGAGTTAGATAACTTTGATGACTATGTTCTTAGTTCAAAGGTTATTGAATCTACTTTTAAAGCCAAACTCTCACTTAAAGAAAAAGGTAAGAAATCAAAATCTAGTCAATCAAGAAGTGAAGAAGGAACATTAAAAGAAAGTTAAGACAGTGATCTTGAAGTTGTTGAAGTCCTGGTTGCAAGAAGGTATTCCATAGGAAGAGGAAAGTACATAGGTAAATTTCCTTTGATATGTTTTTCTTGTGAAGAAGCTGGACACATTGCTGCTAGGTGTCCAAATAGGAAATCAAAGATGAAAAGAAAAGCAATAAGCATAGTGGTAAGAAGGATTCCAAGAACTACAAGAACATCAAGGACAAAGGTAAGAAATATTATTTTATAGCTAAAGATTATGATAACAAATAAAGATGAAATTGTGTATATTGCTATAAAAGATGAATCTGATGATGAAGGAGATAAGATGACACTTATCTCTCATGTTAGAGAAAATGATATATGGATTATTGTTAGTGGCTATTCATATCATATGACCAGAGACAAAAAAAAAAATTGAGCACATGGAATATTATGATGGAGGTAGTGTGAGATTTGGAAACAATGAACCTTGTAACATAAAAGAAAAAGGATGTATTTCATTGACTAAAGAATTTGTATATGAATATGCTTATTGGGTTGAAGGACTAAAGCACAATCTATTGAGTGTGGCACATTGGATAACATTGGATTCAAGGTAGAATTCATGAATGGATAGGCCAAACTATTGGATGGAAAGGGAAATTTGGTTGGATATGGGAAGCAAACAAAAGGTAATAGATTTTATCTTGGGCTCAGTGATTGTTAATGTTTTATTGCTCAAGTAGAAGAAAGCTAGTTATGGCACAAAAGGCTATGTCATTTAAACTTTGATAATTTGGTTAAGATAAGAAAACATAAAAGGGTGAGAGGTATTCGTAGCTTGAAGAAACCTAATATGGGTCTATGCAAAAATTGCCAAATTGGTAAGATGGGAAAGACTAGTTTCAAAAGAAAAAACTATCAGTCAGAAGACTGTAATGTATTTAAAAGAAAAATTAGAATCCTTTCAAAAATTCAAGTGGTATTCAGAAAGAGTAGATAAAGAAACTGGAAAGAGGTTGAAATTTTAAAAATCAGATAGAGGTGGTGAATTCATCTCCAATGAATTCAATAATTTATGCATTGAAAGAGGAATCAAAAGAAAAGTATCAGCTCTTGGTACACCACAATAGAATGGTATAGCTAGAAGAAGAAATAGATCTATCATGGATTGTACAAGAACCCTGATGATTGAAAATAATATTGCTCTCAAATACTAGAAGTAAGCTATCAACACTACAGTTCATACCTTGAAAAAAGTATAGTTAAAGAAAGATTTTAGAAAAACTTCTTATCAGCAATGGTATGGCTACAAACCTAATGTAAGTTACTTGAAAGTATTTGGCATCAAATGTTATATCTTGAAAAAATCTAGAAAAGGAAAATTTGATTTAAAAGGGGATGAAGGCATATTTCTAGGATACTCTTGTAGAAGTAAAGCATACAAATGTTTGAACTTGTCTACTCATAAAACTATAGAAAGTCCACATGTTAGAATTGATGAGTTTATAGAAAGGAGTCAAGAAGAAAGCAACAAGGAACTAAAATATTACAAAATATTTATTTAATATGAACCTGATACCCTACCAAATCTATCTAAAAGAAAGGAAGCCTCATCTCTTGAGTTTGAAAAATCTCCAATAGTTATCGAGTTGCAGATAGTGGAACCTGAGCTACAGTTAGAAGGACCTAAGTCACAATCAGAGGTTATCAAGCTAGTTCAAACTAAGCTTGAAGGACCTAAGTCATAGACAGAAGGACCCAAGCTTGAAACTAAAATTCAAGATGAAGATGGTGTAACTCATTCAAAGCCCAAAGAGCCTGTGTTAGCAAGATATGTTAGACGGCATCATGCACCTAAATTAAAAGGTACATGTTTACTTGCTGAATTTGAACCTAAAAGTGTTAAAGATGCTCTAGATTATGAAAGTTGGATTGAAGCAATGAATGAAGATATACAATAGATAGAAAATAACACAACTTGGACTCTTTTTCCTAGACCCAAGGATAAAAATGTAATTGGTACATAGTGGGTATTTAGAAATAAGCTAAATGAAGATGGAAAAGTTTCATGAAACAAAGCAAGATTGGTGTGCAAAGGTTATCTTCAAGAAGAAGGTATTGATTATGGTGAAAATTTTTCTCTTATAGAAAGACTAGAAGATGTTAGAACTTTGCTAGCATATGCAACACATAGTGGATTTCAAGTATATCAAATAGATGTCAAATCTACATTCTTGAATGGAATTCTTGACGAGGAAGTTTACATTGAACAACCAGAAGGTTTTGTAGATGCTAACAAAAGGGACATGGTTTGCAAGTTACATGAAGCATTATATGGTCTCAAGCAAGCTCCCAGAGCTTGGTATTAAAGACTTCATAATTACTTGGTACATATTGGCTTTCAAAGGAAAAATGATAATAGTAATCTATATATCAAAGAAGAACCAGAGAAGAAGATTGTGTTGGTAGAAATATTTGTTGATGATAGTCTATTCATAGGAAATGATGACTTGTGCAAAGCATTTTCAAAAGAAATGAGTAAAGAATTTGAGATGTCCATGTTTGATAAAATAAAATTCTTTGTTGGATTATAGAAACAATAGAAAAAAAATGGTATCTACATCACTTAATCTAAGTATATCAAGGAAATATTGAAGAAATTTGGAATGGAAGTTTCAAGACCAGTTGGAACCCCTACGTCTATTGGACATAAGCTCTCCAAAAATGACAATTCCAAAGAAGTAGGTTAGACCACATATTGATCAATAATTGGAAAATTGTAGTATGTAGTACACACAAGGCCTTTTATTGCTCTAGCCATTGGAATAGTGGCAAGATTCTCAGCAAATCCTAAGGAATATCACATGATGGCAATCAAAAGAATCATAAGATTTATGAAAGGTACTGAAGACTATGGCTTATGGTATAAAATTAGAGGCAATTTGGACTTGAAAGTATTTACTAATGCTGATTGGGAAGGAAGTATTGATGATAGAAAAAGCACTAGTGGTGGAACATTCTTTCTTGGTAAAAGACTAGTGTCTTGGACAAGCAAGAAGGAAAATTATACATCTCAATCCATAGAAGAAGTAGAATATGTAGTAGTAGTAGTTAATTATTCTAACATTGTTTGCTTCAAAAATTTGTTGGAAGGAATGAAGATAGAGATCAAGGATCCAATAATCATATATTGTGATAACACCAGTGCAATAAATATATCAAAGAATCTAGTGACGCATATTGAAAAAAAGCACATTGTAATAAAATATCGCTTCTTAAGAGAGTTAGTTCAAGAGAAATAAGTCAAATTATAATATGTTAATACAAAGAAACAAATTGCAAACATATTTACCAAGCCATTACCTAAGGATGCATTTTTATATCTAAGAGGTAAGCTAGGGTTCATTCCCCTATTTGAAGTTCACTAAATGAAGTTTAGTGATGCATCAACCAGTACCTGTTGAAGATCAATCAGTTGGTGTAGAATTAGCAATGACATATTGCAAATGAATCAATACTTAAGGTACATTGGTATTATCAGAATTTTTGTCTTTGGCATGTGTTGTCAAAGAGGGAGAAGTTTATTATCATATCTCAAATTCTTGGAACTAGAATAAAGTAAGGAACCAAAGAGGGAGAAATTTTCCAAAGAAGGAGAATTTTTTTGTAAGAGGGAGAAAGTTTTGTAAATGAACTTGGTAGTAGTTGTTGCAGAAAAAGAAAAAATTTAGTAAAAGGAAGAGCTTGTTGGAGTTGAGGAAAGCCAACTCTGAAGATGCCCAAGATCACCTGCATGTGAGAACCTGTCAAAGAGAAGCCAAGAAGAGGAAGAGCATGGAGCAAGGGAAAAACCCTAAATGGACATGAGAGACAATATGTGCAAACACAATAAAAATGTATTTACAATATGCACAATGTTATGAAAATACAATGAGAGAGAGGTCACTTATAAAGACCTCAAGGAAGCTTGTAGAACAAGCTGGAAGGTGGTAGAAGATAAAGATGACAACTCAACACATATCCACAAAAGGTGGAACATGCTAGAAGGGAACAAACTCCCGTGTTGTCATCAACTAACCACTACATGCATTAAATACTAAGTATTAAATAAATGCATTAACCTAAGTAAGCTTAAGTAAATAGAATAAATAATAAATAAATAATTATTTACTCTAACACCCCCCCTTAAGTGCAACTTAGGGAAATGCCTTAAGCTCACAAAACTAAGATGAATGCAGAATGGGTCCCGACAACAAGGCCATTTTAGGTACCCAAGTACAATGCAAAGAAAATGCAACCTCTGTAAATGGGGAAAGAGAGAAAACCACATGGGAAAAACTCTCCCCCAAAAAGAGGTAACCTAGTGAAGAACTGAAGAAGTCTCCAACTAGAAAAATTGTCCCTTAAAATAGGAACAACAAGTGATCATGAAGAAGCATCACTGAAGCATGAAGAAGCTGCAAATCTGTCAAACTGCTGATTTAAAGAACCTCCATGGAAGAAGAAGGCACGAACTGAGCATGTCTATATGGTAGATGATCCATCTCACCGAAATGCATAGGTAGCCAACCACTGCAATCGCCTTGTATATAGGATCAACCACTGAACACATAGTTCACACTATCGAACCATTGAACCACGCATGCATTAGAACAATAGCATAACCCCCCCTTAATGTAGACGGGGTCTAATGACAGGCAACTGAGAAGGTGGGCCAAAGTCTCCTACAGACGAACCAAGAACACGGAGAGAGGAAAAGAGGTACAGACACCTATAAAGACACGATCTAATTGACTCTGCATGGGGTTAATGTCATGGAAGGGACACTCACTTGACAAAGGGAGAATGCCTAAAATAGAAAACAAATATCCCCCCCATGGTTCTTTATAAAAATAGTAAATGTACAACTGACTCAAAAAAAGTTCATGATCCCCGAAATGCAAAAAGTGGCACTTTATCTCAGTGTGATACAAAAAAGTGCTTCAAAATGATAGCTACAATGATCAAAACTGAAAAAGAGTTGCAACAAAAGAAAGTACAGTCGAAAAGAAGAGAATCCATGCTAGGAAAATGATCCTCAGGCCTAAAACACTCAAAATATCCACCATATAGCAAAAATGCCAAAACTATGATAGAAAGAGAAAAGGCAAAAAAAATAGAAAAAAGACCACATTTCTGAAAAGATGAGAAAACCAACTTTCCAAAAATATAAAGTTTTCAAAAAACAGGCATGGGACGCAAAAGATATGCATGCCGGAGTCAAAAATAAGACTTTGGACTTTGACTAAAAAAAAAGCAATGAAAAAGAATCAAAACCTAAAAATACCTACACTAAAGTCTCCATCTTGGAACCAGCTTTTCGACACTTCTTTCGGATTAGAAAAATACATGCAAAATTTATGGCCAAAAAACCAAAGGTAGGTCCAAAATGACCCTAGGAGAGGTGCAAGGTAGGGTCTGCTGATGCAACGCTGACCTCATGGTGACATCAACAAGTCATAGGTTTCAAATTGAAGGCTAAACTGTCATCGCCGCAAAAAAAGAGTGCCACATGGCAGTCCCATGTGTCACCCACATGGCAAAATCTGACGTGGCAGGGGTGATGTGGCGGGTCCAAGTGGAAGTGTGCCACGTGGCGCCTAGGCCATGTGTCACCCCCACGCTGTACCAAGTGGTGCTGTCTTTGTAGAATATCCTTTTGATTGTGGCGAATTAAAAATTGCCAACTGACATGGACGAGCGAAAGTCGTTGGCATAGAAAGTAGGCGGCGCTATTGGGCCGCAGTGGCAGAGAATGAGCGGTAGCCAAAAAACCACCGGCGGAGGTCTGCGGGAGAGTGGCGCCAGGGTGGCCCGTGGGCGGCGCCAAGCCGCAATGGCTCTGTGGTGGCGCTGCCTATGGCAGCGGTCGACGAGCTGCACAATAGCAGCCATTGGGTGGTGCAGCGGTGGTCGCCTGGCAATGCGCTCCAAATTAATTTTTTTCACTTCGCATCCATACGAGCCGTACGAAAAAACCTTGCAACAAAAAAAAATTTGCCTCCCAGATCTCTGTCTCCAAAATTGACAAGTTTTATATGAATCCTGATTGCAAATGGCCTTCCAGATCCAATGGTGATGTCTGTTTAGGCTCAAAGTGCTCCGAAAAATTGCTCTACCCCTGATTTGAAGAAAAAATGCACAAACAAACTAGGGTTTGTGACTTCAAATCATGGCTTCAAAATTTCTTCAACAAAGCAGCATCAAGAAGGCTCTGATACCATGTTGGAGTTGAGGAAAGCCAACTTCGAAGATGCCCAAGATCACCTGCATGCGAGAACCTGTCAAAGAGAAGCCAAGAAGAGGAAGAGCATGGAGCAAGGGAAAAACCCTAAACAAACATGAGAGACAATATGTGCAAACACAATAAAAATGTATTTACAATATGCACAATGTTATGAAAATATAATGAGAGAGAGGTCGCTTATAAAGACCTCAAGGAAGCTTGTAGAACAAGCTGGAAGGTGGTAGAAGATAAAGATGACAACTCAACACATATCCACAAAAGGTGGAACATGCTAGAAGGGAACAAACTCCCGTGTTGTCATCAACTAACCACTACATGCATTAAATACTAAGTATTTAATAAATGCATTAACCTAAGTAAGCTTAAGTAAATAGAATAAATAATAAATAATTAATTATTTATTCTAACAATATCACATATTGTATATTGTAAATACATTTTTCTTATGTTTTCATATGTGGTCTCTCATGTCCATTTAGGGGTTTTTCCCTTGCTCCATGCTCTTCCTCTTCTTGGCTTCTCTTTGACAAGTTCTCACATGCAGGTGATCTTGGGCGTCTTCAGAGTTAGCTTTCCTCAACTCCAACAGAGCTCATACTGACAGAAAGAGTTCTCAAAGATGAATCCAAAATTTCATTATGTTATAACATGTTGTGTTTCCATCAATGCCAAAGAGGGAGATTTTTGGATACAATTGATTAATTGTATATTGCATTTGATGTTATACAAATGTCATATCATTATTGATTAGTATATGTCAAGCTCACTTAGGTAGTGAAGACAATTTTGTGTATCTACCAAGCATTCCTATGGTTACCTAGTTCAGAAGGTAGTATCTATTGAGTTCACTTAGGCATCAAAGGAAAAGTATGTAGAAAGTGAGTGTTAACTAAGCTCACTCAATTAATGAAAGAAAGTTGGATGGAACCAATGCTAATTAAGCTCACTCGATTACCAAAGGATTTTTCTGAGTTCATAGTATTAACCAAGCTTCTATTGGTTAACAAAGGAAATAATTTTTGAGTTAGTTTCTATTGAGCTGGGTCGACTAACAAAGGATTTCCTATTTTGGTATAGTAAGCTTAATTGATTTATCTATTGATTCCAACTGACAAAGGTGATGAATAATAATTATTCTAAGTTGTATTTGAGCTGACTTGACAAAGTGGAAGATATAATTATAAGGTCAATGTGATTTCAAAGTGTGATGATGTGGATGTAAAAGCATGAATATGTTATTGAAGATGAGAAGAGGAGGCAAATTTGAAGGATAAGCATAATATCCTTGTGAAGAAAAAAAGCTATATTTGATCAGGAAGGATCAAGTACAAGCCAAAACAAAGATCTATAATCAACAATTTAGTTGCATTGAAATCATGTCATCTCATTGTTACTCTCTAATCATTATAGCAGTGATCTAAATCTCTTAATAGAGTTGGCTTAACAACTATTTTCAAATCATCTAACAAGGTGAAAGTTATATTGAATTATCTAAAGACCTCTAACAAGGCCACTCATAATAGGGTGATTAAATCCTTTAATAGGGTAACACCTAACAATGTGTTTGTAACCTTTAATAGGGTTGGCTCCTAACAAGGCTCACTTCAGAAGAGTGAAAACAGTAACTAGTTGCAATTGGTGAGTTTTCCCAAATTGGGTTTCCATGTTAAATCTTGGTGCCAAATGTGTTCATGTTATTTTCTTTTATGTGTTTGCAACTCAATTAAATTAATGGTAATCACTAATAACATCTAAGGTTTATATGTCAAGCATTTATCGAGTTACAACATTCTATATGTGTTTAATAAGTTTCAACAATATTCAATTTTTAGTTTGCATTTTATACTGACAGCGAAGGGATCCAAAATTTATTTTAGTAGTAACTGATTTAGCCCTCTCCTCTTAGTTACTCCTCTTATATTTCCAACATATCTTTTTCCTTTCCATTTCAATTTCTATTCATCTTTGTTCACAACAATGCCACCTTTCTTGATAGCAACATCCTCAATATGATATGATCCTTCAACCATGGCATTGAAGGATGCGAACAATTGTTTTCTTATATCAAAGTAAAGTTCTAGTACAAGTTTATTAACAAAGATGTCAATCTTCTTGATATCAAGAAATTACTAAGGGTATTTAGATTGTAAAGATCTCCATCACTGAAGATATGTTGCAAATGATTCTCCTAGTTTTTTTTTGATGCTAAAAAAATCCAACACATTGACAAGATGTTGAATGTTATAGGAGTATTGTTGAATGAAACATTGTGTGAGTTCATCAAATGTCTTAAGAGGGGGTGTAAATTTTGTGAAACATTCCATGGCTTTCCCTCTTATACTCCTAGGAAACAATTACATTACATAGGTCTCTTCATGTATGAAATCCATGCTAATAGCATAGAAATACCTCACATGATTGTGAGGGTCACCATTTCCATCATATTTGTTATACTTAGGAACCTCTATATCCCTAGGAAATGGGGGCATGTAAAGAATCCTATCAAAGGGAAGAACACATATTGATTCAACAAATGAAGCCTTAGGTTGTTCTTTGGATGTTTGTAGTTGTGCAAGTTGTTTCCTAAGTTCTTGCATTTCTTCTCTCAAGGTTTCAACCTCCGTGGGCTCTTGTTTTTTGATTATTCTTTTCACATTAAAATCTTGAGGGAGTTTCCATCCCTTAGCTATCATATATTGAAAAAATTTGTCCCTATTCTATTTTAAGGCTTTGAGCATAAATTTTTGGGTGACCTCATCTTGTTGAAATCTTATGACATCTTCACTAGTGATTTCCTCACCACTCTCATGATGTGATTTTGATTTTCTAGGTGGAGATGGGCATGCTCCCACATTGATTCTAGGTGTCCTTGGAGGTGTGTTGCTAAGGGGAATGCTCTCAAATGGATTTCTATAATAGCCTCTCCTATTTTCCTCATTGTGTGTATGAGTATTAGGCCCATCTTGTTGATCAGTTCTTTCTCTAGCACATATGGCCTCTTTGAGTCTCTCTTTTTCTTGTGCTTGTTCTTCTAGGTAGTGTTTGATCTCTTCAAGAAACATGTTGGTCAAGATTTTGTCTTCACCTATAGGTGTATTAAAGGGTGTATCAAATGGGTTTTCAAATCTATAAAGAGGATTATGCTAGATGTTGGCTATTTGCATTTGATTAGAGTCAGGATCTTCCACACAAGGTTGTTCACGAGGGTGTATAGGTGGAGTTTACAATTGTGCAAAAATGAAAGAGGGACAATGACCATTACCAACTTGGAACCTAGTTGTGACTGACATGTAAGGATATGTATTTGATTAGTAGGAAGAGAAAAGTGTTTCATATTTGAAGCTCACATAATCAAGAAAAATCACTTGTCAAAGTAAATAGATGACTTATCAAAAGTGCTCAAGAATTTACAACACTACTGACTCAAGCCTAGAGAGAACAAGAAGCTCAATAACAAGTAGCTAGCATAGAATGATAATCAATTTTTGACAAGTGATCATTAGTGACATCTTGAGACTTACATTTGGAAGACTAAACCCATCTTTTCAAATTAAAATAGTACCTAACATAGAGGTTTGAGACTAGATGTGGGAAGGAATGAAGTGAGAAGACCCTAGATTAGTTAAAACACACTACAAACTCTATTTTGGAGGAAAAATAACCTAGGTGATACTTTTCCAAGAGCTAGGCGATAGTAGGACATCACTTTTCATTGTACGATATAGTTCAAAGTAACCAAGTGACACTTTTCTTTTGGGCGATAGTTTCTCTTAAGAAGGATGATAGTGTTAAGTATAACTTGGTGATAGAACTCAAAGTAACTAGGTGATACAATTTTGGAAAAAAGTATCGTACGATATTTCTCCAAAGGTAGTATGACAGTGTGCTAGTGAATTGTAAAAAAGGATAGTTTTTACTTAAAATTTTTGTATTTTAGTTTGATAATCGAATAGTTTTTAGATTAGATAGTTTAGGCAACATGGTTTGCAAATAGTAGAGGTATTTCACCTATATCAAACAATTGAACAAGGGTAAAAGCAACCTTTCCAACACACATTTGTGATATTAGAACAAACTTTCTACCAAATCTATTGAGATGTTTGATTTGAGAGAATGTTTACACATGTCATCACATTCAAAAATAGTTGCCAAGCCTATCTACCTAAAAGTTACAATTCATTACTCAAAAATTTGGCCCACACTAAGTGCTCCTTTTTTGCACACTAGGTGGTTGCCCATAAGAGATATTGGTTTTTTCATGGAAGTTCCATAAGCACAACTAACGGAACATAGATGGTGAGTGTAAAATTTTGGGTGATTTGAGTAATCTTCTAGGATCAGTCCTTGTACCAAGAACTTGGGTGGAAAAATAGGGTAGCTACTAACTTAGAGTGTTTAGAAAGGGGTTCCATTTGTAATGTTCCTCTTGCACCCAATTACGGGACACCCCACCTTGCTGCGGGTAACAAACCTCATAGCTAAAAGAGCACCTTAAGTACTATTTCTTAGCATTTTCCTCATGATACCAATCCCACAAGTACTCACACTAAGCAAAGATAAACACTATGTCTACCAAGGTTTTTTGTCCTTGATAGCCTTGAGATTATGGTGGGCTTAAATAGTGAGGTTCTCTTGTCCCCACTTGGGTCATTCCTCTTGGTTTCTGAAGAGCAGGTCCTCTAAAGGATGCTAACTAAGAAAAATTGGATCCATTTTCAAGAGTCAAGATTTTTGATTCATTGCATGGGTAAAGAGCATACTCTCCTACCTTGATTGTTTCTCCCAAACATGCCAAAAATCAATTAATCCCCTTTCTTTCAAAATACAAAGGTGAGTCAAGATTTTTGATTCACCACAAGGGTGAAGAGCATACTCTCTGATCACCAAAGAATCCTAATCACAAGTTTAATGTTCTTATGAAATGAAAAAAAATAGTAGAGTGCCACACATGGAATAAAAGAAATACAAACAAGTGTTTAGTTTTTATGCATTGGGTAGCCCTACAAACAAGTGTTAGTAGTCCTTGCGCATTTGAAACTTTGACATGCATTCTTTTTAAGGTAATTATGCAAGTGTGTTAAGGCAACAACCTACAAGAACAACCATTAGTACACCAAAATTTAGTGCAAAACAATAGAAAAATTTATAAATAAACCTCTATCGGACTATAATGGAGCTAAAAATTTGAACAAATAGCAATAAACAATTGAAAAAATGATCAAATCACCTAAACAAAATGTAGTTTTAGGCAGGGTGATATTGTTTTGCTAGAAGAATATCATATGATACTTCTCAGTATACATATGTGACACTTTCCTTTGTGCAATATATCTCCCTAAGCCATGTGATACTACTAACTATACCGAGGTGATAAAGTTCAGTAAGGGCATGTGATAGTTTTATTAGAAAAGTATTAGCTGACAATATAAACAAATATCATATGATACTAGAAAAGTATCACTTGATGCTTGCAACTGTAAAAAAATTAAAGTATAGACAAAACTCAAAAAATATAGGAAATACAACAAGACAAGGAGCAAAGCTAGAGTGTTCAGCCCCATAGTGGGCACCAAAAATGTATACTAAGATTGTGTCACACTCTAAACTCTTCTATCCAAGTGATTCCATGAGATTGGAATTCTTGAATGTCGGCTTAGAGCTCCCTATCCATAGAGTGCAAGAAGTGTGTTTTAAGCATGTAAGGGGCTCTCAGCTAAGCCTTAGAGACACATTCCTTGCTAGTAAACCATGCAATGGAAGTTTCTTTGAGACAAGAGAAATAATACAAATACCCACAATGAGTTGCCAAATATGTAATGCAAATATGGATTAAACTAACATGAATATGCAAAATGCAACTATAATAAACAAGAATAAGAGTGTTATACGATCCAAATTAGTTATTATGTGAGCTAGATTATTGCAAAATGAAAGATAAACTACATGAATCTAAAATAGAATGCCATAGATGATAGAATGAGACTTTGAATTAGAATTTCTCCACAAAGCTCTCAAGAATTTGAATGATAAACCTGCAGTATAACCCTATTAAAGAGTGTGGATTCTTTGAGAAGGGGAGAGCTCTTTCTTTTAAAGATGTATAGATGGTGGAGATCAAGATCAATGGATGAAGGATCAAGGGTGAAAGTTGACTTTGGCATGATCCATGTGCAAGAGGAAGTCAACCAATAAGAAAAGAGTTCACTTTGAATGTGAGACAAAAAACCTTTTCTTTTAATTTGTAAAATAGAAAAAGGACTTAATGTGTGCACATTGAGTGAGTTAGAAGAATGGGATCATCTATTTAATTAAAAGGGGACATGTTCTTTTAATTAAATAATGAAAATAGGATAACATAGCAAAACTATAGGTTATAATCAAATTAATTGTTCTTTACCAATTTGGTCTAGGAAAATGATGAATTAATTTAGCGAAAATGCTGAGAAGGGGGCTAATAGTCTAGGTGACTATTTTTACATGATTATAGGGATGACACACACAAATCTTTACTGCTACAAGAACAAATTTCATCTGTTAGGGCTACAGTTCGATCACTTTTGATGATCTACCTTGTGAGGAGCCTACTTGGTTAAAAATATTACAAGACTATTAGATCTACCTTAATTAAATAATTTCAACTTACAATAAAGTAAGCACTTTGTTAGGAGATTTAACAAGTTTTGTTAAAACCACTATGTTAAGAGATTTTCCCTAATACACTGGTTATAATGTCTCAATACTCAATCCTTCAGTTTTCTCTATCAAAGTTGATAAAAAATCTTCTCTCTTCAATGGCTAAATCTGGTCTCTTTATCTAATTTTCTCTATTCTACTCTTCACTACTAGATTTCTCTGTTTGATCTCCTCATCAAACTTAACCTTCCTTTCTCTATCCTTAGATTGTTCATTTCTTCATGCTTTCATCTTACTCCTATTACACTCTCTCTTTGATTTAGGGTTAGATCACTTCTTAAATAAATAATCATAGAAAGTTCTAGATCATAATGAATGATCTACAATGCATAATTATTTTGTTTAACCCTTTTGATTTTTTGATTGGTTAATCTGCCTTTCTTGGGATTAATGCCTTCTAAAAACACATGTAATTTTCTCCTTGACTATCTCTATAATCCATAAATTTCATATAGAAGTCAACCAAATTAGTTTACATAAGTGTTGTGCCATTAAAAATACAGATGTCAAAACTAGTTTACTAAATAATTGAATATTCTAATGCTTAGTCATTACTAACATTCATGCTATCTCTCAACTTTTATAGGCTCGACATATACTATCTTTCTTAATATTAGTTAATTGTACATTTCTCAATCTCCACATGAGTTTTTACTCAGCATGTATAGTAGCCCAGTCTCTACTAGGGTGCTCAACAACCTTTGACTTGCTTGACATGTAATAAAATATAAAAAAAGTCCATGTAGCTTGGCCTTCTTTGGATGACTCTAGTGTAGTGATGACCAACCATTGCTACCTAGGAAATGACTAAGTGTTGGAAACTAATAGGCAACAAGGCTTAGAGATCAACAAGTTCCTTTGAGGATCAAGGGTGAATACGTAGCTCAAGGCAAGTTTAACTCGCTTTATACTAGCTAAAATTATATTATACTTTGGTATATTGTAGCTCTTTGTCATACTCTCCCATTGTTGTCTCTAAACCTATACCACCTGTCAATTACACAAAATATGAAAAATAGGATGGAGAAAATAAATTTTCCTTAGTGAAGCTCTAGTTTAGGAATCAACCTTAACATTGTATTAAAAATTTTTTAAATGGAAAGTAAGTGAGTCAATAGTGGTAGAGACTTGAAAAAAGATATAAAGAGTCTTATACCTATTAGAGTAAAAGGTTAATTTAATTTAATTTATTAAATTACCTTTAATCCTTTGTTAAGATTTCACTTTATGCACCTTGTATTTCTATTTAATAATTAATTAGTAATTATTAAATGCTATTTACCTCTTAGGGTTTCCCTTTTAGGATTTTGATCTCCTTCATAGGGATTGATTGGTTGTAAATTCATTTTTTTTTGCACACATAAATTCAATCCTTGTATTTATCAAGCCAACCCTTCTCTCCCACTCTCTACCTTTCTTTCTTCCTTGTAATAGGTTATTTTCATTTAGGATATCTAGGGATCTATGAATTTTTTCATCATCAAATTCTTCTCATAGCAATGTGACTCATCATGATTAGGATTATTACACTAAGAACACTTCTATCTTTCTGGCTTTTCTTTACCTCCCTTACGTGGCAGTGGCCTTGATGAACTGTGAGTGCTAGAAACAATTTGAGACTTTGTAGAATGAGATTTCTATGTCTTCTCCTTCATCCATAAAGATGGCCAAGCTACCAATGCATAAGTCTGTGAGCCTACGAGAGAATCCAATTAAGAGATATTATCCTTCTTTTGATTCAAATAATCATAAAAAACCTTAGAGGATGTCATGATAAATCTATTACCCAAAGAAACTTTGGTGGAATAGAAGGTAGAAGCAAAAATATGAAAGTTCCCATGAAGCTTAGAAAGAATTAGTTAGATGCACTCAGTACCAGTCTTGGTTTGCCCACAAATTTGCAATAAAGATCTCTGTTGGTTGGACTTCATCAAGAAGTCCTCAATGGAAGAAAAATAATCTAGTACAAGAGAGGTAAGCTCTACCTCAATATGAAGTTCCCTAAACTCATTCACTATACCTGGCAAGCCTTCAAGATTGGTCCACATAGCTAGAGGGGTATTGCACCCATCAAGATGACATTGCAGACTATTAGATACCTATAAAGAAATCAAAACCTTTACCTCATCCATCTTGTTCCTATGCTACAAATTTTGATATTAACTTTGAGATACTATCTAGACTATATCTAAATAAGACCACAACCCTTTTGACCGAAGAAGTTGTTTCATCAAGGTCTTCCATGTGTGATAGTTATAAGGGGTTAGAAGTTCTAGATAAGAAGAGGTCTCAACCATTGTTTTAGAAGGTGTTGGATTGTTTTTTGAAAATGTTATGGTTTATTGATGTAAATAACATAAACAATAATACAAAATAGCCCCCTACAATACAAAAAACCAAACCCCAACTACTAGAAGGAATGCATGAACAATAAGAGAGAGAAAAAGATTTAGTTTGAGTATCAAATGTACCTTTGAGAAATATTGATGAAAATAATAGAGAATCTAGATAGGGCTCAAGAAGAGCTTTTTGACACCTTTTTTGGATAAAAAAATAGAGCTATAACGAACAAGTTACATCTCCCAGAAGATTGAAAAAATCATCAGACTTCAAGTGAAAAAACTCGTACCAAACTACCTACACCATTGTATCCATTTCTAAATCAGCTTTTCAACACTTCTTTTGGATAAAAAAAATACCCATGTATGCTCAAGTTAGAGGCAAAAAATTGATAGGGCCTCTGTATAGCAAAAATCTAGTAGTTAGGTTGATCGTCTATGGTCATCGCGATTATTTTCCATGACTACTAGAATTTTTGGTAACTACTATAGTTTTTTTAATCTACCAACAACCAAAAAGAGAAAAAATATTTTTTTTGAGATTTTTCTATCTCGAAGTGCATGTAGAGGCTGTACGACCCTCTTATGCAAATTATTTTTGCCTCCCAAGTCAACGTTGTCTCAAATTTATAAACTTTATATGAAATTGGGGGTTTTAACACCTTCTAAATCCAACCATGAGGTTTGTTTGGCATGAAAGTGCTCTAAAAATTAGAGACCCTCCTATTTTCACAAAAAAACCTTAGAAATGCTAGATATTTTTCTATCAAACCCTCATTCTTCTTTTTCTTCAAACAAGAACATGTAGTTGTAGTCAAGGCTTTGATACCATGTAGAATTTGATGATGAAAAAATTCATAGATCCTTAGATATCCTACACATAAATAACCTATTACAAGGAAGAAATAAGTGTAGAGAGAGAAGGGTTTTCTCAATAAACAAGAAGATTGAGTTTACTTGTGCAAAATAAAATGAATGAATTTACAATCGATCAATTCTTATGAAGGAGATTGAAACCCTAAAAGGGAAACCCTAAGTGGTAAATGGTATTTAATAATTACTAATTAATTATTAAATGGAAATTTAAGGTGCATAAAGTGAAATCTTAAGAAGGGAGTAAAGGTAATTTAATAAATTAAATTAAATTACCCTTTTATTCTAACAATACCTTGACAATGAAACTGTTTCTCCAATATAAGTTCATAAGTTTTAATGCATTAGAATAGATACAAAATTACTTAAAATGAACACAAAATATATGCTTTATTGGTGATTCTTGAATGCTTTTCAGAAACAAAGGATGAATGCTTTGGTTTCTTGATATGATCAAATGCTTACGCTTGAATAGATGCTTACACTTGAATAGATGAATTCTTACGCTTGAATAGATGCTTGATTTATTGAATGCATGATTTTCTAGATAAGATCTTAATGGGCATGGCTTCCAAAATGAGGGAGGTATATTTTCTTTTATACCTCACCTAGGACTTCAAAAATCAAAGAAGACCATCCTCCCAAAGCCCAAGACCAATCTCCAATTCAAATTTGGGCATAAGATACAAAGTATGGTTTAAGTTTTACTCACCATATACATGTAATTTTAAAATCAAATTCAAATTAAGAGTCCATAGGGATATCGGGATTTTGAAAATATACACTAAGTCAGGGTATGTATATGTTGGAATTCTTTTTAGAATAACTAAGAGGGGGGTGAATTAGTTATTCAAGGTCTAGATGTACAAATAAAACTTTTCACAATTCAGTGAACCCATAAAATATTCTTAACCATGCATGCATTCATTGTGTGTTAACTAAAATTGATATGTTACTATCAAATCAACTTGCTAAAATATAAAGCATGAAGCACAACATATCCATCAGCACATTTGACACAATGATTTAACGTGGAAACCTCATTTGGAAAAAACCACCAACAACACGCTACTCCTTTTTCACTCTTCTAAAGTGATGCTCTGTTAAAGGCCAACCTTTTTAAAGGTTACAATACACACTGTTAAATGTGACCCAGTTAAGGGATTTTAGTCACCCTATCAAAAGTGAGCCTTGTTAGAGGACTTTAGCCCATCCACTTGGAATGCCACCCTGTTAAAAGATTTTCCAATGACTATTAAGTCAACCTTACTCCAAAGGATTTACCCTAAGCTAATACAATTGTTAAAAAGTAACAGTAGAGCTTTGATTTGATACAACTTACAATCTTACTATTCAGTCCTTAATTCTACTTTGCTTCCAATCTTTGTAGTTTTGAAAGCTTGTTTACCCTTCAAGTATTCATCCTCTTTAAGCCTTCTTTCTTAGTATGCCATTGTAGACTTCTTTTCTTGGGTCACTTGATGAATTAAAACCCCTTTCCTTCTCCTTATCAAATTTTTGCATCAAAACTCTCTAACTCTTTTCTTCATGAGTAGACATTCCTACATATAAGAAATTAGAACACTTTTCTAACTCATTATCCATCGCCAAAATTAGGGTTTTCGATGGATTAGGTAGGATACAATGTATCTATCCCATATCTTGTCTTTTCTAGAAACTTCTTTTAGAAGCCATTTGAATTTGCCTCCAAAATGGTTTACATAAGATTCTATATGACCAGCTCATCAATCTTATCTTCATCCTGATTCACAAGTTCCAAGAAAAAAAACTTGTCAACTTTTATTTAGTGAATCTTTGATCTTTGTCATAATGTGGTAGGTTGGCATTATCAATCTTCTGATGCTCAACACATACTATGTTGCTTGACATGTACTATAAAATCACTCGGCATCAACTAGATTTTACTAGCATTCAACATCAACTAAAAATTACTCTATATCTACTAACTTGCTTAGCATCCACTAGAATTTTCTTTCACTCAGTTCCAACTAACTTTTTGTTTGGCACCTACTATCCACTTGGTCAATCTTGGTAGATGGACTTTGTTTAACCTTATTCTTCTAAACTTTCTAAGTGTAGCCAGTCACTTTGTAACCTCAAGTAGATCATCAATATATTATGTTGTCACTATCTTAATTGATTCTTTTACTTCAATACATAATCATAACTCAACCTTTCCTCTAGGTATTTTTGTTACATCTTGTTGATCAAATCCTCCTTATTAGTTGACTAAGTGATAGTACTTGAAACATAAAAGCAATTGTCTTACTAGCATGCAATAGGTTTGACATCAGTGACAAAACAATGATTGAAATATACAGTCTTCTTCAAATCTTTCTACTCAAATGATCTTTTCAATCAGATATCAACAATCTCCCTCTTTGACATTGATGGCAAACTAAACTGATCATCTAGTCAAACAAATGATGAACATCTTGTTCCATCAAACTAACTAGGTTAAAACAATAAGACAATACCAAAAATAGAACTTGTATTTTGAAATTTCTTCTTCTATCAGCAACCTTGTCATCTGATTAGGTTAAAAAATATAACTCCCTTTGAGTTCCTTCCTTATCTATCTCTCTTCTTTTATGGATCAATAGAATATTAGAATATCTCCCTCTTTTTGTTTTGATCCTTCCTCTAATTTCTTTTTTCTTTCTCCCTCTTTCTTTCTTTTAATCTTCTAATCTTTTGATGGTTTACTCTCTCCATTGTTCCTCTTGCACTTGATCAGTTTAATGTACTTTCTCCCTCTTTGAAAACAATAACGAAGACATATTTTCAAAACTTGGCATCTTTGATATATGTAGATATAGTCTTTTGGAGGTTCTTCAATTTTCTCCTTATGTCACCTTGCTTGCGATAGATTTGTGATTCTAGTTCTATGATTACTTTAGGCAATTCCTAAAGTAAGATCCACTACATCAATTTGTATGAAATGAATGTCGGCTTGTTTGATGGAAGGTACTCCCTTTGTCTTTTACATAGCCTTTGATAGGGGTATCACCCCTAGTTTACCTCTCAGATACTCATAAGCATCCTTAGGTAATACTTTTGTGAAGATATCAACAATTTGCTACTTTGTGTTAATATATTCCATCTTCACCTCTTTATCTTGAACCAATTCCCTTACATAATGATACTTGATTGCAATGTACTTTGTCTTTGTATGCAATACAATATTCTTTGATATATTGATAGCACTTGTATTATCACAATAAAGTGTCACTGGTTCTGTGATTTCTTCCTTCATTCCCTTAAGTAGCTGTTTGATCCATACAATTTTTGTGCAATTAATAGTAATAGCAACATACTCTGGTTAAGTAGTAGATTAGGAAGTACAACTCTACTTCTTGCTAGTCCATATAACAAGTCTTTTGCCTAAGAAGAATGCTCCTCCACTGATGCTCTTTTTGTCATTAATATTTCTAGCCCAATCAACATCAACGTAGGCTTTCAGTTCAAAATTTTCATTCTTCTTATAGTATAAACCAAACTCTTCTATTCCTTTCAAGTATCTCATCATTTTCACAACCATCAAGTGATTCTCTCTAGGGTTAGTAGAGAATCTTGCAATTATCCCCATAGCTAATGCAATATCAAGTCAGCTGTGTACTACATATTACAATTTTGCAATCATGGATCTGTATAATGTTTGATTTACCTCAATTGAATCATCATTCTTTGATAGCTTGAGTGTTGTCACCATAGGTGTACTTACTAGTTCCGAATCCTCTAGTCTAAATGTCTTCAATATCTCTTTGACATATTTTAACTGCATAATATATACACCTTATTTCATCTGATAAACTTGTAATCCCACAAAGAATTTTATCTCACCAAACATTGAATTTCAAATTCTTGCTTCATCTAATTTGCAAAATCCTTACACAAAGCATCTTGTCCTCCAAATATGATGTCATTAACAAATATTTCAGATAATAGTATACCTTTTTCTTTATTTGTCTTAATGTACAAATTAATGTTATCATCTATCCTTTTGAATCCAATCTTAACAAGATAATATGAAGTCTCTCATACTATGCTCTTGGTGCTTGTTTCAATCCATATAGGGCTTTTTTTAGTCTACATACTATGTTCTTATTATTTTTATCAACAAAACATGCTGGCTATTCTATGTAGATTTCTTCTTCTAATATGCCATTTAGAAATGCAGACTTGACATCCATATGATAAACTTTGAAACCTTTGTATGCAACATAAGAAAGCAAATTCTCACTCCTTCCATTCTTGCAATAGGGGAAAATGTTTCACCATAGTCAATTCCTTCTTCTTGTGCATACCCTTTGCAAACTAGTCTTGCTTTGTTTCTTGTCACCTCACCATTCTCATCTAACTTTTTTCTGAATACCCATTTTGTGCCAATCACATTCTTATCTTCTAGTCTAGGAACTAGACTCCAAGTCTTGGTCTTTTCTATTTGTTGAATTTCCTCTTCCATAGCCTTGTACTAGTCATCATCATCCAATGCATCTCTCACTGCCTTAGGTTCCTTCATGCTTAACAAACATGATTCACTTCTTAACCTATTTCTTTTCATTGGCCTTTCATCTTTGTCTCCAATGATTTGATCTATAGGGTGGTGTCTTTTGACATATTTGAACAATCTAGGATCAGTTCTTGTGGCTGCATTATGTCTCTCAGCTTCAGTATCACTGTGTACATCTCTATCATGTGTTTCAACATCTCTTTCATGTGTGCTAATCTTAGAGTTAGATTATGCATTTTTCTCATTCTGCAACTTGGCATTTGAATGCAACTCAACATTCACAAGTTGTGAATCGACAGTTGTTGAGACTTGTTGTTGGCTTGCAGCATGATTTGTAGCATCTTCTTCAGTAGGCATTCCTTTGTAATAGTATAGAAATGATTTATATTCTTTTGGTTCTTTTGTAGGTTTAGCCTCATGTACTTTTGTAAACTCATCAAAATTCACATTTGCACTTTTCACAATTTTGCTAGTGTTAGTATTCAAACACTTGTAAGCTTTACTTCTTGTGGAGTAACCAAGGAATATACCTTCTTCACTTCTTGCATCAAACTTTCCACTCCTAACATCTTTAAGAATATATCATTTTCTTCCAAATACTTTAAAGTATTTCACATTAGGTGGATATCCATACCATAGTTCAAAAGGTGTTGAATGAGTACCTTTCTTGACTTGCATATGGTTATAGGTGTATACAATAGTACTTAAAACTTCTCTCTAGTATTTTAGAGCAACATTATTCTCCATCATGAGTTTCCTAGCACAGTCCATTATTGACCTATTTCTTCTTTCAAAAATTCCATTTCTTCTTTCAACAATAACAATTCCATTGAGTCTATTTCTTGATTTCTTTGTCATTATAGAATATCTCAAACTCATTTGAAGTGAATTCTCCTCCTTTGTCTGATCTCAAACATTTTACACTCTTACCTCTTTTTTTTTTGCCAAGTACCATTTAAACATTTGAAAAGCATCTAATTTTTATTTTAGAAACATGACTATCATCATCCTAGAGTAGTTATCAACAAACAACATTATATACTTATCTCCTTTGTAGCTTTGCACTTCAATACGCCCACACAAGTTAGTATGAACATTTTCAAGTATTTCCTTAGAGGTATAAGCTTTATTTTTAAAGCTTGACTTTTTCATCTTGCCTAGCTGACATTGTTTGCACAATATATTTTCTGATTTCTTCAACTTAGGAAAACCTCTAACTCTTTTTATGTTGCTAATACTAATCAGATTATCAAAATTAACATGACATAATCTCTTGTGCCAAAGCCATACATCATCAAATTTTGCAATAAGACAAGTAGCATCTTCTATATCCAGATAGAATAGATTACTTCTAGTTTGATCACCTTTTCCAATCAAGTTTCCATTTGTGTCATATATCTTGCCTGATTTATTTTCAAATTCAACTTTGTATCCCAAATTATTCAATTGTGACACACTTAACAAGTTATAATTCAATCCTTCAACATAATAAGCATTGTCACATGAAATCTTGTATGTGAGTTTGACAAACCTTTTTTCTTTTATCAAACATGGTGCATCATTACCAAATCTTACACAATTTCATTCATAATAGGTTAAGGTAATGAACTTGCTTTTGTCTCTAGTCATGTGATGTGAGCATCCATTGTCAATGACCCATTTATCATTCTTGTTCACATAAGTCATAAGTGTAGTTGCCTCATCCTCATTAGATTCATCCTTCATTGCAACATATACCACTTCATCATCATTTTCACCAGAGTCATGTTCATCAACAATGTAGCATGATTTCTTGCCTTGGTCTCTGTAGTCTCTTCTATCATCTTCTCTTCTATTTTTGTACTTTTTTCCTTCTCTATAGTTCTTCTTCTTGTACATCTTGCTGCAATGTGACCAACTTCATTGCAATTAAAATAGATGATAGGTAACTTACCTTTGAATTCACCTTTTCCTCTGTGAAATCTTCTTGCCAGCAATGCTTCCAATTGTTCAATGTCTTCCTCATCTATATTATTGTCACTGGATGCATAATTTATCTTCCTTATCTTCTTCTTCTTCTACTTTACCTCCTGAGAATCCTTCAGTAACAATTTTTCTTTGAAACCTGATTCAATACTCTTTGTTCTATAGTTGTCAAAATTAGATAGCTCAAAAGCAGTGAATCTTTCTACGAGAACTTCAAGGGTTAGATCATTTCCTGGTATACATCTTAACTCTTGGATTGTAGAAACTCTAATGGAATACATAGGCAATAATGTTCTCAAGATTTTACTTAGGATAGTATCATCATCTATTTTACCAGTAGCACCTTTTATTGCACTAGCAACATATTGAGCAATATTCTCACCTTCTTCCATTCTCATATCATCAAACTTACCTCTGAGGCTCTTTGAACATTTTTGTCTCCTCCATAGATGGTGTCTAAAAAATCCCACATTTTCTTTACATTTTTAAGGCCTTTGATAGCATCAAATTTAACATAGCTTAGGGTGGAGGCAATCTCCAACAACACCTGATTGTGTTCTTTCTTTTTCTTCAAATTTTCTACAGTAAGGGCTTCTAGTGGATCTTGACATGTTCTACTAAAATGCAAGATTTCACATAATCTATAAGTCCTCCAAGGTATAGCTTCATCAAAATTTGCCATGCAAGAAGGTTATCTCTGTTGAGCTTGGGCACCTCTCTTTTTGACATCTTGATCTTTGTGCTTCTAGTACCTTAAAACTAGTCCTCTTTCTCTGATACCAATTATTGGATTTCTTTTTAGAATAACTGGGGGGGGTGTGAATCAGTTATTCAAGGTCTAGATTTACAAATAAAAATTTCCATAATTTAGTGAACCCATAAAACATTCTCAACCATGCATGCATTCACTGTGTGTTAACTAAAACTAAAATATTAGTATCAAATCAACTTGATGAAATGTAAAGCATGAAACACACCATATCCTTCGGCACATTTTACATAATGATTTAATGTGAAAAAACAATTTGGGAAAAACCACCAATAACATGATACTTCTCTTTCACTCTTGTTAAGTGATGCCCTTTTAAAGGCCAACCCTATTAAAGGTCACAATACACACTATTAAATGTGACCTGGTTAAGAGATTTCAGTCACCCTTTCAAAAGTGAGCCTTGTTAGAGTAATTTAGGCCATTCACTTGGAATGCCACCTTGTTAAAGGATTTTCCAGTGATTATTATGTCAACCATACTCCAAAGGATTTCCCCTAGGCTGATACAATTGTTAGAAAGTAACAGTAGAGCTTTGATTTGATACAACTTAGAACCTTACTTGTAGATTATAGATCACTATTCAGTCCTCAATTCTACTTGGCTTCTAGTCTTTGCAGTTCTGATAGTGTGTTCACCCTTCAAGCATTCATCCTCTTTAAGCCTTCTTTCTTAGTACACTATTACAAACTTCTTTACTTGGGTCACTTGATGAAGTAGAACCCATTTCCTTCTCCTTATCAGATTTTTGCATTAGAACTCTCTAGCTCTTTGCTTCATGACCAGACATTCCTACATATAGGAAATTAGAACACTTTTCTTGCTTATTATCTATCACCAAAATTAGGGTTTTCGATGGATTAGGTAGGATACAATGTATCTACCCCATATCTTGTCTTTTCTAGAAACTTCTCTTAGAATCCATTTGAATTCAACTCCAAAATGGTTTACATAAGATTCTGTACCACCAGCTCATCAATCTTATCTTCCTCCTAATTCACAAGTTTCAAGAAAACAAACTTGTTAGCTTTTATTTGGTGACTCTTCAATCTTTGTCATAATGTAGCAGCTTAGCATTATCAATCTTCTAATGCTCGACACATACTATATTACTTGGCATCTACTTTAAAATCACTTGGCATCAATTGGATTTTACTGGCACTTGGCATCAATTGAAAATTACTCAGCATCTACTAACTTGCTTGACATCCACTAGAATTTTCTTTCACTTGTCTCCAACTAACTTTTTGCTTAGCTTGCACTAACTTTTCTTGGCACCTACTATCTACTTGGTCAAGCTTGGCAAATGAACTTTGTTTAACTTTATTCTTCCAAACTTTCTAAGTGTAGCCAGTCACTTCATAACTTCAAGTAGATCATCAATATAGTATATTATCACTGTCTTAACTAATTCTTGTACTTCAGTACATAATCATAACTCAACCTTTCCTCTAGATACTTTTGTTACATCTTGTTGATCAAATCCTCCTCATCAAAAAACTAAGTGATAGTACTTGAAACATATAAGAAATTGTCTTACTAGCATGTACCAGGTTTGACATCAGTGGAAAAACAATGATTAAAACACAGTCTTCTTCAACAATCTTTCTACTCAAATGACCTTTTCAATTAGATATCAACAATATAGATGCTTAAAATAGTTCCAAATACAGTATTAATTAATTTTATGTATCATGTAACACCTTAATTAAATATTAAAAAAAAAAATATTTGTTACATTCTTCTACCTATTTAATTAAAACTATTTAATTAAATATCATAATTTCCTTAAGGTATTCAAATTTAACTCAGATACATCGCCCTAATGTATTAAATTTATTTAATATAAAGTGCTTAATAAATCCCCTTTTTAAATAAATCCTATTTATTTAAACCCATCCACATGATTCATATTTCTTAAACTCATTATTAAATTAAATCCTATTTAATTTGATCTTAAATCCTAACTAAAGCCTAGTCTACCACACATCAATCTCATCCTCCTAGGCCTACCCAATAGTTAATCCTCCTTATTTAGCCAAATTACCCTTTTAATCCCTTTTTATCCCCTAAGTGGTTTCTTACACATGTGAGAAATGCAATCCCAAGGAGCCCCTCTTTCATTAACTTCTCTAGAAGGTACTCTTACACCTTTGTCCCCAACTCCTTTCCCTAAGGTTTCTCACACATGTGTGAGCACACCTTGAGTCACTTAAACCTTAAAGGTGTTGGAATCACTATTGCTACTACACCAAAAGCTCAAGCTATCAATGAACATTACAACAACTAGAGACAAGGACCCACAAGAGGCAGTTGAGCACATGTCACAAATCCATTGGTCTATGTTGGAAAAAGGCACCAACCTAGAGGAGATGGAGGCACCAACCTCCCAAAAATCCCCCCTCAGAATGACCTAAGGGACTTGAACCCATAACCCAATGATCTTATACCACTTGTTGGAATCACTCTTGTTGTTACACTAAAATCTCAAGCTATCAATGAACATTACAAAAACTAGACACATAGATATATGGGAGGTAGTTAAGAACATGTCACAATTCCATTTGTCTATCTTGGAAAGAGGCACCAACCTAGAGGGGACGGAGGCACCGAGATCCCAATAAAAAGATCTTTTTGACTTTTTCATTTCTTGTCCTTTATCCCATATACCCCTTGTGGCATCTATGTGGATGACACATAGATGCCACCTCCTAATGTCCTCCCTCAAATCTATAAATACAACCCTTATCTCAAGAATTTTTCATCTCCCTCACATGCACTTCTATCATGCTTATTTATTGTTAGAGATTTTAGAGTTTTTATGCTTAGAACTAACCTTTGGTATTTGTTTGTATATTGTTCTTAGTTTCTTGTATTTTATGATAGCATTTTCATTCTGAGGTTGATTATTATGTACCATCTCCATTATCCTTGAATGCTCTCAAGATTGGTTGCTTTCATAACCTTTTATTGAGGTTTTCTTCACCCATTTAGCATAGTTTCATATAATTTGAATCATTTTGTGATTCAATAGTTGTGCTTGGGGAGAGCACATCAACATCCTCAATCTTGAGAACACCAACAAGCCCTTTGGGTGCACTTATTGAGATGCTCCAAGGTTGGGTGGGACTCTAATTTTATTGGTTGAATTTACTTTGTGAAACTCAAGTAGTTAGTTGTTTTATTTCTAAAATTTGATATATGAACATTTGGTTTTACAACTAAAGTTTTCCTTATTTAAGCTTGCTCCCAACATATTAAATTGTCATGTATATATTTTGGCACACCCAATGAGACCCACATCTATTTTCCCATTTAAAATTTGAACTCAAACTCATCACTTTCTAGGAAGAAACCACATATTGTCATCTTTTTTATATGTAGTGTTGTCTTTGCAAATAAACTATCCTCTAAGTAGATGAACTATCATCTACGTATTTTAGTGTTTGTGCAAATGGACTATCATCTATAGATTTTGGCATTTGGAAATTTTGGCATCTGCATATTTTGGCATCTACACATTTTGGCATGTGCAGAAATTGGGATATTATCTAATATTTGAACTTTCTTATAACATTTATGTTGATCTTATGGGAAAATTGTTTTTCTATTAGTGACTTAACACTTGGTTTCATTTCTAATGAGCTCTACAGTTGCTACCTAGCTAACCATACTTCTAGCAGTATTAACCAAGTCTTTTAGTTTCTACTAAGCTAGTCAGTCAGTTTATAGTTCATGCTAAGCTTCATAGTATCTACTGAGCATCTGAGATAGAGTACAATGTTAACCAAGCTCTATAGTGTCTACCAATCTTGCAACATTAAGGTGAATTTAGTATGAAAGAGCTATGTAGTGTCAACTGAGGAATTTAGTATCTATTGAGTTTTTTAGTGTTCACTGAGTCATACAATGTTAACTGAGTTCCTACTACTTGAAGTGATTAGTATGAACCAAGCTTCAACATCAATTGAGTGCTAGAGTCTTTCAAGTGTTGATTGTGTTTGTCAAGTGTCATAATATCACCTATTTATCTTCACAACCTAAGTTACATTAGTGGGCTGATTTGTAGGGCCCATTTTCCGTTGCACCAAAAGCCATGACTGTTAGTGAACATGGGACACCACATAATTAACCACCTGTGGGCAGGGGAGCACGTCGCATCACCCAACAATCTCCCCCTCAACGTGCATACCAGGTGCTTACATGGGTTGGGAAGGCACCGAGGAGATTTGAACCCATGACCAAGCCAAAACTAGGCTCTGATACCACTTGTAAAGAAACTTGACAAGAAAGAATATAACCGTTTCCACATAACCCATAATAGATTTGAAATAAACACGGAATTAAAATCCACATGCAAGAGAATAGACAACATACCCATAAAATGTGACATAAGATATACCCTGGGAAACCCTCATTGAGAGAAAAACCTAGCCTCCAAAAGCATCCATCATCATGTATTATTCAGCAAAAATACCATTGCCATACAACCATGGAAGCCTTCATGGACATAGCCACAACCGAGCAAACTATGTGAAAAAGCATGAATCCACACATCCCATGCCATGCTTCCAACCTTCACAAATTCTCCCTTGGCTAACCTGTCAAGCCTTGTCCCGCTCGACTCTTGCCTTTTGTCTTCTCCTTGTCACTCTCACTCTTTCTCTCTCTACAACAACTACCCTTGTGGCTGCTTATATAGTAGGAAGTCCCACAAAACCACTAAGTGGTATTACATAAACCATGTGCTACCTAACCCGCTGACCCCACATTTAATACTGGGCTTTTAATTCTTTTCCCCAATATTAAATAATTACATGAAATATTTTCACAATGTTAAAATACAACTCATCAAGAATATTCCATGGGAATCTTTACATGTTGCACGTCCATCTAGGTACAACATTACATAATAAAATAAAATATAACAATATTATGCAATGTGTGCAACACCCATTATCTCAACAATCTCCCACTTGTTGTATACATTGCATAGGGTCAATCCGTAGCCACATAAATGAACAAGGGAATAATCCCTCCCAGCACATCCACCATCATGGATCAAAATACACCAAGTGCTCCATCCTAGTACCCACAACAAAATCAAAGTATCCAGCATCTCGAACATGAATGATCTCACCTCCTATTATGCCACTCCCACTAGACATACATAGAAGCCATCCAAAGAGAAATCCACCCAACCTGTCACATTAAAAGATCATAAAATCTTGTACCAACTAAAATTCCAAGCATAAAAACCTGATCCAAAGGTAATCACATGTATCCATAGTTGTCAAAATATCCATAGCTAAAATAGCACCCACAGCAAAGTGCCAAACCCATCCAACTATCCATACCTCGAAGGTATAACAAGTGTATCTCATATCACTGACATATCCAATCTATAACCTGCAATCACAAGCCTCAAGAGCAATACCTACCACATATATACCAAGAAGCTCCCACTGCAAAAGATAATGTCAAATCTATAACCAATCCACTCACAACATCTCAAAGAAGTGAATCCATGTAGCATCAAGGACATCCACAATACATAAACTAATATCCTGCAAGAACAACTCTCATAACAAGTCTCCAATAGTCTCCCAAATTCTCCACAACCAACAGAGGAAAGAGATAAAGGAATAACCATGTCATCTCTCACATGACATACATGAGCACAAACCAGTGATCATAATCTCTAACCAATCTCAAATCCAATGTAGGCAAAATTGAACATCAAGAAGATAACCAAGACCGGAGAAACCATGCAAATCATAACATGTATCATGTCCTTCTACACACACCTCTAGATGTAAACTATGCAAGTATGATCTCCTCCATAAAACCCCAACAAGAAGCCTCAACAACACCCAAACCATACCATAAAACTCATCATGGATGTAAGCCTCTCACAAGAAGATCAAACTCAATAAAACCATTCCTAAACCAAGGAATATGCCCAATATAAAACCATCTCCCAAACTCAACCAGCATAACAACATATGCATGATAACCAATGCTAAACCATCTCTCAAATGAACCCTCCAGAACTAACTCATGTACCATAGCTCAAGATCCATATCCATGAAAGACAAGCATTAATATAATGCAACTGAGAGAAACAATGGGCTATACCTCTCAAGTAGCAAACCGCCGAGTAGACCAAGAGTGGGGAATGAGAATGCTAATCAAGATACCCAAGTCTCCAACCAAGACTCATCTAAGAACAATCTCCTCTCAAGTCCATATCAGGTGATTGCCCCTCGGACTTTCTGCTGAAACCATCAACCATCCCAACAAATACTTCTTTAATCCAAGAGAAATCAGCGTCACCACCGTCTCTAAGTATCCATGAGCACCTATAACCAATCAATCCATGCCAACTCCAAATGCAACATAGCAGTATCATGAAGTATCCAACTTATGATCAGTATAATCAATACCAAGAAACTAAACCAAGATCAATGTCAAAGTTCCAACCATGGCCTCAGGAACATAAACATGACAACATGATCTTTCCATCTCAACTAAAGAGATAACATGCTACATATGAACACACCATAACATGTCACAACTCTAAATGCGTATCAAGAGTATACCATGACATAATAATGAAACTATCCTTACACCAAGGATAACATGCCAAATAAAAGTATAAACCACACCTTTGCCAAGAACCTTGTGAGTCCTCAAGATGCAACCATCTCCACAGACCATGAAGAAAACCATCTCCACATACCAGGAAGAACCATCTCCACATACCATGAAGATAACCAAGAACTCCATGAGTCCTCAAGATCTAACCATCTTCAAACACCATGAAGATAACAAGTGCACCATGAAAATGTCAAAGATGCTTCTACAACAATAGGATCTAAGACAAACCTCCAACATCTACAAACACTCAATAAATATATCAATGCCAACAACTCCCACTCAACTATGGTACCAAGTCACCTATGGCATCATAAAATCCATCTTCTATATGAAGATCCAAACCAAACCAGGAACTAATCCTGCACTATCACCCCATCACTGTCACAAGCTCTCACTAAACCGTGTATCCAAGCTATCCATGAAATAATGATGAAAAACCATCTTCTAACCATGAGAATCAACCAAGGTATCAAACCATCAAAGAACTCAAAGTGCACATCATGAGCTCCTCAAAAGAAACCAAAATAACCATGATCCTCAACCAAGAAGATATACCACCATAACCAAATCAAAAAATCCAAGATAATGAACATCAAGGATGTACTTGTATATCCAATCATGTCATGCCAAAATCCATGGCAACATGATCACATCCATGAACTGAGCATCTATCTCTCAAAGTGTCCAACCTATCAGCATAAAATAGTCAACCACAATCCTCCACCATGATTGTACCTGGTAACAACATCTCATCCCTTCTACATGAAGATAAAATCATGTGACTTAGGGCATAGACAACCCAAATCCAAGCCACCAATCTGAATATGCATCAATAATGAAAGATCAATGGGCAAAGAAAACCCATAACCAAGCTATAAATGCAACCTGTAAGTATAGACCACTTACAACACTGCACAACTTGTAGACCCAACAAGTCATCATACATATCCAAACTAAATATTGATAACCATATCATCATGAGACCAAACTTGAGTATACAATGACATCAAAACTTAAATCTCCAATGCCATAAACTCACAATGTTACCATAGTCAAAATATATTAATAAACTGTTCAGATCAATATATCACCAAATAAATCATGCCAAACCGACACCAAATCTGAACCAATGTGTAGAGCTCTCCAAGAACTTTTCATTGACTACTCGAAGTCCAAAATCCGACTCCGTATGCCCAAGTTATGCCCTAATCCATGCTCAAAATAAAAAACATCTAACTTTAGGGCTCTTAAAACTTGACAAAATTTCAAAATCATAGAACCAAACCTACACCATCTTGTAGTGCTCTGAATTAGCTTTCCAACACCTATAAGAACTCTGAAATCTAATATTATGAGAGAAAGTTATGGCCATTTTACTAAGACAGTCTTTTTACCATTTTCAGTACAATTTTTCATTTTTAATTTTTTTTCAGTAATGAAAATTCCGACGGGATTAAATTTGACGGCCATCATGGGCTGAAACTAAAAAACTCTTTCATTTCCTCTGAACATGGCCAAACTAGGGCATATTATATATCAAATTTTATGGAAATGTTGACCCGGATCCAATGGTGAGGTCTGTTTTCACCCAAGAGGTCATTTCTGCAAGCTACCCCCCAAAACCCTCATTTAAATGAAACATCCGAAAAAATCCTTTTGTCCAACAATTTCACATGCCCAAATATTTTAACATCCCATCATAACAGCAAATCCAAAGTCCTCAGATCTGCAATAAATCATTCATATATCTTGCCCTTTCTATTATCCTCTCATGCATTCCCATGGATTCAATCTAGGGTTACAATAATAAAACCATAGCTCTGATACCAATTGTAGGGCCCATTTGCCGTTGCACCAAAAGCCATGACTATTAGTGAACATGGAACACCACATAATTAACTACCTGTGGGCAGGGGAGTGCGTCGCATCACCCAACATGATTTAGTGAATTATGATAAATTTGGTATTATAGATGACTCTAGAAGGTAATAAGTGGATTGAAATATATGTAATATATTATATCGTATCCAATATAAGTATGTGAACAAGTAAGAAGAAGATGAGTGCAAATTGAAGAAGGCTACAAGAATTATAAAGAAAATTAGAGACTTATCTATCATGGTCAGGTGATCATTGTTATTCAAAGGAATCTCATTTAGAAAACCAAGTTGTAGATCAAAGATCAACCACTGATTCATCCTAACATGTGCATTAATTAAATCCTTTCACAAAGTGGACTTAAAAATATCATTCCAAATTTTAGCGGATGAATATGGGCTCTCTTTTGAAATTTGAATTAGCTAGTTCATTTGCAGGTGGGAAACTGGTCAGGGAGAATCTAGCTGGAGATACAGTCCCTGGAGGAATGGAAGGGGATGCTGAGAAGTTTGCAGGGTCAAAATAATTGGTTGATGTGGACAATGAAAAGTCTTTGGGTGATTCTGAACTGTTGTGTGGGGTTTGTATCCCACCATTGGTTTCCTTGTCTACTTTTCATGTGTTGGGACAAGATCTCAAGAAGGAGAAAGATAACGTTGATTCTTTCAAGGAAAAGTCCTCTGAAGGGCTGAAGCAAGGGGTCTCAGAATGAAAAACTTGGTCATCCCTATTTGGCAAGAAACCCATTGGAAAATCTCTTTTCCAATCGGTGATTGCTAAGACCTACTGAGAGAAAGGTGAGTTTCAAGTTTTTATTCTAGACCCTTTAGTTGATTTTTATGTGTCTTCCATGTATTTCACCCTAGTGGGTAAATTTTTAGGTGCAAGACCAGATCTTGAATCTCTTAGAAAAATGGTTAAAATGAAATGGGTTATTAGAGGAGAGGTAGATATTTCTCCCATGTTGAATGGATTCTTGTCGTTTATCTTCAACTATAAAGAAGACATGGATAGGGTTCTTTATGGAGGACCATGATCTTTTCGTAAAAGCTCTCTCACCATTAAAAAATGGGAACCTAACATAGATCTTTTAGAATCTTTTTTCTTAACCACTCCCATCTGGGCCAGACTTCCTAGGCTCCCTTTAGAATTATGGCATGAAGAAATTTTTAAAGGTATTGCCAGTTCCTTTGGTGAACTTGTGGCATTGGATAATGCTACGGCTTCTAGAATCAAACTTCATTGTGCTAGACTTTTTGTTAAAGTGATAGACCTGAATCATCTCCCAACAAAGGTGGATCTGATTTCCAAGTTGGGTAAAAAAACTCAAGAAATATTTTTTGAAGATCTGCCTAATTCTTGCTATGCTTGTAAGAAGCAAGGGCATTTAGTTAAAAATTGTCCTTCCAAAAGTAAAAATCAGTCTAATAGTGGTTTGGATGGGAAAAAGAACAAGGTTCAACAAAAGAAAGTATGGAAACCCAAAGAAGGCCATCACCAAGAACAAAATATTAATGAAGAAATTCAACCTCCACAGGCTGAGGTGGATAAAGAGCTTGTTTTTAAGGAAGCTAACTCTGAGAAAGAAGGTCTTGGTTTACATTCTGAAACTAGTTTACCTGAACAAAGATTAGAAGATCAGGCAAATTCATCAAAACAAATCATTATTTATCAAAGGATAGAAGAACAATGGAGAGATTTTGATGACAAAATTATGCTTGAGGAAGGTTAAATCTTGGCTAATACTAGAAATTTACCTGAGGAGGGAGATCCTCTTTTTCTTAGTCCAAGGAGATCTAGGTGCTATCCTAGATTGATAATGACCTTTCTATGGATAAGCCTCCTCCCCTCGATGATGTGAAAGAAAATGGCTCAACTCATAAACCAAACAAAAGAAAAAGGGCTAAAAAAAAGAACAATACTAAGGGGGTAGAGACTAGAAGCAACAAAATAGATCAGCATATCAAGGTGAAACCTCTTGCTTCTAATCTGGATAAAACTAGGAAAAGAGTACAACAACACTCTAAGGTGAAACTAGATGTTGGTTCCTCAGACAAACCTAGAAGAAGATCTACTAAGAAAACTAGAGAGTTAGAAAGTATGCAGAATATTGTTGATGGTAGGCAAGCAACTATTTTGGATTTTACTCCTAAAAAATAGATATGAAGATCATAACTTGGAATATTAGGGGGTTGAACAATACTCATAAACTGGACATTGTTAGGAATTTTGTTAAAGAACAAAAGCCTGATTTTCTCTTTCTTCAAGAAACTAAGGTGAATAAAGAGAAAGCAAAACAGAGTAAAGCTTTTAAAAATTATTCAATAAATGCCAACAGTTTAGAAAGGGCATCAAGGGGAACTTTGATGTTATGGAAGAAGAACTATTATGCTAGAACAATTTTGATTGCTAGTAAACATCTTATGATAGCCAAAATTACTAGTATAGACTAGAAGGAGGGTTGGTATATTGTGAATATTTATGCTCCAAACATAAAGCATCTAAGGAAAAAGGTTTGAAATTCTATTTCTAATTTTAAAAATAAAGACTATTCTGGATGATGGATTATAATGGGAGATTCTAATGTCCCTCTTTATGATCATGAGAAAATGGGAGGAAATGTTACTCAGTTGGAAGGAAGATTGGATTTAATGGAATTTATAAATAAAGAGGGCTTAATGGATATGGACCTTTATGGAATTCAGTTCACTTGGAGTAATAAGAGAGTTGGTAATGAATGTATTCAGGCTAGGCTTGACCATGCTCTTATTTCTCCTAATTGGACCAAAGACTTCATCTATAAGCTGGAAGCCTATCAGAAAATTGGATCGGATCATTTCCCCCTTATCTTCACTGCTGCAAAAATTAACCTTAAGAAGAATTTTCCTTTTAGATTTGAGAAGATGTGGATGCAGCACCCACAGTTTGAAAGTAAATTGAAAGAATGGTGGAACATTGATTTTGAAGGCACTGCCCTCTTTAGAGTTGCTTCCAAGCTTAAAAATGTTAAAAGGGAAGTCAAAAGATGGAACAAGAACATCTTTGGGAACATTTTTGAGAACAAAACAACTATTAAGGAGGATATTCTAAAAATTCAGGAAAAAATCCAGAAGGAAGGATATACTTCTGACCTCCTCCTTGAATAAAATGAAAAGCTTGCTCAATACCATGACATCATCACTAAAGAAGAAATCTACTGGAGACAAAGATCTAGGTTGATATGGTTGAGGGAAGGAGATAAAAATAAAAAGTTTTTCCATCTCTCCACTCTGAAGAATAGGGCCAAAACTCGCATATCATACCTAAAAAAGGGAGATGTGAAGATTCTTGAGGACAAGGCCATCATGGATGAGATGGTGACTTTTTTCTCTTCTCTAATGACAGTTGATCCCAACATCAATTGGGATAGTCAGGCTAAATTCCTTAGAGTGATTCCTTCACTGATTTCAAAGGAACATAATAAAATGTTATGTTCAATTCCTAAGGATGATGAGATCTTCAAAGCTATTTTCTCTCTAGGAGGAGATAAAGCTCCTAGTCCTAATGGTCCCCCCATTTTTTTCTTCGAAAAGCTTTGGAAATATGTGGGTAAAGATGTTTGTGATGCTTTTAAGGAATTCTATGGGGCAAAATAGATGCTTAAGGAAATCAATTCTACCTTTCTATGCCTTATTCCTAAAAAAATTGGTGCTGATCTCTGGATCAATTTAGACTAATCAGCCTCTGTAACTCTTTCTACAAAATTATTTCCAAAGTTCTCACCTCCAAACTTATTTAGGTGATCCTGTTGATTATTTTTTATCAACATAATGGATTCATCCTAGGTAGACAAATCCTTAATTCTATCATCTCTTCTCATGAGAATATTCATTCCTTGTCTTATTCTAACAATCAGGGTTTCATTATGAAAGTGGACATTGCAAAGGCCTATGATAGAGTGGATTGATCTTTCCTCTGTAATATTTTTCTTACTTTTGGATTTGGCCATAAGGTTGTTGGTCTGATCTATCAATTGATTTCTACCTCTTATAGTACTATCTTGGTTAATGGTAGCTCCTCTCATTTCTTTTTTCCCTCTTGTGGGCTGAAACAAGGTGATCCTTTATCCCCCATCCTTTTTGTTATTATGGCTGACTACTTGGGGAGATTTATTGGGACTTGGTCCAAAGAGGTTTGGTTAAGGGCTTACAAGCATCTTCCCATCCTTTAATTTGTTCTCATGGACAATTTTTTGATGATACCATCTTCATGGGTAAGGCTGAAGTAAAGGAAGCCAAAATTTTAAAGCAAGCTATTAACTTATATTCTTTTGCATCAGGAAAATTGGTTAACTTGAGTAAAAGTGTTGTGTTCTTTATTAACACCCCTATCCACAAGCAAATTAAAATTGCTAAAATTCTGGGATGTTCTATAGGATCTCTCCCTTCCTCTTACTTGAGGCTTCCCCTAGGCTTGAAGGTGTCTGATGCTTTCTGGGAAGATCTTATAAAAAAATTCAGCAAGAAACTAGTGGAATAGAAAGGAAATATAATAAGCTAGGCTAGTAAGTTAAATCTACTCAAAGCCTATCTCCATAGCATACCTACTTATGCTCTAAGTCTTTTCAGAATTCCTTTTAAATTTATTGAGTTAATTGATAAAATTCAAAGAAATTTCAATGGACTAGCCAGAATGCTTTTAATTGCTTGGGATCAAGTTTGTAAACCTCAAAGTGAAGGGGGATTGGGAATATAGAAAATTAGAAGTATGAATAAAGCCCTTTTAGCCAAACAGGGGTGGAGAGTTTACCATCACAACAAAGAGTGGAGTACCATATGGAAACATAAGTCTCTCTTCAATGCTGAATCCCCTCCTGATTTCTTCACCTCTCTTGATGTTATCCATTCTTCCTCCATATGGGGAGTTGTTCAGGGGACCAAGAAAACTTTAGAAAATTGGTAATGGGCTAAAGGTGAAATTTTGGGAGGATATCTAGCTTAAGGACCATCCTTTGATTGGAGACTTTCATGACAAGGCTTTAGTTGACTGATGTAAGCAGAGATTTGGCTTTCTAGTAAGTCATTATTGGTAGAATGATTCTTGGGTGAATTTAACTGATGTTGATCAAGGTTTCAGTAATATCCAACTATCCCTAAATACTGTCTATCTTTACCCTTATCTTGAGGATGAGATTATTTGGCATGCTGATCCTAGTGGTCAATTTAAAGTCTCTTCTATCTTTGCTTCAAAGGATAAGGGTAATCAACCTTTCTGGTCACATGCTTGGATTAAGGGTCTCATACCCAAAATTAACATATTCTTTTGGATTCTTCTCCAAAACAAAATTTTGACCCTTGACAACTTGAAAAAAAGAGGTATAAATGTGGTTAATAGGTGTACTTTATGCAAAAATGAACTTGAAGATAGAGATCCTATGTTTTTGAGTTTTTCCTATACCCAAGAAGTTTGGAATGAGATTTTGAATTTTTGGGGTATGACATGGATCCATCAAAAAAATTTGGATCTTTCTTTCAAAAGTTGGAGCTGCCCCTCAAAGGATCCTGATGCTCAATTTCTTTGGAAATTAACCCTCCCTCACCTTTGGTGGGGCATTTGGAAAGAAAGAAATAAAGATCTTCTAGGATGGGTGGTAGGTCAGAATATCATCAAAGCCTTCAAGGAGAATTTTAAATCCCAGAGGAAGTCTGGTCAAACCTTCCAACTTGATAACCCTTTACGATCTCAAGGATCTAAGTTGAAAATTGATAATCCTAGATCGATCATAAAATAGTTTGTTCCTCCTAATGGATGGATCAAAGGGAACTTAGATGGAGTTGCTAAGGGAAACTCAAGAAGAGTAGGATGTGGATGTGTTCGTAGAGATCATGTGGGAAATGTTATTGATACTATAGCAATCCCTATTGGTCACTCAAATAGCCATATTGCTGAAGCTACTGTAGCCCTCTATACCATTAAATTAGCTATTGATTTGGGGTATTCAAAATTATGGTTGGAAGGTGATTCTCTAAATATTATTAATACCCTAAATAATAAAAATTCTATCTCATGGTCTATAGAGGCTACGATTATGGAAATCAAAAGCTTATTTCAAAAATTTGAAAAAGTGGTCATTTTCCATACATATAGAGAAGCCAATGGGGCCGTTGACTAGATAGCCAATCATGCAGTTCAAACAGGGCATAAGGTGAGGTGGCTTGATGAATTAAAAAAGCATGTGGATCTTAAAGAGATTATTAATTATGATGCTCTTCATTCCAAAGTGGGAAAGATTTGCTTGGATTAGAAATTTAATGATTTGCGAGAGTGGCCTTACGACTATCAGATTAACTTCCTTGAGGAGATACATTCATGTGAAGGTTATGTGCTCTTTTCACGTATCATTGAAAAGGTGACCTCGATCTCGAGTCACAAAAAACTAGTCTCATTTCAACCTCTTTGCTATCAGTATCTGGGTGTCTCTGGTTTTTTGTTTTCTCTGTAAAATTGGGGGTGAACTAAGGAAGTAGGAGCCCAAAAAATTTGATGATTGGAAGGCTAGGTAGACATTTGGAAGATTCTCTAGAAAGGGAAGGTGGTCAATTTTTTGGAGCGTTTGCATGGATTCAAACCCCATGTCACCACCACCTTCTTCAAAAATTGGGTCGATGACAAAGTTACTCTCCATGGAGTCACTGTGAAGCTTACTGAGGAATTCATAGCCGAGGTTACTGGGCTCCCCATGAAAGGTATTAAATTCTTGAAATAGATCAGTATTTCCAATGTGGCCTACAAAAAATTCCCAAAGATGGATGATGAGGAGATGCAATTGGAGAAGAATGGAGACTTCTTTGATGTGCAACAGATTAAAGGTATTTGACATGATGTGCTTGGTTGTATTTGTGAGTACTTTATCCTTGATGGTAGGAATAAAAGGGTGCACAAATTCCACTTTGTCTTTCTTAACCATTTTAGATATAAGGACAAAATTTCCTTCCCTTTCTATTTGCATTTCTCTTTGCTTCAAAGCTTGCATGCCCATAGAAAGAAAGAGTCACGACCCATTTTATATGAAGGTTTGATATTACTCATAGAGGGTTTTTGTAAAAAAAATCCATTGCTTTGTCTCCCTCCACTAGAAAACATAAGGATCCTTAGTCTATAAAATGTAAAATTGATGAGAATGTTAAAGGGAAAGATAAGGCAAAATTGAAACCCTCTAGCTCTCGAAGACAAAATGTTGAAGAGGATATTAAGGTGGAGAGTACTGAAGGCTCAGATAAAAATGTCCCAAAGGAAGAGGAAGGGATGTATGGTTGGGAGTTTAGCTCTAACTTGGAAGGTTATCCAAAAATGAAAGGAAAAAATGAGAAAGGGAGAGAGGAAGAAACAACTAAGGATAACTCAGAACAGAGCAAGTCTGATAATGAGGGTACTCAGACTGTGTTCAGGGGAGGTGATAAAGATAAAGATAATTTAATTAATTGTCCAACCATTATGAGCGAGGAGGAAAACATGGAGAAGGCTTCCACTCCTACAAAGGAGACTGAGGGACAAGATAAGGAGGTCCCTAGTCAACATGACCCTATGGAGACTGGAGAGGAGGAGCCATTGGATGGGGAGGAAGAAATTGATAAAGTTGGGTCCCCGCCACATACCACTGCTGAAGATGTGGGTGACTCCCTGAAGAGGGAAACCAAGCTCTCCTTCCTGCATTCTGCCAAACTTAAAGCTGATTCTTTCCTCCAAGTCAATTCTTGGATTTATAATGAAATAATGGGGTTGAAGAAGAAAGTGGAAACCTTACAACATAACTAGGAGGCTGACCGAGCTATTATCAAACACTTGGAGGTGCAAATGGGAGACTTCCTAAAAATTCTTAAGGATTGTGAGTAGAATCTTAGAATGCTTATCAAGGAAAGTGGAACAAAAATGGAGTAGGTAACTTCAAGAATTTGTGCTGCTACAGCAAGCTTGGTAAAAATAGAAAATGAAGGAACCATATCTTCGGAGGGCCATAGCAAGAGGACAAGATAGAGTTCAAGGAAGAAAGCCTTGATTGTTATTGCTTCTTCAACTGCTAACTCCATCTAGGATATTGATAATATTGGTAAGGACGCAGTTAAGATGATCACAAAATTGCAATAGTTTCTTTGGGTCTTCTTTTCTGGTTGGGTTTCTATTTAGGTCCTTTTTGCTGGTTGTTACATCTAGTTCTTGTGTTTGGTCCTATTTTTTGGTTTTTAGTTTTAACCTATATTGGAGGTTCTAGGTCCTTGTAAAACTTGGGTACTTTATTTGGACTACGTAAGTGGTTTCAGGTCCCTATAAAACCTAATTTTGGTGTTGCTTCTAGTAGGTTTAAGGACTCTTTTCCTAATGGCTATCTTGCTTTTTCCTTTTTGAGGATGTGAAAGGGTTTTAGGGTCCCTTCAAAACCTATTTTTACTATAATCTAAAATAGTCTCATTCCAAATCTCTTAATAGAGTGCATACTTCATTGTATGTTGTAAGTCCTTTCACAAGGTGGACCTAATAGTCATTATTGCTCCTAATAGGGTAGATCATTAGAACTAATAAATTAAAAGCTTTAGTAGGATAGCTTTATACTGAAGTAATAGAGCTTGTGGGTATCATCGCCACCCTAGTTTTACTTTCTATTTGGAAGGTTTATGGGTTACCAAATATTGTGTCAAAGTGTATGAATGTTTTATTGCTTTTAGTATTTCATGCATGCAATTAGATTAGATTACATGGTGAATGTTTAATTGGTGGATTAACGTATAAGTTTTATTGGTTCCTGATTCATCCCCCCTCTCAGTCACTTGGTCTATAGTACATTTCTAACAATTGGTATTAGAGCTTTGGTTCTCACTTCAAAATTTTAAGCAGCTTGAGAAAAGATCAAAGACAATGAAAGTCTATAGACTGGAGAAAGATATTGAAAATGAAAAATTGGATCTATAATTAGCCATGGATCAACTCAAAAAAGTGAAGGAGAAACCCTCTCAATCACTGAAAATAAGAAAAGATTTTGCATCATTGATGAATGACAATCTCTACACTAAAGAAAGAATTGAAGACATTTTTCAAGAAAGAATTTTAGATAAAGTTGATGCAACAATCACAAATCTACTTGAAAAGAATCTTACTCTTCATGGAGAAGTCAAAAATTTGAAAAGAGAACAAGAAATTCAATCAGTTAGATTATGTAAAGTCATGCAGCAAAAGAACAAAGCCAAAGAAGAAATAGAAGAAAAGGACAATGAGATTAATCAACTATCTCTTCAACAATCAGATTTGATTGATCAACTCAATGATAAAAATTGAGAGCTCATCAACTTGAGGACATAAAATGAAAGATTGAAGAATGATCTCATGATAGAGAAGGAAACCAATGATAGGATAATTAATTCACAAGAAAACATGAATCAAATAGATAAGAAAAATCAAGTCAGATACAAAGGTAAAGCTTATTAGGATATACAAAAGAAGCTAAATCTTCTCAACAAGGAGCTCAAAAGAATAAAAGGCTTACATGTAGTCATTGTGGAAAGATAGGACATACATTAAACAAGTGTTGGAGTAATAGAAAATCAAAGTTCAGTGGAAAGTGTTATACTTCCAACAAACCAGGACATAGAGCAAGTGAATGGACAAAGAAACCTAAGTTTGAAGGAAAGTGTCACAATTGCAATAAACAAGGACACAAATCTTCAAAGTCTAAGACCAAGAAATGGAACCCAACAGAACAAATTTTCAATGATATATATGGTTGGGATCATAATACATGCTGTAGATGTCACTATTGTGGTGAGTTTGGGCACATTGGAGCACACTACATAAAACATCACATAAGGAAGAGACACACTATAAAGAGATGTTTCGTATGTTCAAAACTTGGACATCTTGCCAAGAACTATATAAACAAAGGAAGAGTTGAAGATGAAAAGAAAGCTAAGTATGACAATATTAGAAAAAAATGAGGCAACAATGGGTAAGGAAATATTCTAAGGATGCAAATTAGAGTAATGATAGTGTTGACACCCAAGTCAATGAGTTGGCTAACTCAACCATTTCAACCTAGTTCTATATGGAGATTACTAAAACTATGATTCTTAGAGGACATCTAACATTAGTTCCAGTTAGTGAGAAGAAGATCCATGTTAGAATTTAAGATACACAAGGATCACTAAGTGAATATGGAAGCTAAAGACCTTACCAAGCAAGGTTGGGTCACAATACCTTATTGAGTAAGGTCAGGACACATAACCTTACCAAGTTTTGGATGTAGATGTCAAGTTGGTGACTCTATCAAGTACAAAGTGGTGGTAACTTTATTGAGTTTGAAGTTATCTCTAAATTAGTAGTTCTTACCAAGTCAAGAGACCTTACCAAGTTGAAGGTGTCTTCCAAGCATTAAAGACCAAACTAAGTGGAGGACAACATATCACCGAGCAAAAATTTGTACGAAGCATTAATAGTGATCTTAAAAGATAGAATTTTGTTAAAAAGAGGAAATAAATTGAATCATTTCACCAAAAAATTTTAGAGCTATGAGAGAAGATAAATTTCAATGCCCTTGAGCAATTTGAAGTAGTATTTATTGAAGTTTACTTCCTTGTTCAAAGTTTAACCTAGTGAATGGCATATTCTAGCAGCAAGGTGAAAAAGGGTTTGAAGATGTTGATTAAAGGAGTTGATTGCAAAGCTCCTACATTTAAGTTGAATCCAACAGTTACAAAAACACTTGACCCCACTAGTGTGCAATCATAGATTCCTCCAAACATACTCCTTCTTCATGGTTTCTGATCATTTTACCACTATTCAATTCAAGAATTGGGAGCACAAGAAATAAACCAGACATATAGTAAGCTATGTGTGGATCATATCTTGAAACTTGAGCACAAGAATTTGGAGATGAATAGTTTAATGCAAATTTTACATATGTCAAGGGATTCCAAAGGAAAATAGATTAGGTTCATCCTAAGTTGAGTGCATGACATGCATTAAGTGTTACCAAGGACATCAGAGAGAAAATCCTCAGGAAACTTATGTTGAGTTTCACTGATAAGGAAGTGAAGAAATGATTGAAGGAGAATGAAACAAGGCTAACTCCCTAATTCAATGCATTTTTTATCCTATCTAAAGACATAGAGTCAATTGTGAATTCCAATACCATAGCATGGAAACAAATTTATGGGATGCACAAGCCTAGTGATTAGGTTGTACAAATTGATGATGTAGGAGGTGTTGAAAAAGATGATGAAGAAATAAATGATGAAGATATTGATGATATTGAAAATATGGAAGGAGATCATGCTAAAGGAGAAGAGGATCAAGAAGCTACAAGAGGTGATGTTATTGAGGTATAGAATATTAAAGACTCGGATCCTGAGAAGATAGTAGTAGAGGTAATGACCTCTCTTCCCAATTCTTTGAGAAAAGACCTAGTGCAACCCAGCTTAGAAAGGACTTCTACCAAGTTGGTCAAGGTAAAAACTACATCACCAAGCATCCAACCAACCTCTAGAGAAACATTACCAAGTGATACAATGAGTGAAGTGTCTATCACTTAATCTACTAAGCTACATGCTCTAATCATTCCAACATCAGGCTTTATTGAGCTACAATAAGGTATTTCAAGCATTACTACTATTAGTATTACTACTCCTACAATTGTGTTGTTTCTACAATTTCAACTATACCAAATGTGTCCATAATAAGTGCAAAGACAGTTGAGGTTAAGCCTCAACCAAGTACAGAAGTTAAGAGAACTCATGCCTTTTGCTATTTTAATACAAAAGGGTAAAGAAGAAGAAATTGACTTGGATGAGGAAATTTTTATTCTAAGTTGGGATACCTCTGACATCACTCCTAAAGAAATGTATACCCTAGGTGAGCTATGGAAAAAGAGGGCTAAATAGAAAAATCTCAGAGAAGAAATGAAAAAGAAAAATTAGGTGCTTGAGGATATAAAAGGAATATACATTGATGCACTAAGTATTGAGGTTGATGAGAAGCAACCAATTTTGGATCAACTTGTTGAAGTTGTTTGAAAGTATAATGAGGAGCAGAATGGGCAAGATAAACTATTGTAGAGTGTAGATAGAAAGTTTAAAAACAAAGTTTTGGAGCAAGTAGCATAGAAGATAGCTATTAACCAAGTAGAATGATCTATTATTCTTAATACACTTGAAACCTCTATAAATAGTGTTGTTTCTCTATTTGTAAATTTAAGTGATGTATCTAAATTATCCAAGGAAATAAAGGATAAACTATTCAAGATAGATCAGGACATGAAGGCAAGTGCACAACAATTATCACTTGATCCTAGTAGCAGCTCTGCATATTTTGTAAAGATCAGGTACTTGTCAGATCTTCAAGCAAAATTATTAAGGGAAGAAGCCAAGATAAGGGCCACCCTTGTAGATATTAAAGGCATGATCCTTCCCAACATGAATGCAATGCAAAAATATATTGCAAATGCAAAGGCATTGGTCCATGATAGTAATTTCTCCATAGTTGATCATATGATGGAACTTTCAACAGAAGTATAGATAGCCTTGCATTGAAGGTATGCAATGATTTCTTGTCATTAACTTGTAAATATTTTGCACCTTTGGCATTTATGTCAAAAAGGGGGAGAATATATATTATTGATAAATAGGAAGAATACTATCATACTCCATATATATGTATGAGAGAAAGATAAATGTGTGGGGGAGTTGTTGTTACCACATTTTGTTTGCCCTGCCAAATTTCAAAATTTGAATGTTATCCTGCCCAACGGTCACCTCCTCGATTACTAATATTTTAACACCCATAGAGATATCAAAATTACCTAAGTTTCAAACCTTATGATATTTTTATGCCTTGCAAGTTCTTTGCTGTCATATCAAGGCCGATCAATGGTCGTTGCCATCTCACTATGATGAAGTTGTGCGAGGGTTACGATGGCAATGTAGCGACTGGTCGACGCATGTCTGGTGGGTCCAACTTGCAGGGCAGAGGATGGCACCCGTCGAAAAAGTTTTATCGAAGGCCAGAGGAGATAAATAGTGAGGTTTCAAGAAAGTAGTTGGGTTACGTCAGGTACTTCATCTTCCCAATTGGAAAAGTCCAATGTCATAGTGACAAATCAGAGGGAGCCACGTGCGCTAGATCTTTAGTTCAGCCCACACAGTCAAGAGATGAGTCTTCATGATCATCAGATCTGTAGAGATCTACAACCGACGCTATCTCGCCATCAAAAATTGCTCAGGAGATAACATAGCGATGTAGCGACAAGGCGCCATGTGTCCTGGTGGGACCGTATTTCATGATGCCAGTGCAGTAGGGATTAAATGACCGAGGGACCAACAGGGAAGTGCCACATGTATCATGGGCCCAAAAAATTATGAGGGAGGAAGGTCGCAGGAAGGTGGGTCTTTGTGATCGTTAGATTAGAGAAGATCAACGACTGTCGCCATGTCGCCATGGTGAAGATGTGCGATCTTTACCATAGCCACGTAGCGATAGGTCACCACGTGTTAGTGGGTCCAGGTCTTACCAGGGTGCAGTCGCTAAGGTGTTGCCAGGTGTCGGTTGGATATGACAGCAGTTGCAGAGGTGGCACCAAATATGATGGGCCTGGGGTAAGGATAGCATGGAGTATGATGAGTCTTCACGATCGTCAGATCTAGGATGATCGATGGTCATCACCACCTTGCTATGGGTAAGTCACTCGAGGTTTATGTTGGCAACACAATGCCTTGTTGACATGTGTCTCACTGGCCCGATCAGAAAGGACGGTCGATGGCTAGCAGTTAATGTAATTGTCATAGTTAATATTAATATCTACAAGGGTGGCACGGTTAGTTTGATGACGGAAGGTCAACCATGAAAGACTTCCCCAGGTGGCAGAATGAAGAAAGGTGATTGGCCCGCATGACCGAGTTGGCTCGTATAGCCTATTTGACTTGCTTCAACGCTGTTGATTCATGAACCAGGAAGCAAAGATGATCAATGGTATCTTGCGATCTAATCTTCATGATCAATTCTGACCTACCAAAAATGAATGCAAGGCATAGGGAAACACTCCACCATCTCAGTTGATCCATCTACTATGTTAGGATCATTCATTGGCACCGCTTCTATCTACTCGAGGTGTTCCTTTAGTCGAATATCTAATTTTGTACTTCAGAACCATGCTCAAGTGTGATCTTTGATCAGATATTTTGGGGTTCAATGGCAATAGTTGAGTAGTTAATGCAGAATCATTTCCCTCAGTTATGCCTGAACTATAAAGGCAATTTTGTAATCTTTTCCAAGGGTCAACTCTTTCTGATTTCTCCGATATTGCTCTGCAACTCTCAGTGTAACATTCCCTGTGCCTTTGAACTGAATGATTCTTTGTTTTATCTCCTTCAGCCATTAATGTATATGTGCATCCCTTTTGCCTCTCATTGGTGTATTGTTGAGGTCTATAGCCTGCATACTATATCTATTTTTGCCTATTGGATAATATATAAGTGAGATTCCTCTTTCCTTGTGTTATTCAGTTTGGTTTCTTGATCTGCATGAGGTTATTAGATCAAAACAAGCCTGTATGTATATATCCTTAGTTTCATTTTGGTTCAATAGTGCATATATGGGTAGAAATGGGTCTAAACACTCTATTTTGGTGCATCACCTCCGTAGTTTAGGTAGGGTAGAGTTGTTTTTTGCATCTCCTTCTTCCCCTTTTCCTTCCGAGAGTAGTTAGGTGTGCCCTGATAGTAAGAGGAAGTCAGCCTTCTCTGGAGACTCAACCTCACAGTTCAAGTCCCATAGCTTGGAGGTTGTTTCCATGTTTCACTAGGTTGTCCTTGCGCTTAGGCCCTGGACAAGGGTGCAAACCTAAGTGACAATAGTTTTTGGCACACCCGGTGGGACAATCCTATTGAAGATTTAAAGTCTACTAGTGTTAAAGAAGGAAGAATTTCAGAGATTAATGCTGAAGAGGTAGTGCTGGCTTCAGTATTCAAGCCTCCAAGAGGCTGGTCCTTCAAAGTACTTGGTGACTTTGAACATCAAAAAACTTGGTTCTAGGCCAAAGTTGCAGTTATTCATGCCTAGAGCTGAAACAAGGGCGTCTTTTAGAGGTAAATTTCAATATCAAGAGCTTTCCCTTTCAAATCCTAGAAGAGGGAGGACTAGAATTTCATTATCACTAGTTAGGGGTGAAAAAATAGTTAATATACCTCTAAGGTCCATTTCTACTCCTCCTACTGCTCGAACTCAGCCTAGATTGCCATCAACGCTCATCAATAGAACACTTGTTTACATGGAACAACCAAGAGTTCATTCTTTTGCCACCTTTAATGGTGGAAGTCCTTTGTTGTTAGCCCAAAGACATGATATACCAGTATCTGCACTAAAAAACATATCTAATTTTATTGGTGAGACTTCTATTTCTCCTTTAGAGCATATCCAAGAAGTAGCTAATGTCTGTAATATTCATGGTATTATAGAGGATGATGTTGCTATCAGACTTCTAGCCTCATCTTTAAAAGGAAAAGCATTATAGTGGTATAGGAGCTTAGCTCATAGTTTTATAACTAATTGGGATGGATTAGGAGTAGGATTATGCAAACATTTTGAGGATAGGAGTGACCATTTGTCACTATTAGAGCAGCTGACTACAATAAAAAGAGCCCCCCATGAATGTGTGACTGACTTTAATTATAGATTTTAAAAGACATGGGATAGAATACCTACTGCAGTGAAACCTACCCCCGATAATGCCTTCTTGCATTACCTTAGAGCTTTTAATAGTGATATTGCCACTACAATCCAAACTATGGGAGGAGATACCTTTCCTAATGCTTATGAGATAGCCGTAAAAGCTAAGAACATCCTAATACAAGGAGGAAAATTGGCTCCAAGGCCTCCTATGCCTTTCTTTCCTAATGTTCCTAATCACCAACCAGCAATGACCCCTCTTCCTACAACATCTACATCACAAACCCTTACTCCAGTCCCTTGAGCTTCTACATCCTAAAATGGGATAGATGAGCTCAAAGAAATGCTCCAAGGTCTAGTGCTGAATACAGATAAAAGAGAGAAGACCCTGGATAAAAAATTGCAAGAGCAGGGGAGGGAGTTGAAGAACCAGGGGAAGAGATTAGAGGATAGTCTCTCTATGATACAAAAAATGAGTAACAAGGTGGTGACCTTAGAAAGGCAGCAAGCTCAAATTGGCAAGCCTCCCCAACTACAATATCAAGCTCCAAGTGGTGGTAGGCTTCCTAATAAGTGGAATAGCTCCTTTGATCAGGGTAGGCAAAATAGTCATGCTTCTGCTTCAAGCTCAAATCAGAACAGAGCTATAGTCCCTCAAAATAACTTAGCCCAAGATCAAGATTTTTGTCCTTCTTGCAACTATTCTTATACCTATTACATGTGCTAGAAGGAAAAATATTATATGGCCCTAACTGTCCAAGAACCTGCAACAAAGCAATGATACAAGGAGGATAATCCCAAGGAGGCATCATATATTCAAGGACGTGATGATTTCTCTTTCATGAATCATCAGGATGGGGAGCATTATAATGTAAACTAGGATTCCATTTCTCATAACACAAGAAGCAGGAAGAGAGCTATGGAACATGCTGCCCCCCTTTCTCCTAAGAAATCCTCAACTTCAAGTGCTACACCTTATATACAAGCAGCAAATGAAAAAGCAAGTACTTCACAACAGAAAAAGCAAAATCCAAGAAAGAAAGATGTAGGTGATCCTTATGTTGCCCCACCTCAACCTCTTATAAGTGCAGCTCCCAAAGTTTCTACCAAAGCTCCTAATGCACCTTTTAGTGTGGTAGAGAAAATGAAGAAAACCAATGTGAATATCTCTATGTGGGATGCTGTTGCTACCATACCAATGCAGAAGAGGATGCTGCAGCAATAATTAGAGAAGATTGACCTCAAGGACCGGCCATCTATCATGGAGAATGTCACAAGTCTAGCACAACCAGCAGGGGATGTGGAGACAAGTAAAAGGGTTAGATCTTCCCCATTCTATGTTTCCCTAATTATAGGAGGCAAATTAGTCCACAATTGCATGATAGATTCAGGGGCTAGTAGCTCAGTAATGCCTAGGTGTGTTGCTGATCCTTTAGGGATGAAATATGAGCCCATTGTTAGGGATGTGTTACAACTAGATGGTAGTATTGTCAAAACCATAGGTATCCTTAGGAATGTGGAGATGACCCTACATGCATGCCCCAGTTGCACAGTGATTCAAGATATATCTGTTGCTAAAGTCAAGCCCTATTTTGCCATCTGTCTTTCAAGAGACTTCACTGCTCAGATTGGTGGATTCATATCTGCTGATTGGTCATATATTTCATTTAAGACTAGATATGTAGCCAATGCCTCAATTAGAGCAGAACCTCAAGCCCTTCATCACACTAAATCTTACACCCCCAACTTCATCAATATGAATTGCCCTATTCTAGAGATGGATGAAAATGACATAGTAAATGAGCCTGTCACTTCCATAGTAGAGATTCCTGATTTCTTCTTGGATGAGTGGGCAAATGCATATCAATTTGAGCCTATGTTAGAAATTCTTGAGATAGGCCTTAGTACATATTGCATAATAGAGAAAGAGGCTCAAGTTCCTAATCTTGTTGGGACTAATGATGATATAAATGGAATATGGAGTATGTACTTTGATGGCTCAAGGAATAGAAATGGATCAGGGGTCGGTGTTATTTTGGTCTCTCCTACACAAATAAGATACTACTTCTCCTTCAGGCTCCAATTCAGTTGCACCAATAATGTGGCCGAGTATGAATCCTTGATTCAAGGTCTCTTACTTGCCCAAAAGAGGGGAATCCAAGCCTTGAAAGTATATGGAGATAGTGACTTGGTAGTGAATCAGGTGAGAGGCTAGAATATCACCAAAAATGGCCTACTCAAGTCTTACAAACACAGAGTTTGGGATTTTCTTGAGGGTTTCAATGCATTTAATATTCAGAGCATTCCTAGGAAAGAAAATAAACATGCTGATAGACTTGTAGCGGTGGGTGCAGCTTATGATGTACTAGGGAATCTTGAGGAGGAGAAGAAACAACAAATTAGGGTGGTAGTGAGGCCTGCCATCCCTGACAACAACACTCATTGGAAAGTGTTTGACTCTGATGAACAAATTGTGAGTTTCTTGCAGAATGAGGCAGAATTCTCAGATAGAAACCAGTCAAGGCTGCAAGATTAGTATGGTGATCAGATCATTCACCTTAGTTCTAACAAGTTTCCCAAGGGTCTCATTACTTTGGAGAGTGTTTTTAATCCTGATGATCAAACAAGAGGCAAAGGAATGAATCTAGCTGCAGAAAAGGATGATTATGCCCCAGTTACAATTGCTGATGGAAAATCTCTGAATATGGGGAAGGTATGTTCTGAAACTGAGGAAGAAAACTTCATACATTTATGTCAAGAATTTAATGATGTATTTTCTTGGACATATGATGACTTAAAAGGGTTTGACCCTAGTTTGTTTTAGCATATCATAGATCTAGTTGATAAGGCCAAACCAGTAAGGCAAAAACAGAGACCAGTGAATCCTAAGATTGAGCCCCTAATGAGAAAAGAATTATCCAAGTTGATAGAGGCCAATATAATATTTCCTATCAAACACTCATCATGGGTAGCTAACCTTGTCCCTGTAAGGAAGAAGAATGGGGAAATTAGATTGTGCGTGGACTTTAGGGATCTTAATCAGGCTTCTCTTAAAGATCACCATCCTCTCCCTTCCATGGAGCAAATTCTATCCAAGGTCAGTGGGTCAAGGAGATTCTCTTTTCTTGATGGATTCTCTGGTTACAACCAAGTGCTGGTTAAAGAATCTGATAGACATAAAATAGCATTTACTACTAAATGGGGCACCTATGCTTACTACAAGATGCCATTTGGACTAACAAATGCAGGCACCACATTTTAGAAGGCAATGGAGATGGCCTTCAAAAAATTAATTGATAAGTTTGTCTTAGTATACCTTGATGATATAACTATATATTCAAAAGATGTAGAAAATCATTTTGATCATCTAAGGCAGGTATTTCTAAGATGTAGAGAGTTTGGGGTTTCCCTCAACCCAACCAAGTGTGTCTTTGCTACAAGCCAAGGAAAATTATTTGGACACATTGTATCTAAGGATGGTCTGACCATTGATCCAAAAAGAACAAAGGCAATACTTGCCCTTCCTCTTCCTAAATACAAGAAGGGGCTGCAAAGTTTCCTTGCTAGAATAAACTTTGTGAGAAGGTTTATCCCTAATCTTGCTACCATGGTGAAACCTCTTACAGCAATGCTTAAGAAAGACATGGTCTTCTCATGGACTAAGGAGGGGAAGGAGAGTTTTGAAGAGATCAAGATAGCCATAGCCTCAGCCCCTACTCTCATGAACCCAAATTTTGAGAAAGATTTCATCCTCTACACTTTAGGTGGTGAGTCAAGTATCTCTGCTATCTTGACTCAGACAAATGGCAAGGATGAGGAGCAACACATAGCTTTCTTTAGTGAAGGACTCAAAGAATATGAAGATAAGTATAGCTTTGTTGAGAAGCAAGCCCTTGTAGTCATCAAAGCCTTGAAGAAATTCAAGCACCTCTTATCCCACAATAGGATCCATTTGTTGGTGCCCCATGCCAGTGTTATAGATTTTTTGTTAAGCAAGGATATCAGTGAAAAAAGAGCTAGATGGATCACTAGGGTAATGGAATATGATGTTGATATTCAGATTACCAAGCTGGTGAGAGGGAGAGGATTGTGCAAAGAAATGTTATCAGGTCAGGATTCTGATGAAGAGGCTGCTATGGTATTAACAGAGCAACAGGAGGAAGGAAATGTTAACGACCCAAAGAGCTAGATAAATAATATGAAGAGCTTCTTATCAGGGAATGGGTACCCTCAGGGATTGGACAGAGCTAAAAGAAGACAATATAGATTGCAGTCCATTCCCTATGTTGTAGTTGATGGTACCCTATTCAGGAGGGATTTTAATGGGACCCTGTTGAGATGCATTGAAGAGGATCAAGCTGAGAGGGTGATTAAGGAACTTCATGATGGCCCTAATGGTGGCCATTTCTCTGCAAGAACAACTGCTATGAAGATCATGAGGGCTAGTTATTATTGGCCATCTCTATTCCATGATTGTTATAGGTATGTGAGAAAATGTGAGAAATGTGCTTTCTTTTCAGGAAAACAAAGGCTTGCAACTCTCCCCCTTCATCCTATTCAGGTGGATCAGCCCTTTACCCAGTGGGAGTTGGATTTTATAGGCCCTATTAATCCTCCATCTAGTGCAGGTCATAAATGGATTTTGGCTGCTATTGATTATTTCACTAGATGGACAGAAGCAGTTGCCTTGAAGGATGCCGCAGAACCATCAGTTGTTGAATTCCTTGATGGGATTGTGTCTAGGTTTGGTGCTCCTTCTACTATCATCTCAGATAATGCTAAATCTTTTGTTGGAACCCAGATTTGTGCATGGGCAATGAATCACAATATCTACCTAAGCACATCATCCAATTATTATCCCCAGGGCAATGGTTTGGCTGAGTCTTCTAACAAGAATCTGATCAGAATCATGAAGAGGACAATAGAAGACAATTAAAGGGTCTGGCATAAGAAATTAAGAACTACTCTATGGGCTGATAGGATAACACCCAAGAGATCTATTGGGAATTCACCTTTTGTGCTAGTATATGGTAGGGAGGCTAGACTCCCAATTTCACTAGAATTCCCTTCCTTGGAGTTGGCTCATCAGCTGGAATTGATTGAAGATAGTGCCATGTCAGTAAGAATGGTAGAGTTGATGGAGCTAGAGGAAAAAAGAGATAAAGCTATGAAGACCCTAGAGTTGCATCAGCAACAGGTGAAAAGGAATTTCGATAGGAGGGCCAGGGATAGGACTTTCAAAGAAGGGGATCTAGTTCTGAAATGGGATGCTGATAGGATGAAGCCATGAAGACATTCTAAGTTTGATGCATTGTGGAGTGGCCCTTACCTAATTGCCAGTTGTAAACAGGCTAATGCATTCCAACTGAGCAGACCCAACGGTGAATTTCTGCCCATCCTAGTCAATGGGATTTATCTTAAAGCTTGCTTCTGATGAAGATTGTGAATCCATGTACATAGTTAGTCTAGTTCCTTTTCTGTTATTTCCTGCCTTTCAAGAAGTGCGCGTGCACAGGGTTCTCCTTTTGAGTTGCCAACTTTTGAAGTTTTGACAGTCTCAGGTTGTAGAGGAAGTTTTGTTTTGTTTCAGTTACAAAGGTAGATCTAAGGTTTTTGTTTTATGTTTAAATTCCTTGCAGAGGGGTTAGGGTTTTGCAGTTCTCAGACTTGTACCTTTCAGACCCATTTTTGACTCTATAGCCCAATGGATTATTTACAGGCACTGGTCTTATGCATCGAGCAGGCTCATGCCCCCTGTGAGTTGTTAGAATGTTACCACATTTTGTTTACCCCACCAAATTTCAAAATTTGAATGTTATCCTGCCCAACGATCACCTCCCCAATTACTAATATTTTAATACCCATGAAGATATCAAAATTACCTAAGTTTCGAACCTTATGATATTTTTACACCTCTCAAGTTCTCTGCCGTCAGATCAAGGCCGATGAATGGTCATCGCCATCTCGCTATGATGAAGTTGCACAAGGGTTATGATGGCGACGTAGCGACTGGTCGATGCGTGTCTGGTGGGTCCAGCTTGTTGGGCAGAGGATGGCGCCTGTCAAAAAAGTTTTATCGTGGGCCAAAGGAGATAAATAGCGAGGTTTCAAGCAAGCAGTTGGGTTATGTTTGGTACTTCATCTGCCTAGTTGGCAGAGTTCGGTGTCACAGTGAAAAATCAGAGGGAGCCACATGCGCTAGATCTTCAGTTTAGCCTACACAGTCAAGAGACGAGTCTTCACGATCGTCAGATCTATAGAGATCTACGGCCGGTGCTATCTCACCATCAAAAACTGCTCGAGAGATAACATAGTGATGTAGCGACAGGGTGCCACATGTATTCATGGGATAGTATTTCATGCTGCCAGCACAGTAGGGATTAAATGACCGACAGACCAACAGGGAAGTGCCACATGTACCACGAGCCCAGCGAATTATGAGGGAGGAAGGTCGCAGGAAGGTGGGTCTTCATGACCGTTAGATTAGAGAAGATCAATGAATGTCGCCATGTTGCCATGGTGAAGATGTGTGATCTTTACCATAGCGACGTAGCGAAAGGTCACCACGTGTCAGTGGGGCCAGGTCTCGCTAGGGTGCGATCGCTGAGGTGTTGCCAGGTGTCAGTTGGATACGACAACAGTTGCAGAGGTGGCACCAAATATGATGGGCCTAGGGTAAGGACAGCGTGGAGTATGATGAGTCTTCACGATCGTTGGATCTAGGCCAATCAATGGTCATCGCCACCTCACTATGGGTAAGTCGCTCGAGGTTTATGTTAGCGACACAACACCTTGTTGGCACGTGTCTCACTGGCTCGGTCAGAAAGGATGGTTGGTGGCTGGTGGTTAATGTAATCATCACAGTTAATATTAATATTTGCAAGGGTGGTGTGGTTAGTTTGATGATGGGAGGTCAACCATGAAAGACTTCCCCAGGTGGCAGAACAAAGAAAGGTGATTGGCCTGCATGACCCAGCTGGCTCGTATAGCCTGTTTGAATTGATTCAACCCTGTTGATTCATGAACCAAGAAGCAAAGATGATCAATGTTATCTTGCAATTTGATCTTCGTGATCAATTTCAACCTACCAAAAATGAATGCAAGGCATAGGGAAACACTCCATCGTCTCAGTCGATCCATCTACTATGTTAGGATCATTCATTGGTGCCGCTTCTATCTACTTGAGGCATTCCTTCAGTCGAATATTTGATTTTGTACTTTAGAACCATGCTCAAGTGTGATCATTGATCAGATATTTTGGGGCTCAATGGCAGTAGTTGAGCAGTTAATGCAGAATCATTTCCCTCAGTTATGCCTGAACTATAAAGGCAAATTTGTAATATTTTCCAAGGGTCGACTCTTTCTGATTTCTTTGATATTGCTCTGCAACTCTCAGTGTAACATTCCCTGTGCCTTTGAACTGAATGATTCTTTGTTTTATCTCCTTCAGCCATTAATGTGTATGTGCATCCCTTTTGCCTCTCATCGGTGTATTGTTGAGGTCTATAGCTTGCATACTGTATCTATTTTTTCCTACTGGATAATATATAAATGAGATTCCTCTTTCCTTGTGTTATTTAGTTTGGTTTCTTGATCTGCATGAGGTTATTAGATCAAAACAAGCCTGTATGTATATATCCTTAGTTTCATTTTGGTTCAATAGTGCATATATGGGCAGAAATGGGTCTGAACACTCTATTTTGGTGCATCACCTCCGTAGTTTAGGTAGGGTAGAGTTGTTTTCTGCATCTCCTTCTTCCCCTTTTCCTTTCGAGAGTAGTTAGGTGCACCCTGATAGTAAGAGGAAGCCGGCCTTCTTCGGAGACCCAACCTCTCAATTGAACTCCCACAGCTTGGAGGTTGTTTCCATGTTTCAATAGGTTGTCCTCGCGCATAGGCCCTAGACAAGGGTGCAAACCTAAGTGACAACAGTTGTAAGAGGAAAGGAAACACATGTATAGATAGTGAAAAATATGTTTACAAAAGAAAATTTGAAAAATAAAAAAATAGAGTAAGAGGTTGCTGAGCAACAACAATAGACAATAGTCAAAACTGAGTTGAAGATCTAGAATGTGGACAAAGGGAGTTTTAATTTGTATTTTGAGAATTCAGATTTTTTGTATGATAAGTGTTTTTGTAACTAATGCCAAAGGGGGAGATTGGTGACCTTATGGTCAGATCATTTTTCTATTAGTAACTTAACACTTAGTTAGTTGGTTTCATTGCTAACAAGCTCTATAGTTGCTATCGAGCTTACTTCTAGTAGTGCTAACTAAGTGTTTCAGTTACTACTAAGCTAATCAGTCAGACTATAGTTCATCCCAAGATTCATAGTATCTATTAAGAATCTAAGACATAGTACAATGTTAACTGAGCTTTGTAATGTCTACCAAGATCACAATGTTAAAGTGAATTTAGTTTTGACTGAGCTATGTACTGCCAACCAAGTAATTCAACATCTACCAAGTTTCTTAGTGTTAATTGAGTCATATAGTGTTGACTAATTTCCTATTACTCAAAGTGATTACTATGGACTAAGCTTCAATGTCAATTGAGTGCCAGAGTCTATTGAGTGTTGACAGTGTTTGCCAAGTGTGAGAACATCATCGAGTTGTCTTCATAACCCAAGTTACACTAGTGGGATGACTTAGTGAATTATGATAAATTTGGTATTGTAGCCAATACCATAAGTTAATTAAGTTGATTAGTATATATGTAATGTTTTATATCATATCCAATATAAGTATGTGAAAAATTAAGTAGATGAGTGTGAATTGAAGAAGGCTACAAGTAGTATTAAGGAAAAGAAGAGACTTATTTATCATAGTAAGGTGATAATTGTTATTAAAAGGAATCTCATTCAGAAAACCAAATTTTAGATTAGAGATCAGCCACTAATTCATCCTAACAGGTGCAACAATCAAATCCTTACACAAGGTGGACTTAATAGCCTCATTCCAAATCTCCTAATAGAGTGCATACTTCATTTTATGTTGTAAATACTTTCACAAGGTGGATTTAACAATCCTTATTGCTCCTAATAGGGTAGATCACCATAAGTGGTCAATTGTAAGCTTTAACAAGATAACTTTATATTGCAGTAATAAAGCTTGTGGGTACAATCCCCACCCCATTTTTACTTTCTATTTGGAAGGTTTCTAGGTTACCAAATATTGTGTCAACATGTTATGAATGTTTTATTGCTTTCAGTCTTTCATGCATGTAATTAGATCATATTACATGGTGAATGTTTAATTGGTGAATTAAAGTATAAGTTTTATTGGTTCCTAATTCACTCCCCTTCAACCACCTAGTCTATACTATTTTTCCAATAGTTTCAAATCTTGATAGGCCAATTGCAGCATCAATACTGTACATATAATATAAAATTTAAGTAGAAGTGACATACTATTTCTTATACTTTAAGTACTATTTTATGTATATATTTCCAAGATGTTTGAGAGTGATTTCGACTTCATAAGAGTTAAAATAAAGGTTCTAGTTTTTGAGAGTTTTTAGAAGATTTTACACTTAATCAAATTTTAGGAAATCAACATGTTGCCTCAAACTTCATTCTAGTAGACTATTGATTGTAACTTCTCTTGGTCATAGTGAAACTTTCACTGTGGGAATTTTGGTCATACCAATCAAGTTTTTTTTTTGCACCATTGTAGATTGGAGCATTCTAGAAATAACTAAAAATGTGTCTTGTAGGTTTCCCTTAAAGTATTATTAATTTTGGAAATGAACTTGAATGTTTAGACGCTTGTCTTGGAATAAATGTTGTAATATATTTGATAAAGAAACACACTCTTGAATGTCTTGAAGCTAAAATAACCCAAATCCAATCTTTACTACTTAAAGAAGTTTATAAACATTTCTCAAAATGAATGCTTAGAAGAAAATACACTCTTGAATGTATAAAGGTCAAAGAAAGATTCTATGGCACACATTTTAATTTTGATTTAAAATGAATCTCATCAAATCTTGAATGCATAAGGGACAAAGAACATTGTAAAAAAAACATTTGGACTTGGTGCTTAAAATTAACACACACAATCTTGAATGACTTAAGGAAATTGATTCTTATCCCCTCCTATTTCAAAGAATTCACAATTTATTTTCAACCATGTGCTTTTAATTGGAAAGAGCCTTGCATGCTGATCATGAGTGTCTTCAAGCATAGATAGAAAAATTTAAAGATTCAATTTATAATGAACATGTATCTTTTAATCCCCAAGGCCACTTATGTATTCTCTCCTTTCACGCCTTTGGGTGATCTTGAGTGCATAAGAAATAATTGATATCATTTTTCTTTTTTTAGGATGCCTACTTGGGGATTTAATCACCTCAAGGAGTGACCTCAACTCACGTGTTCTGGTGGGGTATGAATAGTGAGAGGTAAATCTAAAGACACCTCTCTTGGAAGTAGAATCTTTTGATGCTTAGCTAAGTCACAAAGAAATTTATACCTTATACCTTGGGAAGTGAAGGCAAAGATTTGGGCTACTGTCACCTCCTAGATGTGTGACATTATTCCCTTTCATCTACAAATTTAGGTCCCATGTACCTTGTGTATATAGAGGACACCCCTAGATGAGCTTATATATCTTAGTTGAATCTTGATAGGATTGTTGGTGTGTTTGACATGCTTGATTGTTTAAAATATTTTATATTTGTAGCCAAAAAGGGATACACCATCCAAATAAAACTTTTAAAACTTGTCTTGTATATATATATGTATGTATATTTTGCATTTCATATTCAAAAAATCCAAACACAATGTAAAATTTCAGAAAATCTAAAAACAATGTAAAACTTCAAAAACCCAAAAGCAACATAACACTTTTCAAAACAACAAAAATAAGTTCTTGTTTTAAGTCCTCTTAGTCAAGTTGCCCACATCATGTCCACATCACTTCTTCTATCCATCCACTTCATCATGATCATACATCTCTTGTTTTAATCACCTTCTTAATCATTCAAATCATTCTTCAAAATCTTAATCACCTCAAATCATTCAAATTATTTCATACATCTTCTTAATCATTCAATCAAGTTCTAATCTTCATCCTAATCATCTTTCATAATTCACATCAATATCTAATTATCTAATGCAATCTCATCATTCATACTTAATCTAATCTTTCATATCATCATTATAATTTAATCCATTTTAAAATTCATTTATCTCCAATAAAGTAGTAATTCAATCCATTTACCTCTTCCTCCAAAATATATCTCTCAAATTTCATCTATTCAAATCCTCTTCTAATTCAAATTTTATAGGATTTTCTACTTTGGACTTAGGAGAACCATAATAATCCTTGGAATTTAATCCCATTTATCTTGATTGACCTACATTAAATCATATTCAAAATTAAATCAAATCAAAACCATCAATCATGTTTATCTTCATCAAGATTCAATCCAATAATTAGGTAGAAAGATTTATCCAAAGTTTGATATTAGATCTTCATCCTTAGAAATATTTGGAATAGTTGCACTCTCTCACTTAGGATGGTTTTCTACCTCAGAGTATTGAGTCATCTATTTTTTATCCTATTCCAACTTGGGATAATTTTTCCATCTCCAATTGGAAGAAGATATCATCATCCAAATCCAACATCCAATTTATTTGGAATATTATATGGTGTTCATCTATATCAAGGCTATCTCAAACCTTAGTCCAAATAAATCTAATGAAATCCAAAGACAATCCAAATTATATAAAAAAAGAAGTCCAAACTTTCTCCTAGCCCTAATTTAATATTTCATCCATCATTAAAACTTTCATCACTCCTAATTTGAGCTCATGGATAAGAATTGAATTAACCAAATTGTGGAGGATTTTTAAAAGTAGTATGGAGTCATACCTCCAATTTAACCCATGTACCAAATAAATCCTCAAAATTTGATGTCCAATTCTAATCCACCTCACATTCCTTATCCTTCCTCTACCTTTGACAAGGGAGATCTAACTCATTATCCTTCATCCACATATGATCCCATCCATAATCCACATAATTCCACAAATATAAAGACCGTTTCTCAAGAATCTAAGGAACTTAAAAATTATGTCCTTAGCTTACCAAATTGGGGTCAAAACCAAGCATACACCTTTAAAAAACATATGTTCTCCCCCCTCATTTTCTAAAGTCCAAAACTCTCACATTCGATATAAACCAAATCCTCCATGCAATCCCCCATACTTTGAGCTTAAATTCCAAAATCATAATCACAATCTCCTACCTAGTCCTTAATTCCCATACAATCCTAATACTCCAAAATCCACATCATCACAATATAAATATGACTTTAAATGGGAATAATTGATAGAAAGGTTCTCGAAATCCAAAACTCAAAATAAATTTGTCCAATCACCCAAAGTATACACCCACTTCCATGTCAAGACCTTGTTCCAAATAATGTCACCATGGATTCATCTTCTCTTCTATATACAAGAATACCTCCATCCCATTATTAGCTTATCTCTTTAGATCCATTACCCCTCTTAATCCATCTCATGATCCTCTCTCTAGTTAAGATCAAGACATTCCCTCTACCACACCCATTGTTGATTCCCTTCCATCTCAAGAGTTAACATACACTAATCCTTCACTTCATGAATACATTTCTTCCACTTCATCCACTAATACTCCTCCATGCCAAGACCAAATCACTTAACCTCATGGTTCCCTTCCCTCCACTCCATTAGATTTTCCAATAATTCCTTCCATTCCACCACATAATCATCCTATAAGTTAAGATGAAAGTACTTCTACACTTTTATTTAATTATTCAAATCCATCTCAAGCTCTATTATTCATCATACTTCCCCTCATGATCCCAATCCTCCACAAGATCCCATCACACGTGCCCAATCTACACATGAACCCCATATACATGGACTCACATGATGTGTTCAAAATAATAAGTATCAAATTGAAGAAAAAATATCTGAAGATGTTGGTACACCTTCCACTCCTTCCAAATCTGAAATTCCTCCATCCAAACCTAAATGTTCCCATCATACACATTCCAAATACATTATTGGCCCTTCTACCTATATTCCCATTCCTTTATAACCTCCACTAATTTTGGGTCCTTATGTCCCAAATCCAAACCCTTTATGCTTTCCATCCATTTTGAGTCCTTACATACATCTATTCACCATATCCATGTTTCCCACTCCATCACCTCAAATCTATCATAAAGATAAAAAAAGGCTCACATCCTTGGATTTGTACACATGAGAATGTGCACTTCTCTATGACCTTCCATTTGAGATAGCATGATACAAAATCAATAATGTCTATATGATCCAATAAATAACATGATACAAAATGTCTATATGATCCAGAAGATAATGCATTTAAATAGGGCACTACTCAGACTCACTAAAGGATAGCTATGCAGAGACTCTAGTGCAGTGTCATTACTTGCCATCAGCTAGTGCAAGTACTTTGAGCCTTTAATCGGTTCCCTCAAGAGGCCAAACTTAGAATGTATCTTCGATCAACTCTCGTAGGAGGCTAGAGAGTGTACATTTAATCAAATCCCTCAAGAGGCCACACACACACATACACACCTTTGATAAACTCCCTCAAGAGGCTATGTGTTCCTTAAATTTATCTTTCATTAAGTTTATTTCTTTTCCTTTTGCTAATTTTGGTTATCACTTGTTAAAAATCTCTTCATGTTACCTTGTTAGCCACTTCTAGGCTAGGGTACATGAGAAAAGCCACTCTACACATATACCCTACATACCCATGGTCATCACATGATGAGTGTTTGTAGGCAATGTAGTTTCCCAACCCAACCCCCAAATGAACATAACTCCACCGATATCAACCAAGATTTTGGGCCTCACAAGAACTCGACTAGTGTACGCTCATGTGCTTGTGTGTGGGCACACCAACTACACAAAGATCATAAACAATAAGGGTTGGATGAGAAATATATAAAATAAAAATGGAATAGATCACTCAACCAACCTATATCTGAGAGTATGGATTTGACATGAATCCCAAGGAAAAAATACATCAAGGGTTAGATAGATATCCCTATAGATAATCTAGACCCACAACCAACTTTCATACCAAGAAAACCTAAGAAAATTGAATGACACACAAATCAAGGAAAAAAACTCAAAATTAAACCCAATATGTTGCTAGGTATACAAATCACAAATATCAAATTAAATCTAGGTTCGAAGTGTATGTGTAAAAATGACCAGCATAACAACATGAAACCCCAAACCCTCAAGTTCAAAAAGGGACAAATGCTCATACTCACACAATTGAGTAGAGCTAGCATGTAGAAATGGAGGGGAACAATAGTTCTCAACTTCCAAACATTTTACTACCAAAAATAGACCCCAAAATAGAGCCAAAAAAATGGAGAGCACTACCTCACAACCAAAAGGGCTAAAATAGGAATGCATGTAATAAAATAATTGCACTATAATCACCACTAAAACTATCGACAAATGAAGGTCTCCTTGAGATGGATCCAATGAGCTTAACCTTGCAACGATCCCAAGCCTATAGCTCCTACAATGAACAAACCAATAAATCCCTCAAAGAGGATTTTGGAATTTCTTCTCCAAATTCCTATTTCACAAGTGAGAAGTGAGGAAATAATTCCCTTTTCGAATATATATTCAATTTTAAAAGTGGAATATAATATTAGGAAATTAACTAGCTCACTAAAACAACCCTTTTCAACATAGAAAAAATCAGACAATTTAAATTAGATGGAATTCAACTACGACAAAGTCGTCATGAATTAAAATTATTAACTTAGATATAAAATTCCCAAAAACTATTAAATCACAATATTCCTTAATGACTTTTAAAAAAATAGTGAACCTCTAAATACATAGAGACACTCACGGGTCTAATCAAATAATGAAAATGAGTTTGGATTTATTAAATCACTAGAGAGATCAATTAATCAATTAATTAGGATACATCAACCATAGAGGGATGACACTGGCTAGGTAAGGAAAACTAAATCACTAAATCCATGTGCCACTGTTAGGGATATAAATCCTGCACACTAAACAACATGATCAAGTGTAATTGCATATAATAAAATAGTCGAGGTAATAAATGCATTAAATCACATTAATAACCATTTATTTAATCACATTAAAATAATTAGTTTAAATCACTCACTACATCATAAAACATCCCAAAGAAAGAATGAAGCAAATAATCGTAGCATCAAATCAAAGCATCCAAAATCCAATAAGTCCATCATATAATCATAATCATAGTATATGTCTGAATAAAAAATAACTAGATATCATCATAAAACATCATCAAGCAGATATGATCAAACTGAATAACATAACATCTAACATCTATGATACTAGTAAATCAAAATATAGTATATGACGATTAAGTCATCTCAAATGTTATCTAACATGAGTAAAAAGGTATCTCTCAAATCAAAAATATAACAAGGTATAAAATACAAACATGGGAGGCATTGCAAACTAGCCCCATCAAAATACATAGTCCAAAAATTCTAATATTCTATGCATCTTTCTACTTCTTGTGAAATTAATGGGACAATCTTTTCAATTTTGTAAATGGTACTTTTAGCTCTGAAAGCATTTACCTCTATATCTAGAAAGCAAGTAGCATCTGTATCAATATTATTTTCAATCGTGTGAATAACTCTTGGCTCTCTGTTGACCTTGATGGCTCTATCTCATATATAAAATGTGGAAAATGAAAAATCACATTGTAGGCTACCTCCCATTGTGATGCTCCACTTTATTGAGAGAAACATTTCATATTGTAGAGGAATATTAACTACTAAGATAGTCATAGTTAAGTCAACATCAGGATAAGCAACTAGTCTAAATGGAAAGACATTAATTGTACCAATGATAGGGACCTTTCTGGCATCCATGGCTCTACACCTACTTATTTTGCGTCTACCTTAAAACCAAGCACTTCCATGTTTTTAAATTGCATGAAAGTATTTGAGGCTCTTGAATCAATCATGCAATTTTTTGGGGTCTTTCCATTTATGATTAGGCTAAGGAAGAAAGGGTCAATGTTTTCTATATATGTTGTAGATGAATTATCTAAATACATTTGAGGTATTTGGGACATGACTCCTTTATATTCCTTCTCTTTACTAAAAGTGGCACCTCCTACCCTGTTGGTGACCCCCTTTCAATAATATTACTATTCCTAATTCTTCCTAACCAAGAGAGGGCTTTACTCTTATATTCTTCTATCCTAAACATTTTAGGTAGAGGGACTTTAATAGTAATTTGTGATAACATAGAAATCATGTCTATAGGATCATATTAAATAGGTTTGAACAGGTTACCTTTGGCTTCTTATACTTGGACAATAGGCTCCTTCACGTGTCTGATAGCATCAAGGCTTGATTTATTTTCATGTGTATTCATCTTGACTACCTCTACACCTTGGAACTACACTCTCTTTTTAGGATACCATTTCTTTTTCTTACTATCTTTGATATTGACTATCCCTAGATTATCTTATTTATTTCCATCATCCATTTTATGAGTTATGTCCTTGATGGAACTAATAGATGTTTTTCCAACATTATTTTTTACTATTTTATTTATGAGATTATAGGTGTTGTGAACTTGGGCAACCATCAGCAATTATTCTATCAATTTATTCATTAGATGGCTTCCTCAAGTTCATATGCTCAACATCTAATATCATGTTGCACATGCTATCATCATATTGATCTTCATCTTTAGGTTGTGCTTGCCAGTTTGTAGAAACTTATTGGGCTACATCATAATAGTCAGGAGAATGAGGAGATTGGCACATAATACACCAAGGCATGTCCTCCACCATATTTATAGAATCTCTCTATAGTAGATCTGGTGTACCTTTATCCTTTGTGCTTTGGATAGAGTTAGGAATGGGTTTTCCATCCTTCCATTGTATGTTATAGGGATAGTTCTACAATCTAATATGCTTATTATAGTTATTATTGAATTGAGGCTTCTCACTAGAATTGGATTTATTCGCATGGTTCAATGGTGGGTTCAAATTCTTATGCAAGTTCAAAACTTGGTCCATCTTATCATCCTTATTCTTTTTTTTTTTTTTATGTTAGGCTTTTCACCTTCCTTCCTATTTCCCGTAGGATTGAATAATTTTGGGTCATTTCTCCTTCCAAGTTTTCCAGATGCTTTTCTATTTTTTTCAATGTTGACAACTATCTTGAAAGCATCCCTCAATATTCTAAGATCTTAATCTCTCAGAATATAGGCCATCTTTCTATCAAAAGCATTGAAATATGTAGTGAGGCACACATTCTCACCTAGTATTATGACTTGAAATAATTTATGCATTCCCTTTTGGAATCTTACATTAAAATCAAATGTTGACTCATTCAATATTTTCTTCATGTTATTGAACTCATTCAACATAAAACTTAGATTAGTATTATCACTATACTGCTCCTTAAATTTTTTCTCTAAATCATCCCAAGAACCAATATTGTCATCAAGTAACCTTTTGAATTAATCCCTTGCATCTCTAGAAAGTGAGTGCACAAGCGATTTCATGACCATATCCTCATGCTCTACTTCATAGTCATTGAGCATATTAGTTAATTTTATGAGATGCTCTTCACCAGTTATAACATTATTTCTTGAGAATCTAGTGACCTTATCTCTCAGTTCATTTGAGATTGGATGGGGAAAACCAAGGATACCTACAAAGGTCATTTGCTTGTATCTTTCCATGTAGATGTGCCTCTTTTGGAAACCTAAAGCATTTGAGTTACTAGGTCCAACCCCTTGGTTTTGTGTAGGTATGAACTTGTGGAGTAGTAGATATTTGACCAGTATTTATAGAAAAAGAAGATGGCATTTACTGAGACAAGTTTTGGCTAGCCTCTACAGGTCCAAAAATTAGAATAGAAGGCACTGCTTGTGTATTCTAGTTTGGACAAGGTGTTAAACTAGAGGTCAATTTAAGAAAATATATCTTTCTCCTTGTCTCTATGGCCTGAGAATCATTCTCAACCTTTTCTAGCTCTTTAGTCATATCTTCCCTTTCTTTCTTTTATCTTTCTAACTCTAAATCAAGTTTTGACATGAAAAGATTTTTTGAGGAAACTTGGGTTTCATTGATTTCTATCCCTACAACCTTTTGCTTTCCTTTATCAAGATTTTTAATGGTTAGATCTATGAAATTTTCTCCTATAGGTTTATAGGGTTATACTTGTGAGATGATAGGTCCTTCCTTCTCTCTTAGAAGGTGTTCTTGGTCTTGGATTTTTGACCTTATTTCTCCAACATCTCCAAAAAAATTTGAATGAAAAGTAGAAGATCTCTCTTCTAACTTTCTATTTTTCTCTTTGAGAGATTCCATCCTTCTAAGTAGGGCCTCTCTATCTATGAGAGCATTCATGGTGATAGCTTCTTTTTCTTTTTCCAAACAAATGTGTTTGGCATCTTCCTGTACAACTTTCTTTCTAAGGATTTCAATTTTTGACAACAATTCATCAAGGTCTGTAGAGGTGGTCTTTGAATCTACTGGATCATCTAAATCTATGAGGTTTTTAAGTCTTTGTATAGTATTTGGTCTAATATTTAGAGTGTTTTTATACCCCCACCTTTGGTTTGCTTCTTTTGACACATTAGGCCTGAAAGAGATGTCTCCTATAGAAGATACATTTTTATCTTGGTAGATCCTCTCTTTTGGTAGTGGGGTTGTAAATATTTCACCTAGGAGTCTAGTATTGTCAAATTTGGAATTAAGAAAAGAAGATTCTCTTTCTATCACTAGTTGATACTATGGATGGGAAGACACACTATCTCTAGGCTTCTATGTGTGGTTAGGATCTCCCTTCTTTGTCTAGTTCTTCCTACCCACATGAGGTAACTCTATGTATAGAGGTGCTTTTGGATTAACCTTTTTGTATGCTCTTGTATTTTTCGTACTATTTGGCATTTTGAAACAATTACTTAAAATATATAGCATTAATTACAAAACCTTTGACTAAGCTACCACTCAATGAAGGGAAAAATACTTTTAAATGGCTAAGAGATAGGAAAATATCACAAGAAAATATAACTAAAAAAAATATCTAACACAAGGGCCCAACACATAATAACTTTGAATAGGACATGCACTTTGGGCATGTAAACTCTATTTGGCAAACAACACACTATTTAGACACAACTCACTTCATGCAACTCTTGTGGCATTGGAATTTTTTAGATTCTCAAGGTTTGTCACTTAAAAGAGACCAATACAAGCATAGGCTAGACACAACTAAGAAAATGACTGCACCGAATTATACCAAAGACTACAATATTTTAAATAAAGACTTGCTTTACACAACTCCCCAGTAGAGTCACCATTTTTTTGGCTTCCAATTTGATTGAATTTCAACAACCTTTCACAATATTAGAAAACCTGGGAATTAGCTAAAAACTATTATGGGTATTCTAAGAAGCAAAATAAAATGACTAACTAACAAGACCCGGAGGTCTTCTCCACTTTGAATTCTACAAGATTCATGTGGGTATATTCTTATTCACTTACAATTTAGATTCTCAACATGAACTCTTTAAATAATATATAGCTTAACCTTCTTTCTTCTAACTTTACAACAATAAAGAGATGAAAAAAGCTACTATATCAAACCCTAGAAACTTTACAAGTCAAGCATAGGATGACATTTCAAGTTTAAATAAAAAAATAGTAAAAGAATGATTTATACAGATTTCTACATTATGTAAAACATCACAACTAGATCAACTCTTAAGAATGGCCAGTGCCTTGTCTATTGGGCTATAAACTCATAAGGATTATACATCTATTTCAGGATCTTATCTTGACACTTTTTGAAAGGATTATTAGTATCCATTTCCAGATCTCATACTTATCATATCTTCAATAAAAACCATGAAGTTCTTCCAATTTGCATTAAGCATTTGCATAACCCATTAGTTTATTAGCAAAATAAAATTGACATATAATTCAAAATGAATTACAACTAAAACTTATTAAACTTTTCCATTAAATATTAGAGAATAGAATGGAGATAAAGAAGATACAAGATCTATGATGAACAACTAGCTTTCTGTATTTGTATTAATATCTATGAAATTGATATACAATAGAATGGTTATCCCCATTAGAAAATAACAGCCATAGACAAACAACTATTAGCTTTTATATTCAACTATGGAACATAATCACAATATACATGGACAAACTTAGAGAATTAAAAATTGGTGTAGCAAAAAGAAACTTGGACCATCTTCTAGCCTTGGAAACTCACCTATATAGTATGAGTTGCAACAAGCTTCAAGTCTAGAGGGAAAAGGAAAACTATCCTTAGAACAAAAGAATTACATATAAGATAAAATATCACTTTCAAAAACTACACGAGATGGACCAAAATATTGGTAACCTTTTGTTTGATAACAAAATGACTCCTTCATTAATTGCTTTATGGTGGGGCCAATTCTATTTTGGCACTTTTTTGTTCCTCCAATGTACCTAATGATTGATCTTTTTCTTCTCACTTTTCCTTAGGTTGTGCGACCAACTTTTCTTCTTCTATTCTACTTGATTCTGACATTTTGATATTTGTAACTACTAGCTGATCACCTTGTTTGTCAATTATTTGGATAGCTTTGTCAACTGAATGTAGTTTCTCCATAGCTATTGATTTGTCCACAAACTGATCCTTAGATGCCACTTATAATAATTTTGAGGCTAAAGAATATTCTTCCATCCATCTTTTAAAAGTATAGTCATCTGGCCAATTAATATCTAAGATTTTGTTCTCTTTCTTCAGGATATCTTTTCCCAATTTCTTTATTTCATCAAAATCCTTTTGGAAAGAATCAAAGAATAATTAGACTTGAAAAAATTCTTCAACTTTTCTTGCAAACAAAATATAGCTCTCTTTACTTACCACATCATTTAATCTAACACTCATTATTTCCTTCAATTCATTATCCTACTCCTTATTTTTTATGACACCTAGGCCTTTCAATACATGGGGGAAAAGATCAAAATTCCTATCGAGATACTTGGAGAAGTAGATTCTCAACTTGCTTTGTAACAAATCTCTTTTCTAGTAAAAAATCAATAAATCATTTGCTTGGTCAAAATTTTTCTCAATCTATTCATAAATTGTATCAATGACAGAGAAATATAGAGCAATGATGACATCATCCCTACTGATCCATTTATTTAATATCTCCCTCAAGATGGCTTCATTTCTCTTTAGATATTTCCAAATACTTTCCAACCTTGAAAATTCTAAATGAAAAAAAGGCCGATTTACTCTATCTACCAAAAACAAAATTGTATCCCTTACCTTGTCTTCATACTATATACCCAATTCTACATGTAATACCTAGAGTTTTGTCTTTTCTTCATCTAGTTCCTTGACAATGTATACATCTTTATGTTGAGGTGTATTTGGGATCTCTTTTATGGGTCTAGTGGGAGGATGAAGAGTAAAGGAGGAATAAATTAAAGGTTGGTTGGGTTCTTCTCCCACCTTTCTCTTTCCTTGTTTCTTTTGCATGTTTCAAATGATTTTCTCCATTTCAGTTATTGTTCTTCCCCTCTCATCATATGCCTCTAGCACCTTTTCAAATTTTTCATTTAGCTCAAGAAATTTATTCTTTTCTTTTTTAGCTACCTCCACACCAAAATCAGCTACTTTATTCATTTGAGCAACCTTGTCACTATCCACCTTTCTAACCCTGTACACCACTAGGCTTCCCATGTGCTCAACATATGAAACTTCTTGGATTCTTGCCTTATCTATCTTCTTTATACACCATAGTACTAAGGACTTGTGATTATTTCTATACTTTACCCCTTTATGGGCTTCCTTGACCTCTTCTTTAGTTCTAAATTTTGCTTCCTTTTCCCTCCTCACTACATCAAAAATCATTGCATTAGTAATGTCCCATTTTGGGAGTACGAGCACTCCTAAATCCTTCAGTAATTGTCTTCCCCCTAAAAGGCTTATCTAACTAAACTCATACATCAAATCATCTTTTATTTCCTCTTCTACATCAAAGTCATGTCTATTAGGTTGCTCTATTTTTTCTTTCATACACTTTGCCTCAAAAATTTCAATATTGCTTCTCCATAAGAAAAATGGATGAAGGCCCTAGATTTTACAAAATTGCCATCATCTGAAAAAATCCTAGCAACCTACTCTAAAATAGGATCCATCTCTTTCCATTTTAAATCTTTAATGGTAAGGGCCAAGAGTGGCATTGAAGTTTCTTCAAGTGTCCCCTCCTCTACTTTTGATGCAATTATCAAAACATTATCATGACCCCCTATCTATTTCAATTGCTCCTTCAAGGAGTCTTCACTATCAAAATGGATAGGGGTTTGGGATGGGGGATATTCTTCAACTCTAGATGAAGATCCTTGGTCTAATTTTTTTCTTTTTTCACTTGGTGCTAAGGGTGGGCTCTTTGAGTGTTCTCTTCTGTATAAAGGTATAGGCTATACCTCCACATTTATGGAAACTACACATCTTGAATTTCTTTGGAGGGTATACTGTCATAGACTAATTTCAATATTATTCACCTTTCTTCTTTCTACCTCCTTGGCTTGATCTGGGTATGCTTTTATTATTATTTCCTTCTTCTCATTAAGAGTTTGCATAATCCCAACAAAATGTGCCATGAGTTTATTTATTTTATCTCCCTAGTATTTTCTACTAGCTAAGGGGTTGTACTTCCTATCTAGGATGTTGAAAAATTCCAAAAGTCTATTGTATACCTTCCATTTTTCGTTCTTCACTTCCTACTCTTGTAGATAAAATTCATTCCTAATAATATCTTCAGGAAAATAAACTACTTGTTCATATGACTTGGCCTTAGTTCTTTCTTTGAACATATCATAAAAACTTTCTAAATCAATAAAATGAGAATGAAATTGGGCCATTTGATATTTGTCCAAGAACTTATCTAAGTGTCTCCATTCTTCTTTGGTGAACACAAAATGGTGGATGACTATAAAATTAAAAAAAAATTGTTCCCCTTGATCTTCCCATTAATTCCTTCTCTTCAAGTCCTCCTACCTACCATAAGAATTCAACAATTCCTACTTTTAAGGGTACTTGGTATGGTAGGACATGAGGTTTCCCTTGAAAAACATATACTCTAAATATAGTTGAAACCGAGTAAGGGATAATATCATCCTAGTTGTGACTAGGTTTCAAGCCCTTAGCATGATCTTTAGGTTTGATCAAATCTAACAAGGGTTGGAGAATCTGAGGGTTGTCTCCAATTAACAAAATCCTCATCTTTGAAGAAAAATATTTGTCAAATTGGGTAAAACTGACATATGCGACTTCTCAAATCATCTCTACACTCCAAAGCTGTACTAGTAGCTTTTCCCCATCCTTCTCTAGCTCTAGTTTCATGTCTTTTGCAAAGATAGAAACTCCCTTGTACATACACATCTACATTAAAAATTAATACCAACAAAAGGGCTTATCAACCTTACCCTTACTGATGCCAACCAACCCAATGTGTATCTCTTCAACTAAGTAAGATGAAAAATAAACAATAGAACTCATACCCTACTATAAAGTTTGAGCAATCCTAAAGACTAAAGACCCCTAAATGTGATTTTTCTCATCCATGCCAAAGATTTTGCAAGTAGAGATATAAAGGGATTGTGCCTTAAGATTGAAGTACTTTAGTAAGGGCTCTAGGGTGTGAGATGTTACCAGTTAAAGATGCCCTACCTTTGCAAAGTGTTCTTTTAATGGTCCTCCTCAAAGGTATACTCTCTAAGCATCATATCTTGATTGTAGATCATCCAAGTCATTTTTTTTCATGCAATGCATGATTAGGGTTTAGCATAAAGACTTCTCTGATCACCTCAATTGTCACCCTAGAAAGGTTATCTCCAATGTGGTTCTTTATAACCCTCAAAATAGGATCATACTTTTTTTCCAACATTGTCAGTAAGTCATCATCCATAAAAACACTAGGGACAACCAACTTTCCAATGTCAAATTCCCAGACATTACTCAGTGGGGTATCATGTTTTCTCTAAAAAAACCATTTTCTAGATAAATTTAACCTGCTTGTTGATGTCTTTTCATCTCTCAACTAGTTTCCCTTGTTAGAGATACCCTTACTAATTATAAGTCTAGGGTTCTTAGGAACCAACTCCTTTCCTTTAGCTACTTCATTGATAGAGAGGAGAAATTGTTCAAAGAAATTGTCATATACATTCCTATGCTGATAATGTGTATTTTCAATAAAATCTCTTCATGGAGGCATTATTATCAATTCAACAAACTTTGGAATAGGAAATATTTAGACAACAAAAGTTTAGAAATTTACTCATAATTTTTTTGATCTCAACAAGAATTTTTTATAATAGTTCACTGTGTGGAAACCCAAAATTCAAGCTATTCTTTACTATGCTTAAAATCTCTTTCTCATTGTAATAGGTTATGAATTAAATTACAAACATTATGCAAAATTTGTTTACACAAGGTTCCTTGAAACACCATTAATTCTCTAACAGTCAAATTGTGAATGTTACACCAAGAATTTGAGAATTGGCCATTGATCTAGATAGAATTTGATGGCTATGCTTCAAATTTCAAAATTGCATCATCTTTTACTTATTGGGACACATGTCAATTTTTTGCATTTTCTCATTGTTTAAAACTTGAACACTTTTACTATGCGATTATGTGACATCTGTTGATCTCTTTACATCTTACGATCAAGAAAAATCCTTATTGTCCCTAAATTGCTTTTAAGAAATGGGCCCAACAAGACACGTGTCATTCCCTCACATTCTTGCTTTGGTAAAAAAACCTTGCATCTTCATACTACAAGAATGCAAGCACCACATATCCTCAAGTAATGGATGGTTGAGATCTCTACTTGCTATTATATTCAAAATTTGGCCCACCGAGACACATGGAAAATTCTTGCATTCTCACATTGGGTAAACTTCAAACATCTTTATTTTGTGAGGATGCAACAACCATTGATCTTAGCTTAATCTGATGGCTGGGAGAAAATATTAATCTTTATCACACTCAATACATAGAGCAATTCAAAGCATGCCATTTGGCACTATACATTGATATCATACCTTTTTCAACTCATAATACAAGCCGGTCCCACAAATGTCACATGTTGATTTCTCACTTTCTCACTTTGGTTAAACACTTAACATTTTGACTTTACAAGAATACGACCACCATTGATCATCATCTAGACCTACAACTAAAAAGATGCTCATTCTTTAGGTTGTTTGAATGTAATACGAGTCCACATGGACACTTGTCAGTTACTCATATTGTCACACTTTTAAAACTAATTTTACCTTTATTATGTGAGAACACGAGGGCCATCAATATGCCTTTTGATCAATGGCTGGGAAAGATAAATTTTATTCCATACTTTGGGGAACCATGAGGACACATAGAAATCTCTTGTATTCTCTCTTTCTAAAACATTGAAAAATTTCATCCTACGAGGATGTGACATCCCTTGATTTTCACTTAGATTGACGATTAGGAAACAACTTGGAAAGAAAACTCAGTTTGACTTAGGAACCAATCCTTTCATGACAACTAGCAAGTTATAACATAACCACTTAAAGTAAGATGATATGGTCCCCACTATTGGAAATATAAGAGGAGTAAGTGAGAGGGGGGGAGGGTGAATCAATTACCACTAAAATATATCCTAGATCCCTTAGATATTAATTAAAATTTAGATTGATAAAACTAATTACTACTGATACTTGTTAAATGCATAGAAATTGTTGTAACTTGGTAAATGAAGAGTGTGAATTACTTTAGTGAATCTTAAAATGTTATCAGCAATTACTTGCAAGCATGAAATAAATAACATGAACACATGAGACACCAAGATTTAACTTGGAAACCCAATTTGAGAAAAACCACCAATGTAACTAGTTACTATTTTTCATCTTCTAAAGTGAGCCCTGCTAGGAGCCAACCCTGTTAAAGGATTTAATCACCCTATTAGGAGTGGCCTTACGAAATGTCTTAAAACAATTCAATGAAATTGTCAGCTTGTTAGAGGATTTACAAATGATTGTTAAACCAACTTTGTTAAGAGATTTTAGTTCACTGCTACAATGGTTAGAAAGTAACAATGAAATGACTTAATATTGATGCAAATAAATTTTTGATTATAGATCTCTATTCTAGTTCATACTTGATCCTTCCTAATCGAATAATAATTTTCTGCTCCACAAGGATATCTGCTTATTCTTCAAATTCACTTCCTCTTCTTATCTCTTTCAACTCATTCAATTTGCATATTACACACTTTGAAATCACAAATTGACCTTTTTACTTATACCTTTTAGACTGTAAAGTTGGCTCAAATACAAATAAAAATAACCAATATTCATCACCTTAGTCAGCTAAAATTGATAGGTAAAATAATTAAGCTTTACATGACAAAAATAAGAAAATGCTTTGGTAGCTGACCTAGCTTGGTAGAAACTAATTTTGAAGTGATTTCCTATGTTAGCCAACAAAAGCTTGGTTAACATTGCTAACTTACAAAATTCCTTTGGTAACCAAGTGAACTCAGTTAACATTAACTCTATTCAACTTTCCCTTTGTTAACCGAGTGAACTCAATTAACACTCTTTTTTGCTTAACTTCCTTCGACGGCTGAGTGAGCTTGGTAGAAATTGTCTTCTATACAGAGTGAACTTAGGAATGCTCAGTAGACTAGAAAAATTTTCTTCACTGACCAAGTGAGCTCGGCATGCACTGACTACCAACTGATATGACATTTTTGTAACATCAATGACAACACATAATTAATTAATTGTATCCAACAATCTCCCTCTTTGGCATTGATGGCAACACAACATGTCATAGCACAATGAAATTTTGAGAGCAAGACTCCCTCTTTCAGAAAGTTTCTCCCTCTTTGATTGATGCATCAAAAAATTCTCTTATAGTGTTCTCCCTCTATGAATGAAATTCTTTACCTCTCCCTTTGCAAAATTTTAGAAAGATATGACAATAAACTTCTCCCTCTTTGACAACACATGCCAAAGACAATCTTGAATAGTATTAGTGTACCTTGAGTATAGATTCATTTGCAATATGTCCTTGTCAATACTAAATCAACTGATTGATCTTCAACTAAGTTCCTATTTATGCATCACTAAACTTTATTTAGTGAACTTTAGATAGGGGAATGACCCCTAGCTTACCTCTTAGATACAAAAATTTATCCTTAGGTAATGACTTGGTGAATATATCTACACTTTGTTCTTTTATATGCACATATTCCAATCTGATTTTTTTGTCTTGTACTAATTCTCTTACAAAGTGATATTTTATAGCAATGTGCTTTTTTTTGGAATGCATCATTAGATTCTTTGATATGTTGATTGCACTGGTGTTATCACAATACATCACTATTGGCTCTTTGATTTCAACCTTCATTCCTTCCAACAACTATTTGAACCAAACAATGTTAGAGAAATTCACTACTATTGCTACATATTCTGCTTCTTCTATGGATTGAGATGTGCAATTTTGCTTCTTGCTTGTCCAAGATACCAACATTTTACCAAGAAAGAATGCTCCACCACTGGTGCTCTTTCTGTCATCAAGATTTCTTCCTCAATTAGCATCAGTAAATAAATTTAGGTCAAGGTTACCTCCAAGTTTATACCATAAGCCATAGTCTTTAATTTCTTTTAGATATCCCAAGATTCTTTTTATTGCCATCATCTGGTTTTCTCTGGGTTTAGCTGAGAATCTTGCTACTATCCCAACTGCTAAGGCAATATCAGGCCTTGTTTGTACCACATACTATAATTTCCTAATCATTGATTTGTATAAGGTCTGATCTACTTCTTTGGAGTCATCATCTTTCGTAAGCTTAAGTCCAGTACACATGGGAGTTCCAACTAGTTTTGAATCCTCCATTCCAAATTTCTTGAGTATGTCTTTGATGTACTTAGATTGAGTGATATAGATACCAATTTTGTTCTATTGTATCTATAACCCAACAAATAATTTTATTTCACCAAACATAGACATTTCAAATTCTTTATTCATTTATTCTAAAAATGCTTTGCATAAATCATCATTTCTTATGAATAGAGTATCATCCACAAATATTTTTGCCAACACAATCTTCTTATCTAGTCCTTCCTTGAAATATAGGCTACTATTATCATTTATTCTTTGAAAATCAATCTATATCAAGTAGTTATGTAGTCTTTCATACCAGGCTCTAGGAGCTTTTTTGAGACCATATAGGGCTTTATGTAATTTGTAGACCATTTCCTTTTTGTCCGGATCAACAAAACATATTTCTACCAACACAATCTTCTTATCCATTCCTTCCTTGATATATAGGCTACTATTATCATTTGTTCTTTGAAAATCAATCTATATCAAGTAGTTATGTAGTCTTTCATACCAGGCTCTAGGAGCTTGTTTGAGACCATATTGGGCTTTACATAATTTGCAGACCATTTCCTTTTTGTCCGGATCAACAAAACCTTATGGTTGTTTAATATAGATTTCCTCATCAAGAATGTAGATTTAACATCTATCTAATATACTTTGAATCCTCTGTGAGCTGCATAAGCAAGTAGAGTCCTAACACTTCTAATCTTGCAACAGGGGCAAAAGTACCACCGTAATCAATACCTTCTTCTTGAGAATAGACTTTACATACCAACCTTGCTTTGTTTCTTGACACTTTTCCATCTTCATTTAGCTTATTTCTTAATACCCATTTTGTACCAATCACATTTTTATCTTTGGACCTAGGTACAAGAGTCCAAGTTTTATTCTTTTCTATTTGTTCTATTTCTTCATTCATAGCCTCAATCTAGTTTCCATTTTCCACTACATCTTTAACAATTCTAGGTTCAAATTTAGCATGTAAACATGTACCTTTTAGTTTGCTTCTTGTCATTGTTCCATCAAATTTGTCTCCAATTATTTGATCAGGTGCATGATGCCTTTTGACATATTTAGCCAATATAGGTTCTTTGACTACTGAATGAACTGCACTATCTTCATTTTGAATTTCAACTTCTATCTTAGGTCCTTCTATCTATGGCTTGGGTTCTTTAGACTTGGTATGCACTAACTCAGTAGACTCTGAATGTGACTTGGGTCCTTATGACTCGGTTTGAACTTCCTACAACTTGATAACTAATGGAGATTTGGAGAGCTTGGGAGATGAAGTCTCCTTTTTGTCAAATGTGTTTGGCAATGTATCATGTTTATAGTACACAAATCTTCTATAATATTCTAGTTCCTTTTAGCTTTCTTCTTTAATATTTTCTACAAACTCATCAATTCTCACATGTGCACTTTCTATGATTTTGTGAGTAGACAAATTCAAACATTTGTATGCTTTACTTCTATAGGAATATCCTAGAAATATACCTTCATCACATTTTACATCAAATTTTTCTTTTCTAGATTCTTTCAAGATATAACATTTGTTGCCAAATACTTTCAAGTAACTTACATTGGGTTTGTAGCCATACCATAGTTCATAGGGAGTTTTTTTTGAGTCTTTCTTTAATTGAACTCAGTTTAAAGTATGAACTGTAGTGTTGATAGCTTCCTTCCAATATTTGATAGCAATAATCTTTTCAATGATTAGTGTCCTTGCACAATCCATGATGGATTTGTTTCTTCTTTCAGCTATTCCATTCTGCTCAGGAGTACCAAGGGCTAATACTTGTCTTTTGATTCCTCTTTCAATGTAGAAATTATTGAATTCATTTGAGATGAATTCACCACCTCTGCCTAATCTTAAGCATTTCAATCTTTTTCCAATTTTCTTTTCTACTCTAGCTAGATACCATTTGAATTTCTCAAAAGCTTTCAATTTTTCTTTGAGATACACGACAGTCATCATTTTAGAATAATCATCAACAAAAAGAATGAAAAAAATTTCTCCACTATAAGTTTCTATTCAAATGGGTCCACATAAATCAGTATGCAAAATTTCCAAGACATCTTATGATTGTTAGTTCTTGCTCTTAAAAGTAGTCTTTTTCCATTTTACCAATTTGGCAATTCTTGCATAATCCAACATCAGGTTTCTTCAAACTAGGAAGACCTCTTACTCTTTTGAGTTTGCTAATCTTGACCATATTATCAAAGTTTGCATGACATAGTTTTTTGTACCATAACCAACTTTCTTCTACTTGAAAAATGAAACATGAACGATCACCAAGATCAAGATAAAATAGGTTACCTTTTGTTTTCCTGCCTGATCCAATCAAATTTCCTTGGTTATCCAGTAGTCTTGCCTTTCCATTCATGAATTCTACCTTGAATCCAATATTGTTTAGCTACGCCACACTCAGTAAATTATGTTTTAGTCCTTCATCCCAATAGGCATTGTCACATACAAGTTCATTGGTTAATGAGATTCAACCTTTCCCTTTTATGCAACAAGGTTCATTATTCCTAAACCTTACACTACCTCATCATAGTGTTCAAAATGTTCAAACTTAGTTTTGTCTCTATTCATATGGTGAGAACATCCACTATCTATGATCCATGTGTCACTTTTGCTGACATGAGAGACAAGTGCCATCTTATCTCCTTCATCATTAGATTCATCTTTTATAGCAATATACACTATTTCATCTTCACTGTTATCAGAATCTTTTTCCATGAAACAAGTTTTCTTACCTTTGTCTTTGTAGGATTTGTGACCTTTGAATTCCTTCTTGCCTTTTTACTTGTGGCTTTTCTTCTCTTCCTTGCCTTCTTTATTTGGACACCTAGCAGCAATATGACCAATTTCTTCACAAGAAAAATAGATTAGAGGGATTTTACCTTTGTACTTTCCTCTATTCCTAAAATATTTCTTTGCAAGTAGAGCTTCAAAAATTTCAAGATCACTGTCTGAAATTTGGTCAGTTTCTTCCTCAAATTTTGATTGATTATAATTTATTTTCTTTCCTTTTTCTTTGAGTGAAAACTTAGCTTCAAATGTAGACTCAATATTCTTGGAAGCAGGAACATAGTTGTCAAAGTTGTCTAGTTCAAAGGCTGTCAATCTTCCTACTAGGGCATCCAAGCTTATCTTGTCATTTGGATCACATATCTTTTCTTGAATAGTAGACACTCTGATTGCATAGATGAGAAGTAAAGTTCTGAGTACTTTACTTACAACTATTTCTTCTTTGATTTCTGCTCTAGATGCTCTGATTGCACTAACACTGGCCTCGATTTTTTCAACATATTTTACAACATTTTCATCTTCTCTCATCCTCATTTGATCAAATTATCCTCTAAGGCTTTCTACTTTGGCTCTTCTTACATTTTCATCTCCTCCATAGATTTCTTCAACTTGTTCCACATATCAAAAGTAGTTTTATAGTCCTTAACCTCATCAAATTTAGCATAACTGAGAGTAGATGCAATGTCAATCATCATGATGTTATGATTCTTCTTCTCAACAATATCATCAACTGATAATGTTCCAATGGTAGTTTTATATTCTTCATCAAGATATTTGCATCCTAAATCACTGATGGTAGCTAGATGAAGCCTCATAAGTCCTTGCCATGCTGCAAAGTTGTCTTTATTCAGCTTTGGAATCTCTCTCTTGTAAGACATCCTAATCTTTAGCTTAGGTCCTTGAAACCTTCTCTGCAAGCACCAAAAGATTTGATACCAATTATTGGAAAGATAAGAGGAGTTACTGGGGGGGTGAATCAATTACCACTAAAATATATCCCAGATCCCTTAGATGTTAATGAAAATTTAGACTGATAAAACTAATTATTGCTAATACTTGATAAACACACAGAAATTGTTGTAACTCGATAAATGTAGAGTGTGAACTACTTTAGTGAATCTTAAAATGTTATCAATAATTACTTGCAAGCATGAAAGAAATAACATGAACACATAAGACACCAGGATTTAATGTAGAAACCTAATTTGGGAAAAACCACCAAAGTAACTAGTTACTATTTTTCACTCTTCTGAAGTGAGCCTTGTTAGGAGCCAACCCTGTTAAAGGTTACAAAACACACTATTAGGTGTGACCCTGTTAAAAGATTTGATCACCCTATTAGGAGTGTCCTTGCAAAAGGTCTTAGAACAATTCAATGGAATTATCACCTTGTTAGAGGATTTACAAATGGCTGTTTAACCAACTTTGTTAAGAGATTTTAGTTCACTGCTACAATGGTTAGAAAGTAAGAATGAAATGACCTAATTTTGATGCAACTGAATTGCTAATTATAGATCTCTACTCTGGTTCATTCTTGATCCTTCCTAATTGAATAATACTTTTTTGATCCACAAGGATATCTGCTTATCCTTCAAATTTGCTTCCTCTTCTTATCTCTTTCAACTTATTCAACTTGCATCTCACACACTTTGAAATCACAACTTGAACTTTTTACTTATGCCTTTTAGATTGTCAAGTCAGCTCAAATACAAATTAGAATAAAAAATATTCATCACCTTAGTTGACTAAAATTAATAGGTAAAATAATTAAGCTTTACATGCCAAAAATAAGAAAATTCTTTGGTAGCCGACCCAACTCAATAGAAACTAATTCTAAAGCAATTTCTTGTGTTAGCCAATAGAGGCTCGGTTAACACTACTAACTTAAAAAATTCCCTTGGTAACTGAGTTAACTCAGTTGACACTGACTCTATTCAACTTTTCCTTTGTTAACCAAGTGAGCTTGATTAACACTCTTTTCTTCTTAACTTCCTTTGACGCTCGAGTGAGCTCGGTAGAAACTTCCTTCTGCATAGAGTAAACTCAAGAACACTTAGTAGACTAGGAAAACTATCTTCACTGATCAAGTGAGCTTGGCATGCACTGACTGCCAACTGATATAACATTTGTGTAATATCAAAGACAAAACACAATTAATCAATTGTATCCAACACCCACAAAGACACGCACCAAATTTTTGCATCCTTACTTTGGTTAAAACTCAAAAACTTTCATCTTGCAAGAATGCAACAACCATTGATTTGGGAAAGATCATAGGGATATTATTAAACTACTATTTTTTGCATTTCCTTAGGTCCCAGATAACAGGTGTCATTCCCTCGCTTTCTCACTTTGGGAATTTATATTGCATTTTTAAACTGTGAGAATGCAATATCTATAGATTTCCAAGGAGATCAATGGTTACAATAATTATTAACCAGGAGGATTACAAATATGAAATTTGCAGGACATAGGCTAACCACAACTAAACCATGGGTTGAAAATAGAGTCAAGAGCTAGGATAAAAAAATAATTTTGTGAAAAGTTTCAAAAAAACAACAAAAACCTTATAGAATAAACTTAGAAAGGTAAAAGGGTTTTTCAATGTATTTTTCAATAATATCTAGGATTTTAAAAAAAATCTCCCACCCTAACCAAAGGTGTGAGAATTAAAAATTTCAAAATACTTAATGAAATTGTGAGACAATAGGGTACAAAAAATAGGGATTTTCTAGCGTATGGATGAACATGATAATTTCAAACCTAATTTATTAGATGGGGAAAACTTGGATTTTCACAATGAAATTTGAGGATTTCAAAAAGGTGAAAGACTAGGCCAACATGCTAGACATTATGCTAACTCAGGAAAGTATCATATCATTTGATTAATGAAGAGGATTTTAGGAAAGTATAGTGAAGATATAGTTGATATTTAAGGTATTCAATGGGCACTTAAATGAGATGGATAATGATTATGTAATAATAGTTTGATTGTTTTACAATCATATACTATTAGAGTGTATTGAAGTTGGAAAGCTTAATCAAGTCACAAGGTTAATGAAGGGAGACTGTATTCATTAAGTGAACACAATATTGCCTGAGCAATTTCAAAGGAAGGAGAACATATTGTCACTAAGAAAGTCAATATGAATTGAGTTATATGTTTCCTAAGTAAATTTAATGTTTACTAGTTAGCAACTAGATGAAAGAGTTTGAGAATTTGGAATTTGAGACTGACTTTTGATAGAATTTTGGAAAGTTTGAGATGGTATAGTGCATGAGTCAAATTTTTTTCCAAGATCAATGATGGAGAAAATTCAACAAGAATATCATGAAGGAAAATAAAGAAGGATAAGGATGGACACAAAGTTATATTTTCTATGTGTCTAAACTCATTGTATGAAGGAATTATGTTGTAAACCTAAGAGGGACCATTCTAATTAAGAGGAAAAAGATGGAAGGATTTGGAAGCATTGATAAATCTACTTAAGGAGGAGAGAGAGATAGTTTTAGGTTGTTGGTTCAAAGTAGTTAATGATTTCATTGTGATGCTATTGAAAAATTGATGAAGCTGGAAGAGATATGATTGAAGGTTATTGTGAAGTGTGAACTTGTTGAAGAAGAAAATAGCTAAGTGTTAAGCGAAGTGAGTCATGAAAAGTAGAGAGAAAATGAGAAGAGAAATAAGTTTTTGGAAGATACAATCAATTGAGTGAGTATAAGATAAATAAGGAACAAGAAAAGAGCTTTTCACAAGAAAAGGTAGCTACTACTCTTAACATATCACTTTATACCTATTGATGTTTAATCATTGTAGCAAAAAATATTGGAAGCACTGAGTAGACCTAAACATTATTTAAAATCCTATATGGCAATATCAATTAGTGGTATTTTTATGTTCTTTAAATTAGGCCACTCTTTTTATTCCTAGATAGGGATTGATAAGGTCTAGATGATCTTTTGATGAAATCTTCTAACAAAGTCATTTTAATAAATTACTAGTAACCTTTAACAAGGTATTCTCCTAACTGAGATCACCTCAAAAGAATGATTTTTTTGGGTTTTTGGTCCCAGGAATTTTTCCCCTTAATAGGGTTTGCACATTAAATGTTGGTGTCAATTTGAGTGAATTTTATTTTTTTTGCAAGTTGTTTTATAAGTTTTTATTGTTTACTTTAACTTAGTAATAACTAAGATACCACTACGTGATAACTGGAATTCACTGACAGTCAATAATTAAAGGAACAAGTTGATAATAATTTGAAAAGATGTTGATGTTTGAGCTAAGTAGTAAGTTGGATTTTTCTATTGAGTGATGGGATGTATGTTTGTTATTGTTATTGACATCTTGATGGTGTTGAAAGGACTATGAGATAAATGTACTGACATTAAGGTCAATTGTTTAATTAGTGACTCAACACTTAGTCAAATGGTTACATTGCTACTAAGCTCTATAGTTGCTACCAAGCCTATCATTCATCCTATAGCATTAACCAAGTGCTTTAGTTTCTCCTAAGACAAGTAGTTAGAATGCAGTGTCTACTGAGCACTTGAGTCATTTTACAGTGTTCACCAAGCTACATAGTGTTTATCAAGCTTCAAAGACTATGTATAGTACAAATCAAACATAGCAGAGGCTATTGAGCTATTTAGTAGAATTGGAGAAGATCATAGTGCTAACTGAGCTTTGGTATGTTAACCAAGTTCTACTATATCTACCAAGCTTATAGTGTTAACAATATGAATCTAGTGCTAACTGAGTCATGCAGTGTCAACCGAGTGATTCAGTAGCTACCAAGTTTCTCAGTGTTCATTAAGTCATATAGTGTTGATCGAGTTTGACCTGCTTGGACATGATTAGTATGGATTGAGATTCAAGTTCAACTAAGTACCAAAGATTACTGAGCATTGACAATGTTTTGTATAAATCAGAACATCACCGAGTTTGTCTTCTAAACTTGAGTCACAATAGTTGGGACGAGTTTGTAAATTATGATGAAATTGGTATTTTAGCTTACTCTAGTAAGTTTTTATTTGGATTGGTATATATATATAATGTATTATATCATATCCAAACTATAATGAAATAACTTACACAATGGAAGAAATAATATGAAATATTATATAAATACTTGATAATAACTGAGAGTAATAGGCCACTTCAAAGGGGAAATCTCCAAATATCTCCAATAAGAACACACTTCACCATATGATGTTGAAATAAGACTCACAACCTCCTATATATACCTAATTATGCTTAAGTTAAATAGACACAACCCTACATAACACCTAGGCCAACCTACCTACCTAATAATAATATAATAATGATAACATGACTTAATTAAAGATTAAGATAGACAAAATTTGACTATTCATAACCCTATATATACCAATATTAAGGGAATAACATGCCCCCTCTCTTGAAAGAAGCATTGTCCTCAATGCTAACCAAATGTGGATTCTTTTGAATGAACTCCTCATCCTCCCATATGGCCTCTTCAACTAGTAAGCTCTTCCATTGGATGAGATTTTGGGTCAGGGTTCTATTCCTTAGCTTCTTCATGTGTGTTTGAAGAATTCACTCTAATTCCAAAATTATTCTTCCTTCTTCATCAAGTTCTGGTAGTACTATTTGAGTAGGAATATTCTGCCCAATTACCTTCTTCAAACAAGAAACATGTAAAACTAGATGTATCTTTATTGTTGGTGGAAACTCAAGCTTGTAGGAAACACTACCAATCTTTTGCATGATTTGGTATGGTCCATAATATCTTGGAGACAACTTGTTATTCTTTTTTCGTTGCTCCATTGAGATTTATTTATAAAGCTGCAATCTCAAGAAGACCCAATCCCTAGCTTCAAAATTTATTTCACTATAATGTTGGTCCACTTGTTTCATTTAATTTTGTGCCATAGCTAAATTCTCCTTGAGTCTTGAAAGCACTTGTTGTTGATTAAGCAAGTGGTCTTCTATTGCCTAAACTCTTAGTGATACCTTTAATTATGATGTGATGGAAGGAGGATGATATCCATAAAGTGCCAAAAATTGAGATATTTTTTATGAGCTATGAAAAGAAGTATTGTACCACCATTCTATGAGAGGTGGCCAATCTACCCATTGATATTATTTTTCTAAAGTGAAACAATGTAGATATCCTTCCAAAAATTTATCAACAACCTCAGTTTGCCCATTTGATTGAGGATGGTATGAAGAACTTTGAGCCAATTGAGTACCCAAAATTGAGAATAAATTTATCCAAAAGTGACTTGTAAAGATAGGATAATGATCACTAATAATAACCTTAGGTGTACCATGTAGCTTTTGTATATTCTCCATGAAAACTTTTTCCGCTATACTTGTTGTAAAAGGATGTGATAATGCAATGAAATATATATATATATATATATATATATATATATATATATAGTGAGGTGATCAATTACTACCATGATGAAATTATGACCTTTAGATTTAAGAAGCCTTGTGATGAAGTCCATGGATACCTCTTCCCAGCATTGGTTAGGAATAGATAAAGGCTTCAAGAGATCTAGTGTCTTAATTGTTTCCCCCTTATTTCTTCAACAAACCAAACATTCAACCACAATTTTTTTAACATCACCTTTTAACCTTTCCCCCAAAAAATATTGCTTGACTCGATGATGTCTTAAAAAATCCTGAATGATAACCAATTGTGGACTCATATAGTTCTTGGAGAATCTTGTGTTTAAGAGTAGAATTCTTGTAGAGATACAAGTGCTCTTATACCAAAGAATATCCCCCTTCAAACAAAACTTATCTAAATTACTAAGGTCACTTTTTATCTGTTGGATGAGATTACTTGTTGCAACATCATTTTTCCACTCTTCATTGGCTTCTACCACCCATTTTTCTTGTAATATTGAAAGGGCACACAATAAGACTTCATCTTTTTCATCCTTCTTGGTACATCAACCACAATATTTTCCTTCCTATTCTTGTATACAATTTCAAAGTCATATCCCAACATCTTAGTGACCCATTTTTGTTGCTCTTTTGATGATAGTCATTGTTCCAAAAGATATTTTAGGCTATCATGATATATCTTAACCTTGAAGTGTCGAACCATTAAAAAAGGCATCCATTTTTTAACTGCATGAAGGATTGCTAGCATTTCCTTCTCATAAATAGGTTTGAGTTGATTTTTACCTTTTAATTGACGACACTCAAAAGAAATTGGTCAAAATTCTTGCATGAGAACTGCTCCTATCCCATTTCTAGAAGCATCACATTCCACAATGAATTCCTTGGTAATTTTAGAGTGGCAAGCATTGGATTTGTACACATAGCCTTCTTATATTTCTCAAATGACACTTTAGCAGATTCATTCCAATAAAAAATATCTTTCTTCAATAGAGTGGTAAGGGGTGCTGCTATATGACCATAATTCTTCACAAATCTTCTATAGTATCTTATCAATCCCAAGAAACTCCTCAACTTCTTAATTTTTTTTGGAATAGGCCATCCCATGATAGCCTTAATTTTTTTAGGGTCCACCTTTACTCCTTCATTTGAAACTATGTGTCCCAAATATTCCACCTCCTTACAAACAAAAGCACACTTGGATGGCTTAACATAGAGTTGATGATCTTTGAGTAATTTTAATGCTTGATCTACATGCTATAAATTTTCTTCCCAAGTCTTGCTATAAATTAATATATCATCAAAAAAACTAACACAAACTTTCTCAAGAACTTCTTAAAAATGAAATTCATCAAACTTTGGAATGTAGTTGGTGCATTGGTAAGACTGAATGACATCACCAAAAATTCATAATGACCCTCATGAGTTTGAAATTCTATCTTACAAATATCTTCCTCCTTAATTTGAATTTGGTAATAACTTGATATAGGATCTAACTTGCTAAAATACATAGCTCCATTTAGTTCATCTAGAAGATCTTTAATGACTAGAATATGAAACTTATCTTTAACGATGTACTTTTTGAGCACACTATAATTTTGACACATGCAGCAAGCTTCATCCTTCTTATGCACCATTATAATAGGTGAGGAGTAAGCACTTTGGTTATGCCTAAAAATTCTTGCCTCTAGCATTTCCTCAACAATTTTTTCTATCTCACTTTTTTGTATGTGTGGATACCTATAAGGCTTGAAGTTTGGTGGTTGGCTCCCTGGAACTGGTTGTATGGCATGGTCATGATCCCTCTTAGGAGGAAGTCCTTTAAGAATATCCCCAAGAATCATTGAGTGACAATTAATTATTTCTTGTAAATCTAGATGAGTAAGAGCATTAGATTGAGAGACTTCTAATGAATATAGCTAGGCCACAAATTCATCCGCACCTTTCTTAAGAAACTTTTTCATTTGCTGAGAGTTTACCATCTGTGGGGATTTTTCCTTCAATAGCCTTAGCTCCAATACCTTTCCTTTTGATTGAAGTCACATTAATAGTTCTTGTAAGTCCATCTCAATTGTTCCCAATGTAGTAAGCCATTGTACTCCCAAAACAATATCCACTGCACCCATGGATATCACATACATTGGGGTATCAAGTTGATAATCTCCCATGGATAATTTGATGCTATGAAACTTCCCTGGACAACTAACCTAAAACTCTAGGGATGGATATATAAAACAATTAAGAAGAGTTTCCAACATTTTGTTTGTGAAATTATGAGTACTACCTGAGTCAATCAACACTGTTACTTTCTACTTCTTTAAGAAACCCACTACCTTGAGAGTTCATGGTGCATTGGAACTTCAAAGTACCTTCAATACAGAACAATTTCTTTTCACTAAATTTATGTCCTCAATAATATTTTCTATCACAATTGTTCTCAATTTGTTGTGGAGTCAACCTAGTAGGCTGAGGAAGAGAAGGTGTTGAGTATCCTTTTTATCTTTTCAATTTAGCCCCTTGCTTTCTAGGAACCAAGAACTTCTCCTCTACCCTGTGTGCCAATATAAAAGACTTATTTGCTAAGCTAGGAAAAAACATGCATACCTCATGTTGAATGTGATCCTTAAGACCACCAAGAATAAATCATTCAAGTTCTCCTCTATAATTTTATCCACTCTTATGGATAGATTTTGGAATTTTTGAATATAATCCTTAACTAATCCTATTTGTTGAAGCTTAACAAGTTGGCTAAAGAATTTTTTTGTCACACTATTTCTATATTGTGCTTGGAGTTGTTTTGTAAAAGTTGACCATGATATAGTGAGACCCTAGATCCTCCTCTGAGTACAAAGCCAATGATACCAAATGAATTGATTTGGTTCTAGATATAACGAAGCCATCATGGTCTTTTGTCCATATGGATTTGATGTACTTCAAAAAAATTATCCATTTGATTTATCCATGTTATAGGATCCTTGTCATCAATTTTGTGCATATTCACATTTGGAAAAAAATTCCTAGATCTGTAGAATTATAAAATTTGTATCATTATTAGTTGACTTGAAGGTTTCAGCTTGATTGCTTGAGAGCTCCTTCCTTGTTTCATTTATATAGGTGATTAAGATGTTTCATATATTTGATATATCTCCTCATAGGTCACACATATCCCTCTTAGCCTCTTCCTTGAACTTACTAAGTTCCTCATTGGGATTACCATACTTTGTTGCTTCCCAACCTGGATTAGAGGATTTCCCTAGTGTGGTAGCATTCTTTTTACCTCTTGTTGAAGGCACCATCCTGATCGAAACCAATATTTTTGAAATAAATCACACAAATGAAATGTAAATTCTCTGATTTATTTATTTATTTTTTACTATAACTTACTAGGGCCAAGATACCCTTACTAGGAAAAAATACCAAAAAAATAGCCAATTTGTTGCGTTGAGAGAGAATTTTCCTAATTTTGTAATATCTTGCTTTTTTTTCAATTTCTCCAAGCTTTAAAATTTAGGCTCCTCTACTATGTATTCAAAATCTCAATATAAGTTATACTCCAATTTGACAGGATGTGAGAGATATGAAGATCTCAATAAATTGTGTAGAAATAAAAATTCTACAATAATTTACTCAAATTTGCTCCAATTCCTCTAAAGTTTGGACTATAGCTTCTTTAATATGGTATTAAAAAATACTTTAAAAATCTTTCAAAAATTCACTAAAATCTGAAAGTTATGCTCTTCCCAAAATCACCTCGATGTTGAGAAAAAAATCTTGCCTCTATGGTGCCAAGATCATGTTTTGATACCACTTGTAATGAAATAACTTGCATAATAGAAAAAATAATATAAAATATTATATAAATACTTGATAATAACTGAGAGTAATAGACCACTTCAAGGGGGCAACCTCCAAATATCTCTAATGAGAATACACTTCAACATATGATGTTGAAATACAACTCACAACCACCTATATATACCTACTTATGCTTAGGTTGAATAGACACAACCCTAAATAACACCTAGGATGACCTACCTAATTAAATAATAATATAATAATGATAACTTGACTTAATTATAGCCACAAGTTGACTATTCATAACCTTATATACACCAATATTAAGGGTGTAGCACAAACATATCATTGAAGAAGATTATGAAGTACATGAGTGCAAATTAAAGAAGGCTACAAATAATATAAGGAACAACAAATATTTATCTATCATAGTCAAGTGATCATTGCAATACAAGAAATCTCATTCAATAAATCAGAGTTATAGATTAGAGACCAACCACAGGTTCATCATAACAAGTAAATCACTTAAATCCTTTAACTGTGTAGACTTAATAGTCTTTTGCTAAATCTCTTAACTGAGTGCATACTTCATTGTATGTTTATAAATCCTTTAACAAGGTGGACCTCATAGTCCTTATTTCTCCTAACAAGGTAGATCACCAGAAGTGGTCAATTGTAAGCCTTAACAAGTTAACTTTATACTGTAGTACTAAAGCTTATGGGTATCATCCCCATCCCAATTTTACTTTCTATTTGGAAGGTTCCTAGGTCACTATATCTTGTGTCAAAGTGTTATGAATGTTTTATTGCTTTCATTCTTTCATACAATAAATTAGATCAAAATAACATATGAAGGATTAATTGGTGAAATAAGATAAAGGTTTATTGGTTCCTAATTCACCCCTCCCCTCTCTATAACCTTTCATACCTTATATTTCCAATAATTGGTATCAGAGCTTTTGGTTCTCACTTTAGAAGTTTGATAGCTTGAGATAAGATCAAAGGCAATGGAGGTATACAAGCTAGATATGACTATTAGAATGATAAGTTGGATCTAGATTTGGCCATTGATAACTCAAAAAAGCAAAGGAACAACTCTCTCAATCATTGAAAAGAAAGAAAGATCTTGTAGTCCAAAAAGAAATTTAGATGAAGCTAATGCAAAAATCAAAAAACTTTAGAAAAGAATTCCAATCTTCAAGAAGAAATTAGAAAGCTGAAAAGAGAACAAGAAATGTAATTAGTTAGATTATGTGAAGCCATGGAAGAGAAAGAAAAATCCAAAGAAGTGATAGATGAAAAGAACAATGAAATTCAACAACTATCCCTTCAACAAGCATATTTTACTAATCAGCTTACTAGTGTAAATGAAGAGCTTATGAACTTAAGGATAGATAATAAAAGACTACAAAATGATCTTAGTATTGAAAAGAAAACCAATGAAAGAGTGATGAAATGTTAGGAAAACATGAATCACTTAAATGATAAAAGTCAGGATAGACACAAAGGAAAAGCTAGATTAGGATATATAGAAGAAGGTGAATCATCTCAGCAAGAAGCTCAAAAGAACAACATGCCTACTTACAATCATTGTGGTAAGATAGGTAATACATTAAAAAAATTTGGGAGAAATGATAAAGAAAAATTTAGTGGAAAGTGTTATAGTTGCAACAAGTATGGTCATAGAGCAAGTGAATGCATAGAGAAACCTAAGTTTGAAGGAATGTGTCACAATTGCAAGAAACAAGGACACAAATCTTTAGAGTGCAAAACCAAGAAGTGGAACCTAGTAGAACAAATTGTGAAAGCAATATTTGGATGGGATTACAACACACAATGTAGATGTCACTACTGTGGTGAGTTTGGACACATTGGAGCAAACTGTGTGAAACATCATATTAGGAAAATAGATACTACAAAGAGATGTTTTATTTGTAAAAAACTTGGACATCTTTCCAAGAATGGTATGAATATAGGAAGAATTGAAGATGAAAAGAAAGTCAGCTAACAATATCAAAAAATAAATGAGGCAACAATGGGTACCAAAATCTCTAGAGAATGCAAGCTAAAATTATGAAGTGAATGACACCAAAGTCAATGAGCTGGGTGGATCAATCATTTCAACTTAGTTCCCTATGGAGATCACTAAAAATATGAATTAGAACAAGTCATCTAACATGAGATCTATCTACTAAGTAGAATGATCCAATTAGCATTCAAGATACAGAAGGATCACCAAGTAATAATGAAAATTCATGACCTTACTAAGCTAGGTCGAGTCACAAGACCTTACCATGTGATGATGACTCTACCTAGCTATGAATGTCTCCTAAGAATTAAAGGCCAAACCAAGTGGAGGAAAGTCTATCACCAAGAGAATATGAAGTACAAAGCATTAATAGAAATCAAAAAGGCAAAATTTACTAAAAGGAAGAAATCAATTACATCATTTCACCATGAATTTTTACAACTATTTGTGAAGAGATAATTCAGAGCCCTCTAGCAATTTGAGTATTTGTTCTTGGAATGTGTTTTAAGTTTTTAGAAACCCTACCAAGCATGACATCATCAAGGAGAAAATTCAAGAAAGGTTCTAACATGTTAGTCTGAGGAGTTGACTACAAGGCACCTACATTCAAGTTGAGTTTGATGATTGTAGAGGTGCTCAACCCAGTTGGTGTTCAGTCTCAAATTCCACCCAAGGTATTAATCATCCATGTTATCTATTTATTCTACTACTATTCTATTTAGGAACTTGGAGCTCTATAAATTAATGAGGCATTCAATGAATTATCTATGGATGGTGTACTGAAGCCCAAACATTAGCATTTGGAAACCAAGGGTTTGATGTACATTTCTCATATGCCAAGGGATTTTCAAGTCAAATGGATTAGAATTATCCTAATCCATATTCACAATGGGAAATTATGGTTGGATCAAACCATTTAGATTATAAAGAAAATGATTCATAGAATCACTGGACTACTAATGCTAAATAAATCAAAGACCACCAAAACCCTAGGTTAGGTTGAATTGACTAAGTGAACTCTTGCCATGTGGGATGGAAGAGGTATGAAGCTAAGTAGTGTAACATACATGGAGCTAAAGTTTGTCATACATGTGATTTCTCACAAAATATGTAGCTCTAGTTGGTTGAACAATGTGTCATGTGAAGTTGTTGATCTTGCATACAAGGTAGTAAAGAATAATCCATCCTTCAACCTTACCGAGTTGTTGTTGATCTAATTCAACAAAAATATGGAGAGCATCCAAGTTTCAAAGAATAATCCTATAAGTTTTGTTCTCTTTTGACATGTCTATTCTTTTACATTTAGAAGTTTTTCCCTTCTAAATATTTTGTAATATGGAGGAAGGATGTTCCAATTTTATATCAAATCAATGAATATATAGCAAAAATGGGTGAGATTTTTGACGACATCATAAATGATTATTTTGAAACACTAAAAGAAAAGATGCAAAATAGGTTTAGGATACCTAAGAAGCTTGTGGAAGACTATGAGAAAGATATCTATTTCATGGTTGACTATGACAAAGTTTATATTTGGCAGTTAGACCTAGAGTGACATGGGTTAAACCTCTAGAGTATGAGGTTAACATTGATGACACCAAGGATATCATTGAAGCTTTTTTAAATGAGATTGTAGATCCCAAAGCCACCTATTTTGGAACATATGGTGAACCAAAGGACAAAATTGAGTTTGAGATCAAGCTACCTCAAGTAGTGAACAAAGGAAGGAAGAGGCTAGAAAAGTTAATGAAAAACAAAAAGAAAGAAAGATCTCCTCTCATGCTAACAGAAGGAAAAGGAGATGATGTAGAAGATGATGATGATGAAGAGGATGAAGTAAAGGAATCTAAACCTGAGAAGGAAGAGCCTCCCAAGAAGAAGGGGAAAGTCATTATATCCAGACCTTCCAAATCTTCCCCTGCTATATTTACAAGGGAAGCCAAATCTAAAAGGAAGTTTAAAGTTACGTGAAGATGAAGCTGAATATATTATCTTCAAAAGATATGCACCCACACTCCAAGAAAGATTGAAGAAGATGGAAGACAAAATTGGCATGGAATGTTTTAAGTTTCTCAAGCATGAGATAATGAATGAAGAAGAGAAAAGATGGATTGAAGATACTTTGGTGACTAAATTGGGAAAATTGAAATATTCACCAGGTTAGCTTTCAAAACAAATTCCTAATGAAATTATGAAGGCAGTAAAACCTAGATAGGAAAAGGCAAAGAAAACTGTCAAGGACATCTTTGAAAAAAATTTGAAGCAACTCATGTTGAGTCTTAGTGACAAGGAAGTGAAGGAATCCTTGAAGAAAAATGAGAAGAAGTTTACTCTCAAGTTAAACACATGCATGATATTGAATATGTGGTGAAGAAAACTACTACTACATAGGAAAATATCTATCAATTGCACCAACTGAGTGACTTTTTTGTGCATGTTGATGATAAGGATGACAAAGATGAGGATGCAGAAGAAGAAGTAGAAATAAAAGGTGATGAGATAGATGATGTCAATATTGATGATGAGGATGAAGAATAAGAAGCTAATGGGGGAAGACTTCTAGAGATACAAAGAATTGAGGAATCTAATGTAGAAAATGTTGCAACTCATATTATGACTTCATTTCTTCACTCTTTGAGTACAACCTTAGTGAAATTAGGCTTAGAGAAAGATTCTACTGAGTTGTTTGTGGATACAACTACTACACCAAGCACCCAACCAAGCTTTGGATTTGTTCTACTAAATGTTACAATGACTAAAGTGCCCAACACTTCATCTACTAAGTAGTAAGCTCCTCCATCATTAGGCTTGATCGAGAAACAATAAGGTATTCCTATTGTCAATACCATTTCTACATTTGTTGGTATTCCATCTATTTCTACAATTGTTTCTATTCTTGGTGTTCCATCTATTTCTACAATTGTTTATATTCTAAGTGTATCCATAGCTAGTGCAAAGATAGTTGAGAATCAGTCTCAACTGAACACTTAAGTTCTAAATAAGGGTAAAGCAATTATTTCTACAATTCTAAAAGAAAAAGGATAAAGAAGAGGAAGAAATTGATCTAGATGAGGACATTATTATTCCAAATTGGGATATCTCTCTTCTCACTCTTGATCAAATGGATACCCTAGGAGAAATATTTTTAAAAAGGGCTAAGAAATAGAAGCTTAGAGAAGAGAAGAGGAAATAAAATCAAATCCTTGAAGAAATAAAGATCATATTTGTTGATGCTCTGAATATTGAGGTTGATGGAAAACAATCTATTCTAAATCAATTAGCTGAAATTGTCCATAAATATAATGAAGATCTGAATGGATAGGATAAATTGTTGCAAAGAGCTGAAATGAAGTTTGAAAACAAAGTGTTGTAGCAAGTTGCACAAATTTTTTTATTAGATCATGTAGAGCTATCTAACATTCTTTCTACACTAGAAACATCTATCAGTAATGTTGTTTCATTGTTTATCAAACTAAGTGCCACATCTATCTTTACAAAAGAGATCAAGGATAAATTGTCCAAGATATATGAGGATGCAAAGGCAAGAGCACACTAGTTATCACTTGACCTAAGATATAGTTCTACACACTTCACAAAGATTAGATATCTAACAATCCACAAGCATAATTATTGAAGGAAGAAAACATAATCATGGCCACATTTGAAGAAATTTAAAGTATGATTCTTCCAAACATGGATGCATTGTAGAAACACAATGCACATGCAAAATCATTCATCCATGATAGAAACTTCTCCATAGCTGACCACATGATGGAATTATCAACAAAATTTCATATTTCCTTGCATGTAAGTAAGGTATTACAAGAGAATTGGGACAAGACTATGGTACTAATTTTGAAGGTACATTCTAATTTCTTGTAACATTTTGGTATTAACATATAGATATTATACACCTTTGGTATTTATGTCAAAGGGGGAGAAGTAAATATGTTTAATATGAAAAGGGGAAGAAGATATAAGATATTGTATTATTGTATAAAGAGAGAGAAGATAATAATAAAATGAGGAGAAGTATATTGTACTCCAGATGTGTGTGTATAGGAGAGATATGTGTATGGGGGAGTAGTATAGGATTATGTGGATACTTGTATAGATAAGCATAAAATATCTTTACAAAAGCAATTTTAAAAAATTAGAAAAATAAAATATGCTACCTAGATATAGCTATAGGAAGCCAAAACCAAGTTGAAGACTCAAAATGATGATAAAGGAAGCCTTTGACTTATATTTTTTGATGTTTAGATTTTTGGTTTGATAAGTGTTTTCGTCACTAATGCCAAAGGGAGATATTTTTGACATTAAGATTAATTTTTCTGTCAATGACTCAATACTTAGTCAAATGGTTACATCGCTAAGAAGCTCTACAATTTCTATTGAGCCTATCATTCATCACAAAGTGTTAACAAAGTGTTTTAGTTTCTCCCAAGCCAAGTAGTTAGAATGCAGTGTTTAGTGAGCACCTAAGTCACTTTACAGTGTTTTCCAAGACACACAGTGTTTATCAAGCTTCAAAGACTATGCACAATGCAAACCAAGATTAGCAAAGGCTACCAATTTATTCCATAGAATTGAAGATCATAGTATTAAATGACTATGGTATGTTAACCAAGTTCAACTATATATACTGAGATCATAGTGTTAAAAATATGAATCTAGTGTTGAACAAGTCATGCAATGTCAACCGAGTGATTTAGAAGCTATTGAGTTTGTTAGTGTTCATCGAGTCACAAAGTGCCATCTAAGTTCAAGATACTTGGAAGTGATTAGTAGGGACCGAGATTCAAGTTCAATAGAGTGCCAAAGATTTCTAAGTGTTGAAAGTGTTTTCCATGTATCAAAAAATCACTAAGTTTGTCTTTTGAACTCGAGTTACAATAGTTGGGCCGACTTTGTGAATTATGATGAAATTGGTATTGTAACCAACTCAATTAAGTTGTTATTTGGATTGGTATATATATAATGCATTGTATCATATCCAAACATATCATTGAAGAATATTATGAAGTACATGATTATGAATTGAAGAAGGCTACAAGTAGTATAAGGGACAACAAAGATTTATCCATCACAGTCAAGTGATTGTTGCAATACAAGGAATCGCATTCAGTAAATCAGAGTTGTAGATCTGAGATCAACCACTGGTTCATCCTAATAGGTGTATTAGTTAAATCCTTTCACCAAGTAGACTTAATAGTCTTTTGCTAAATCTCCTAACCAAATGCATACTTCATTGTGTTTATAAATCCTTTAAAAAGGTGGAACTCATAGTCCTTATTTCTCCTAATAGGGAAGATCACTAGAAATGATCAATTGTAAGCCTTAGTAGGTTAACTTTCTACTATAGTACTAAAGCTTGTGGGTATCATCCGCACCCTAGTTTTACTTTCTATTTGGAAGGTTTCTAGGTAACAATATCTTGTGTCAAAGTGTTATGAATTTTTTATTTCTTTCATTCTTTCATACATGCAATTAGGTCAGAATAATATATGAAGGATTAATTGGTGAAGTAAGATAAAGTTTTATTGGTTCCTGATTCACCCCTCCCTTCTCATTAACTTTGCCTACCTTATATTTCCAACAAAATGGACATAAATTATTCACCCATATCTCAATTATCTAACAATTTGGTATCAAAGTTGAGTGGTTGAAGAAAGAAGTTTAAAGGTACTTAAGAAAAAAATCAAAATGTATAAGATAGATACACCAAAATTGAACAAGGATAACTTCTCCTCATAGAAAGACTAAATGACGTTGTACCTTTTAGGTATTGGAGACAATATGACATAATGATTGGAAAATGACTATGGCAAACCTATGAGTCCCCTAATTGTAGACAATATAAATAAGAAAATAAATCACGATAGCATGATTATTAAGATTGCATCCGCTCTCGATGATGCAAAATTTGATGATATCAAGAACTGCACCAATGCTAAACAAACGTGGGATAAATTGAAGCTTTTTTGTGGAGGAGATGATAATATGAGAAGAAATAAAGCTAAAAATCTCACAGGTAAGTATAATGAAATGAGAATGAAATAAGGTGAAAGTGTTGCATGATACATGAACTGAATCAAAGATGTTGTGAGTGCAATCAGAGATGCTAGTGGAGTTATCCAATATTCTAAAATTGTAACCAATATTTTTAGATCTCTTTTTCCTATTTATGCTATCAAAGTTTTGATATTCAAGAAGTAAGAGCTATGCTTAGAAATGATCTAACACTTGATGGTCTAGTTGGTTAGCTGATTGCATTTGAGTTGAGAAATTATGATAATAGTATGGTTATAGTGGGAAATTCTCATAATTCTTCACTAACCATAAATAATTCAAAGAAAGAGAAGAAAACCAAAAAAGAAAGTGAGTTTGAAACTAAAGATGATCAAGATGAGATTGATGTACTACTTGCAAGAATGTTATCAAGAAGTAAAGGTAAATACAAAGGTAAATGGTTGGCCAACTTGGTATATATTTGACCTTATCATGGTCCCTTTTGATATTACAACACCAAGACACATTAATTCTTCCTACAAGAAAACACACTTCTCCAAATTGATCATTAACTTCTCTTCACGTAGCCTTTTCAAAACTTGGTCTAAATGTATCAAAAGTTCTTCTCTAGTTCTTTTGAACACCAATATGTCATCCAAATAAGTGACTAATTTTTTTCTAATAAATGGGTATATGACATCATTCATAAGTCTTATAAAGGTACTAGGGGCATTTGAGATTCCAAAGTTCATAACCATCCATTCATATAATCATTCATTTGTTTTAAAAGTTTTCTTCCACTCATCTCCAACTCTAATCATTATTTGATGGTAACCACTTTTGAGATCTCCCTTAGAGTATTATCTTTCTCCACCCAAAGAATGAAGTAAATCCTCAATCCTTGGCATAGGAAACCTGTATCTAATAGTAATCTTGTTAATGGCTCTTTAGTTAGTACATAAACTCAATGTGACTTCTTTCTAAGGGATTAGGACTATAGGGACTACACAAGGGCTAAAGATTTTCCTAATCAATCTATATAAAATAAATCTTGAATTTTATTGGATAATTCCTCATTTGGCATGGGTTTCAACTTATATGCATGTTGGAAATAAAAATGGGAAAGAAAAATCTATTGGGGGGGGGAGGTGTGAATCAACACTTCAAAACTTTAACCATAAAACATTCACCACACATCAATCTCATAATTTAGCATGTAAACTAAAATAGCTAACTACACATGTTCATCCATAGCATGAAACAAATAACACATAACACAATCAATTTGTTACCTAGAAACCCTCCAATGAGAAGGTATAACTAGAGTGGGGATGACACCCACAAATCTTCACTACTATAGCTATAAAGTATAGAAATTTATGGTTACAATAAGTTTGATCATAAAATATGATCTACTCAGTGAGGGGTCTACTCTATTAAAGGCTGATAAAGACTATTAGATCTCACAATGTTAAAGGATTTTTAATACCCTGCTAAAAGTGTGCCTTGTTAGAGGACTTAAGCTTACAATAAAGAAAGCACTTGGTTAAGAGATTTATATAAGTCTATTAAGACTACTCTATTAGGGGATTTACTCTATATAACCTATTAAATTAATTCAGCACCATAATCCTTAGGTTAGTGCTAGATGTTAGATCTTCTCTTTCCTGATGAATCCTTGATCCTTTTAATCAAATATGTCTCCTTTGTCCTCTCTCCACTTTCCTATTTTCTCTCTAATTGATTCTACAATTCATAACATTATAAAAACCTCCATAGCCACCATGAATGCTCTCTTTGCACTTAGCATTCATCTCCTTCCACACATTCACTCATCATACAAACTCTTTAGGGTTTTTCTCCTTAAGTAAAAAATAGGTAGGATAGGGTTAGGTAGGAATAAATGGATGTGGTTGATCCATATTGCCACTTAGAAGATCCTTAAATTTTATTGGTTGCATGTATTGCATAGGGATTTGTAATATACATCCATACATATCCTCAAGAATCGTAAAATAATCATTGTGTTGGCCCAAAAATAGCTTACATAGAAGTTTGTGCCATTACAAGCAACTATGAACAAAACTATTCACTCGGCATCTAAAGGCTCTAATGCTTGGCCATCACTATATTCTTAATGTTGTAACTCAACTTCTAAATGGCTCGACATACATTATTTACTTAGCTCCTAAATCACTCAACATGTATAGTCTGCATAGCTCATGAGCGACTCGACACATACTAGATATATTACTCGACATGTATTGTTTGACCACTAGTGTAGTGCCTCTCATGTTTACAGTCTCTACCTTGTCTATTTTGATTCGAGAGATACTTGACCATAGATGATTTACTGCTATGTTATGTAGTTTGTCATGTTTGCATGTTGATGCCATTTTTGAGACAATAATAGATATATGATGATATCTAATTATCTAGTATTTGGACATATTTTTGTTTATGTTATGTGATGGATTCTATGTCATGGTTATTTACTTCATTCTTGTATCTTTATGCTTTATGTGAATGTGAGTGATGTAAATGGATTAATTAGGTATTTAATGTATTATTGCTTTGGCTATGATATTACTATGCAATTACACTTGATCGTGTGTTTTAGTGTGCATGAATTATATCCCTAGTAGTGGCACATGGAGTTAGTGATTCAACTATTCATATTTTACCAATGTCATCCCTGTATGGTTGACATATCCTTATTTTAATTGTTTAAATTAAAACCTTTTGGTGATTATTAAATCCAAACTCATCTACATTATGTGATTAGACTAGTGAGCATGTCTATGCATTTAGAGGTTTTCATTGTCATGAAAGTTGTTAAGTGATTTTATGTGTTTTTGGGTTTTCAGGCTTTAAATCTTCTCAAATTTAATTTCTAGTAGCTTTGCCTTTGATGAATTCCCATTATGAGGAATAAACTATTTTCATTTGGGTTGATTCGAAGTCTAGCTAGTCTAACTAGCTATTTTTCCTAATCAACTATTTACTCGAAAAGTGAATAAGTATTGAAAAAGGGATTTTATTATTCACTTCTCACTTTTGAAAATACAAATTTGAGAGCTTTTCTTAGAATCCTCTTCTGGAGGATCACATTTCTGTTCATTCTGAGAGCTATTACTATAGGATCTTCACAAGGTTAGTCTCATTGGATCTGGCTCGGGTAGACCTTGCTTTGTTGTGGTTTCTGGCAGTTTCAACAAGTGTTTTATTTTATTGTGTAGGTTTCAATTTTTGACCCTTTTTCTGTCAGGTAGGGCTTTCCTATTTTCTTTTTTTAGTTCTATTTTAGGTTCTATTTTTGGTAGCAATTTGTTAGGAGGCTAAGAACTAGTGTTCCCCTCCATTTTTTTTTGTTGGTTCTACCTAGTTGGTTGGGTATGAACATTTTCCTAGTTTTTTGGATGGGGGTTTGAGGTTTTGCACCATTATGCTAGCCATTTTTGCATATGGTTTCTAAACCCAAATATGATTGGAATTTTAGGGGTTTTTTTCCCAAAGACTAAATGTTTTTAATTTCAAAGTTTTCCAAATTTTGGGTTTTTACATCATTTTGTGTGCCACCATATTTTCTTAGGTTTTCTTGGCATGAGTTTGGTTGTGGACTTGGATCATCCATTTGGATGTTAGTCAAACCTTTATTGCACTTTTTATGTTGCATTGAGATGCATGCCACATACATCCTCCTGAGTTGTTATTTGGTTGAGTGTTATTTTTGCTTGTGTTCTCATAAAACCCTTGTGTTTGATATTTGTGATGGTGGTGCACCGCACATGAGCATGTGTGTGTGCATTTGTTAGGTGATTTGCAAGGCCCAACCTCACAATGTATTTTTGTTGAGTTATGTTCATGTGGGGTTGGGTTGGGAATATGCATTCCTATGGGAACTCATCATGTGATGAGCATGGGTATGTAGGGTAAGGGAGTGGAGGGGCTTATCTTGTAACTCGTGTGGTGTACATGTAGAAGTTTCTAATAAGTTTTAAATTATTTAATTGATAGATAAGTAAATAAGATAAGAAATTATGGCCAACCTCCCAAGGGTGGTGCCAAGGGGAATGGTTATTTATTTTATCACGTTAGCCTCCCAAGGGTGTACTGAGGGGAATGGTTGTTTGTGTACTACAACTTGGATAATTCTGAGTTACCAACTCTATAGTTACCCATAGATTTTCAGACTAGGACCTATTGTACTCGTATTGTGGCATGGTCTCATATTCTATCATCATTAATGTCTAGCATGAGTGATAGCCATGGTTATTTTCTTTGGTGTGTTTGTAGTTGGATCATTATCTCCATCAACACATTAGGAGTTACCTATAGGTTCCACATGGTTGGGAGGCATAGCTACCTATACCACTGGTGGGGATAGGTGTACAGAGATGGTCTATTGTCCTAGTGCAACCATTGCTAGATGTTTTCACTTGGTACTTCAAGTTTTGGAGTATGCTTTCTTGTGATTTATGCTTTCATTGAAATGCTTGTATATCATGTTTAGCTAATGTTAGTTATTGATGCATGGTTAGCATATCATAGATGTTGTTATCCATATTTGTAAGATTATCTTATGCTTTACTCCTAGCATGTTAGATTTTCTTATGCTTATGTTGTAGCATGTTTTAGTAGTGATGTCCTTATATGATAGTATCAATGATTTGATCGATAGCTTATGATGTTACAAGCAGGGGATGGCTAAGGTCCACCATGGCCTTATGATGCTATTATGGTTGTGAGGAACCGCATACTTAGTTTTGTTGTACTATTCATTGTAATGTTATTATTGTTTATTATAATATTATTTTAAGTACACTATGATTTTACCTTTTGTACCTTTCCTTTACTGCTTGTTAGATGGTTTGATTGTGCTTTTGTCTTTTAATATTGTGTTTGAGTGTTCATGCCTTTAATTTTGGATTTAGTACTCACCAGTGTGGGGGTTTTGAACTTTGTTTAACATTGGTTGTCCTTAGGTATTTTCTTGCATTTCCTGGGTGACCATGTGTCAACATGAGGCAATACAATATTGTATCGCACACCAAATAGAGTTATGTCATGTGATACTAGAAAGTATTGCACCTCTTAAGAAGAAATGTCATAAAATACTGGAGACTATTGCACCACCATTGGAAAAGAGTCATATGATACTAGTAAAATACCACACGGCCTTAAGAGAAGTATCACCTAGTACTTGCAAAAACCTATCTAAGTAGACAACGAGCACTTTTTAGTTTGACCCAAACTTTTTGGGAATTTTTTAGGCTACCCTCTTAGGTGCCCTTTAATCCTTTGGTTTCACATATTGAATTTGGAAGTTTTAGATTCAAATTTAGTTTTGCATCTTTTGTTGTTAGTCATTTTGGTTAGTAGTGACATTTGGAGATCTATTGGTGTCAAAATGTTTGGTTAATCTTCCATTGCGATCTTTGTGATCCTCATATGTTGTATGTCATGTGCATTCATACTTGTTAAAAAAAATATCTTGGCTTATATTTCATCCTTGTTCCAAGGATCTCCAAGTGGGGGCATTACAATTGGTGCTCGACATGCTTCAATCACTCGACTCACATTGATTTCTTAGCTTGCTCTAATCACTTGGTGTGCACTGTAATATTGATAGATAATAACTAATTTTTTTATCACTACTTTTTCAAAACCAATATGATATTAACAATCACCCCCTTTGACATGAGTGGCAAAAAAACATTGTCATGCATATACAATTCTTATTATGAGCATAGTTCAGACAATATATATCTGTGACTTGGCTCTCATAAAAAAAAATTCAAAACTTCAAAATTTTGCAAAATGGATGACTAACTGTCATACCTTATTTCTCCATTATTCCCCCTGAGTAAATATTTTCTTTTTGTATCTAAATCTGATACTCCTGCTGAGTAGATTTTTTGTACCATGTTTCTATTATTTCTCCATTAATAAAAACTGTATTATTCTCATTTCTCCTTAGATTTATTTCCCCCTTTTTTACACTTATGTCCTAGGTGGTACACTAATAGTGTGCTTATCCAAAAATGATTTATGGATCTTCATTATAATCTTTAGGGCTACATCCCAATTATTTCATACTACCTCTAGAGATTGATACTGAAAATCTAGCTAGGTAGCAAGGTCAACAAAGCCATCATGAGTAGAAAGTTGGCTATCTTTCTTCATCAATATCTCAACATAGGCTAGTTCCTTATACAAAACTTCCATGTGTGGGGTCAACATGGATTGGATTTTTAGATGGTATTTCTTCTTCCTAAGTGCGTTCTTTAACTTGCAAAAATAAGCAAAACACCCTACAACACACTCAAACAACAACAAGCATTAGATGGTTAGAAAAAATGACATATAGATGAAAATGGATGATTAAATGACCCATAGTGGGGTCCCATGGGTGTGCCAAAATGTAGAACAAGAATCTTGGTGTGAAAAGAACATTAAAATTAAAGCAAACATTCACAAACTAAAACTATATTCACATATGAGATTAGACAAAAGAAACAATTAAGGAATGCAAACTCAAAAAAGGAAACACTCCATGCCTCCTTGATTTTGTAGATGTGTCCTTTGATGTGGATGTATGCTCAAATGCTCAAAGTTGCTTCAATGGTGGAGATGGATAATATCAAATTGGTGGCTTTGTGAGCTCTCAATTTGGCATTATAAGGGTATGGGTATGGCTTTGGTTCTCAAAATAGCATGGTAACTTTAGCTCAAAGATTGTTGATGAAATGGCTTGGGATGGGATTCAATTTATAGGCCAAGGGGTACAGGGATGGAGGGCTTAGATGCAAGGATGGATGAAGGCTTAAGGAGGGCTAGGATGCACTCAGAGGAGAGCACATGGATTGTGCTTGTTTAGCACAAATGGGAAGGTGACACTTGTCACAAGGAGGATGAGTGTGAGAGGGTAGGGTAAAGGGTTGGTTAAGGGCATGATGAGTGGGGTTGAGTATGTAAGAGAGGTGTAAGAGGAATGAGTGTGGAAGAGGGAAGAGTGTGGAAGATGGATGTAAGAGTCATGAGTGGGCTTGTAAGAGTCTTTTATGGTTTGTAAGAGCACTCATGACTTGGTGGTTGGGATTTTTGAGGGGAGATTTTGATTTGGTTTAGGAAAGTCTTAAACTTGTTTAGGGAATGTGACAACATTAGGGGGTGGATTAGGCTTGGGTTTAGGATTAGATTAGGGATGTTAGAGATGTACAAGTGGATGGCATTAATGAGGGTGGGTGAGTTAGTGGCTAAGCTTGGTTAGTATGGGTGGATGCGGTGGATTAGGCTAAATGGAGGATTAGAGATAGGTTAGGGGTTTTTGAATTTGAGGATTTCATTTATCAAATAGATTTATTTAATAAATGGAGATTTTTGGAATTAGATAGGAGAAAAGGATTTAATTGATAAATAATAGATTATTTGATTTATCAATTAGGACTATAGATGATTAATTAAATTAATCAACTAGGGGATGACAAAGGATTAATTAAATAGAAATTTAATTAATAATGCCTTTTTAGATAACTAAATAGGATTACTAAAATAGTGTAATCAAATTTAGGTGTCTACATTTTGCCCCTCTTTTACATAGTGTTGAGACAACACTATTTCAAAGAAGTTTGAATAAAGACAACACGAGGAAGATGTTTTAGCAACAAGGTTGCCCCAATCTCGGATAAGAAGAGGAGAGACTAAACTTAGATGATGCCCCCTCAAGAATGCGACGGGGAGAGAAATGAGGCTCGACGACTTCTTGAAAAGTACAAGAAATTGAGATGAGCTAAGACACAGGTTGGCAAAGAGAAGGGCTGAATTAGCTCAAACTCTCACTACGGGAGAATGATAAAGGGAAATCAGAGGCACAAAAGTAAAGAAAGCTTAAGACTTTCCAGGATATGGGGGGGGAGATGGAGGAGCAGAGCGCTATAAAAGGAATCTATGGAGGAGGGGAGGGATGATGGGATGATAAAAGCTGATGCAACAAGATTTCAAACAGTTAGATTGGCGAAAGATGGGTTTCGGAGATCCCTAGGACTAGGATTGTGGATCTCGAAAGATGAGGCTTGGTGGATTGATTTGATTGGTGGATCCCTAAGACTAGGATTGTGGATCCCTAGAGCTAAGCGTGAGGAGTGATTCAAAGAGATATTGATGCATAAGGTGGGGTAGGAGCGACAAATGTAGGATATGGATGGGGGATAATGGAGATGAAGGGAATTCATTGAAGCTTTTTGAGCAGGGGGATACTTCAAAGAGAAGTACCACCATGTAGTTGAGCACTAGATTTGCTATAGGACTATTGGTTAATTTCCAAGGTTACCAAGAACATCAAGGCCTTTTTACCAACCGTCTAGAGGACTGATGAACTTGACTCAAAACAAACACGCAAGGATTTCCCCAGTATCACACATGAATCCCAGAGGAAGCAGTGTGGAAATGACACTAGGTAACCCACAAGCAGAAAAAGAAAACAAGCAAAAGACCTGATCAAGACCTTACGCTTTGATTGCCCCATTCGTAGCATACCATGATATGGAAGATTGTGGCAACCTTGAGGAGGGAACAAGGAGATTGCTTGGAAAAGGTACTTCAAGACCCAAAAGGGAAGATTCCAAATCAAAAGAAAGTGAAAATCCAAAAGAGAACCGTTTGCCAACGAGATGGGTAGGATGAGGTACTAACAGACCAAGATCAGACATGAGGAAAGCTATATCCTGCAAGGACCTATTAGAGAGCACCTAAGCTGATGGATCAGGATGAGTGATGCGTGTGGCAAGTTGAACTAAGAAGGATAACACTTTGGTGATAGGAGATCTAGCTAAAGGATGTATTGGAATAGCTAACCAAGGTGTGCAATGTGTGCAAGATGTTGACCAAGGATGAACTAACATGAAAGCCAGATAGATACAATGATACTAAGCTAAAGAGGATGTACAAGCTGACGGACCAAGATATGTTACAAATGTACAAGTTTGTTCATGTTTTGTTTTTTCTGAGATGGAAATGTTTGTGAAGGATGGGATGTCTATAATAGTTGATAGGTGGATAGGTAGATGGTTTGTGAAAAGCTTAAGAAAAATGGGATTCTGTGTGTGCATGTGATAGGATACAAGCTAGGATACAAGATTATCTACAAGCTGGAGTATGGTACAAGCTTTGGACAAGATTTGGATATACAAGGTATGGTACAAGATTTTAAAGGCATAATACAAGCTTTGGTACAAGATTTACAAGCTGTATAGGAGGTATTTACAAGCTCCATTAGATTTTGGATATTTGATTGGAACACCAAGGGAACAAGTAGGTGTTTTATGGGATGGTGGGTGGATGGATGAGGGATAGGATAGTGATAGATAATGGATTAGTCTTTAGTACACAAGGCACCTAAATTACCAGGTTTTCACCAAGGTACCTATCCAAAGCGCTTGAATTGCCAAATTTTCACCATTGGATGCTTATTTCGCTTTACTATTTTTTTGTATTTTTCAAAAGCTGGGTATACCAAAGATCTTCAAGCATAGAACCTCTTGAGATGAATGATGTTAGTGGGATCATTCAAGAGTTCTCCTTTTGGTGTAGATAATTGATAGGCTCCGGAGCCAAAGGAGGCAGTAACCACATAGGGACCAAGCCATGTAGGTTCAAACTTGCCTTTCTTTTCTCGATCTGCTTGGACTTTCATATTTTCTTTGAGGACCATATAACCTGGCTGAAAGTGTTGTGATAGCACCTTCTTGTTGAAATTCCTTTTGAGATGAGTTTGGTAGACTGTGAGATGGTCATAGGCTTGTTGTCTCTTCTCGTCTAAGATATCTAGCTGGGTGAGTTGAGCTACTCTGTATTCTTCATCTGAGATTTTCCCTCGCAAAGATATGCGTAGTGAGGGAAGTTCAACTTCTATAGGTAATACCGCTTTGACACCATAGACTAGCAAGTATGGAGTTGTGCCTATGGATGTACGGAAGGAAGTTCAATGGGCCCATAGAGTCGAATTTATTTGAAGGTGCCAATCACGGCCGAAATCATTGACAACTTTCTTTAGGATTTTGAGGAGGGTTTTATTAGTTGCCTCTGCCTGGCCGTTACCTTGTGGGAAATATGGGCTAGAAAAGTGGTGATGGATGTGGAGGGAAGTGCATAATTCTTCCATGTTGAGATTTTTAAAGTTACCTCCATGGTCAGTGAAGATGGTGGATGGGATGTCGAAGCGGCAAACAATGTGGTACAAGATGAACTTGGAGACTTGAACTCTTGTAGCCGAGATTAGGGGGACTGCTTCCACCCACTTAGTGAAATAGTTTGTAGCTGTTATTATCCATTTATGTCTATCAAACGAGAGAGGGGTGATATTTCCAACTAGATCAAGGCCCAACCAAGCAAAAGGCCAAGGTGGTGCAATAGGTTGTAGATCCTGTGCTAGAGCGTGCACAAGATTTGCATGCTGCTAACATGGGAGACACTTTCTGACAAAGTCAAAAGAGTCTTCTTCAATGGTAGGCCAATAGTAGCCTGCTCTAAGGATTTTTCATGCTAGGACAATACCACTCGTGTGGGCACCGCAAAGTCTGCAATGTACTTCTTTTAATGCCATCGCGGCCTCATTTTCATCTAAACATCAACAGAGAGTATTGTGATAACCCTGACGATATAGGGTATTGGCTATGATAACATAGTGGGATGATTTTCGGATGAGGTTCTGGCATTGGGTACGTATGAGGTGAGGGGATATGATACCATCGTTAAGGTAAGCGTGAATTTCATGGTACCAAGGGGATTGGGGACCAACCAAGATACAAACACGGTTTGAATCCTCATTCACATAGGTAGGTGTGAGGAGCTACTCAACTAAAAACTCATACTGCATAGCTTCTTGGGGAATTTTCAAGAGCAAGCTGATAGTGGCCATGGCATCTACTGCCTTGTTCTGCATTTGAGGAACTTGTGTAAATTGAATCTTTGTAAAATGCTGGGTCAGCTGATCAACTAGCTCTTTGTAGGGTAATAGCTTTTCATCTTTGGTTTGATATTCATTTAAGACTTGTTTGTTGATGAGCTAGGAATTGCCAAAGATTTCTAACTCAGTGATATTCCATTCTGTATCTATCTTTAACCCTGCTACAAGAGCTTCATATTCTGCTATATTGTTGGTGCTGGGGAATTGTAGCTTGAAGGCTTTTGGAATATAATCTCCTTGAGGTGTAACTAATAATATTCCTACCCCTGATCCATGAGATGTGTATGAGCCATCAAAATAAAGCTTCCATGGGGGTTGTTCTTCAATTAGGCAGATATGCTCGTCTGGGAATTCTGTGAGCAAAGAATATGCATCTACTAGAGGTGCATCAGCTAGGTGATCTGCTATAACTTGCCCTTTGATTGCCTTTCTGTCCACATACTGGATGTCAAACTCACTTAGTAGCATAACCCACTTTTCTAGCCGACCTGTGAGTACTGTTCTAGAGAGCATATACTTGAGAGGGTCAATCTTGGAGACTAGTTGGATGGTATGACTTAGCATGTAGTGGCGAAGCTTTTGAGTTGAGAAAACAATTGCCAAACAAGCTTTTTCCATAAGAGTGTAATTGAGTTCATAACCAACTAGGGTTCTACTGATATAGTAGATGGCTCTCTCTCTACTATAATCATCATGTTGTGCTAGAAGTGCCCCTAGAGCAGTAGGTGTCGCTGATATATACAAGATCAAGGGACGACCAAGAACTGGTGGAACCAAGATAGGGGGATTGGTGAGATACTGCTTGAGCTGTTTGAAGCTGCGTTGACACAAAAGATCCCACTTGAAGTTCTCATTCTTCTTTAGCAAGTGTGAAAATGGTGTACACTTATCTGCAAGTTGGGAGATGAAGTGCCAGATAGATTGAAGTTTTCCCTGAAGAGAGTGAAGCTGTCGCAGTGTCTAGGGAGGAGGCATGTCTAAGATAGCCTTGAACTTTTTGGGGTCGATCTCTATAACTCGTTTAGAAACTATGAAGCCTAGAAGCTTGCCAGATGATATTGGGCCAACCTATCAAAGACTTTCTCCAAGTCAGCAAGATGATCCATGAAGGTGTGAGATTTGACTAGGATATCGTCCACATAATCTTCCAAAATGCTATGGATAAGATCATAGAAAATGGTTGTCATAGCTCTTTCATAGGTAGCCCCAGCATTCTTTAGGCCAAAAGGCATCATGGTGTAGCAAAAGGTTCCCCAAGGGGTAGTGAATGCTGTCTTATGCTGGTCCTCTTCTGCAATCTTGATCTGATTATACCTGAAAAATCCATCCATAAGGGATAGAATTTCATGTCCAACTGTAAGATCTACAATCATATCTATGTTGGGCAAGGGAAAATCATCCTTTGGACAAGCTTTGTTAAGATCTCTAAAATCAATACAGATTCTGATGTCACTAGAAGGCTTAGTGACAAGGACCATGTTGGAGATCCACTCTGAGTAGTCGATAGTAGCTAACATTCTTTCTAGTTCAGCTTTGACTAGTAATGCCACCTTGGGGTGCATTTTTCTAAGCTTTTGTCTGACAGGTTTGATCTTTGGATCGACTACAAGATGATGAACTACAAGCTTTGGATCAAGTCCTGGCATGTCCTGATATGACCATGCAAATCGGCCAATGTTCTCTCGTAAAACCTCAAAGAGGAGGTCAGCTTGGTCTTGTGATAGGGATGCAGCAATGTGAACAAGTCTAGGGATCTCTAAAGAACCAATGTTGACTTCTCTAGTATCCTCTATTAGAATAGAAGACACCTCTGGTCGATTATCTTGAGGAGGCAATACTAAATCCTCATGTTCTTCTTGTGGCTCTAGATTTTCTTTCTGAGGGGTTCTCTTCACTGCCTTAGCTAGTCCCAGATTTACCTTAGTTCCATTTTTGGGTGTATCGAAACTAGGTTGGGGATTTTCTCCAAAATACCCCTTGGGATCTAGCTTGTAGATGTAGGCAGAATCTGGCTTTGTCTTCTTATGAGGAGTTTTGGTTCCCATGAATCTTAGAAGCACTTCCTCTGATGTGAACTCATCAATATGTATGACACTTGGTTGGTCCCAATCTATGAGTTGTGGATGAGCAAGGTGTAGGTCAATGAGATGGATGGATAGTTCTCGGAGAAAAGAGTCTCCTAGGAAGATTTGGTTTGGGATATCATTGTAGGCTCTCTTTTCAACTTCCTCAGGAATGTCTTCGATTTCGACAAGGTCGCGGTGGATGTTCAAAAAAGCGTGACCATTCTTGTTGGTGTTCCCAGTTGTGGGTATGCCAAACCCAAGACTTGACTTCATTTCCCAATTATGTGCTTCGATGGGACATTGCATGCCCCTTTCTTCTAGTCCTAGTCCACCTCCTTGATAGTTCCATTTTTCAGTGATGAGCTTATGTTGTTGGGGATACTTCTAGCTAAAGTGATCAAGGCGTGCTTGATTTCTTGGAGGTGCATCCTTATGTAACCAATTGTTGATATCTGGAGTGAGCTCCTCATGAAGAGGGGTTTTTGAGGACACAAAGGTGGTTGGGCCAAACTGTTTGTATCAAGGAGGTGGAATCTCCCTAGCTTTGTGATATGTCAGTCGTCCATGGGTATGTGGATCAAGTGGGATTGCTCCGACATCAAATGCATTTGATATACTATATTCTCCACAACCTTTGTTGTTGATCTTTATGGTAGATAGGGTGGAGGCGAGGATGGTTTTTGCGTCATTACAAGTGTGGGATGAGCTGGCAATGGCTGTGCTAATGTCTATTCCAAGGCAATGGTTTGTATATGAAGCTTCAACCACATTGTAGTAAGCAAAGGGTTCTGGATCGACATGGATGGTTACCTCAGTGCCCTGATGCGGAAATTTGATGTACTGATGGTAGGTGGATGGAACGACCTTCATAGCATGAATCCATGGGTGACCAAGGAGGATGTTAAATGGTAGGTTTAGATCAATAACATGGAAAACTGTCTCTTGGATGACCGGCCCAACCTTGATTGGTAGAAAAATAGTCCCTTCTATGGTCCTTTCCAAGTTGTAATAAGCTTTGATGGTGATAACCTCACTGATCATATCTGCCTCAGTATACCCAGCTTGTTTTATGAATTTTAGGGTGCAAATGTTCAAGGCTGATCCATTATCTATCATTACTCTTTTCACGGCAAAATTGGATACCATGATGGCTATGCAAAGTGGAAGGGTGTGATCTGGCTCAACCGCGGGTATGTCGGTGGGTTTGAAAGATAGGGCACATGAGGATGAAAGGTTTCCAACAAGATTATGAAAATTAGTAGCATTGATATTAGAACGAACATGAGATTCTATGAGAGCACTGTCAAGGATGTCTTTAGACATAGGACTTGTGCGGAGAAGGTCTAAAATGGAGATTTGGGCTGGCATGTTCCCAAGGTGTTCCAAGATATTGTACTGGCTTTTTGATGGAGCTGATGGTGCTGATGAAACTGGTGGGCCTGCAATGTTAAATCATGCTCTTCGAGTGGTGACTGCACACTCATTGTCTAGTCCTCGGATATTGATAACATTGATAGAAGGCTCTTTCTCAGATATACAACCTATAAGGCTACCATAGTCTATATAGGATGAAGTGTGGTCATTGTTCTTCCCATGCTATTGGTTTGGCTGGCGGTTGTTGGTGTTGTTTTGGATAGGTGCTTTTCCAAGATTTTGGTTGTTGTGTGGAGGAAAAGCATTTTGATAAATCTGTAAGCCTACATTGGGAGAGGTTTGGGCACCAACAGTGATTTCCTTCTGATCAATGAGGTCCTGCACATAGTCTTTCAGTTTCATGCATCTGAGGGTGGTGTGACCGTTTACCCTATGGAACTTGCAATACTCATTTTCCTTGTACCATGCAGCTTTGGATTGGCTTGGATCAATTTTCTAGGTAGGAGGAAATTCGATGAGGTTTTCCTTAGTCAATTTCTCAAAAATAACATCCAATGGCTCACCAAGGGGTGTATAGTTTCTAGGTGCAGGTTGGAATCTAGGATTTTGCCCTGCAACTACATTGATGGCATTAGCTTGATTGTTAGACCCTTAAAAGTTGGGTTTTGTATTGTGGTTTTGATAGCTTTGGTTATTTTGTTGTTGGTAATTGATAGCTTGTTGGTTGTTTGTTTGATATGGTGGGGTAGACTGGTTTTGAGAAGGACCAACAATATTCACATGTCTGGTGTCAGTAACCCCATCTGTTGCAACATGCTTGTTTTTGTTCCAATACCTAGACCTATCATTGGAATGTGATTGATTTTGGTTGGCCTCTTTGTAAATCTTTACCACACCATCTTTGATGAGTCCTTGCTCAAGGATCATTCCTTTCTCTTTGATATCCTTATAGGTCTGCAAACAGTTCATGGTCATGTGGTGAGCCAAGCTGGGATGTGCATTATCAATAAACATTTTCACCACATGGCATTCTAGCAAGGTGCAGGATATGCGGGTGGTAAGGGTTTTCCATCTTTGCAAGTATTCGGCAAGGCTTTTTCCACCTTTTTGCTCGGTGTGGACAAGATCAACTATTGATAGCCCTGTTTCAACAAGATGGGCATATTGGGCTACAAATGCCTCAGATAATTCAGCAAAGTTTTTAATTGTGCCATAGGGGATTCTATAAAACCATTCAAGAGCTGGTCCAGCCAAGCTTTTGGGAAAAAGGTGCAAGAGGAAGATATCATTGTATGCCACGTCCTGGCAATGCATGTAAAATTCTTTGATATGTGTGATAGGGTCTCCTTTTCCTCTGAATTTGTCAAATTTAGGTACCTCAAAGTGTTTGGGAAATGGTGTCGTGGTAATGGCTCTGTCAAATGGGTAAGGACACACATTCTCAAACTTTAATGTCTTTAGATCATTCCCTTCTTGGATGGCTTTCAGAGTTGTCTTCATTTGCTCCCATTCTGAATTGATAGGTGATGGTTGGGGTGCCCCCAATGTAGGAGTGCCTTAAGGTAGGTATGTGCTGGATGGGGCCACTAAATATGGATGGTTGTGAGGGATTTTCTAATAGGGATTGTACATTGTTTGGGCAGCTGCATGGTGGATGACGGGTTGTTGAGGGGGAGGTGGCGCATATTGCTGCATGTGCTGCGAGGCTTGCTGTTGATATGGGATTTGAGGTTAGGATTGAGGAACATAAGCTGGCTGTGGGATAAATGAATTGCTTTGTGGAGGTAAGGTATAAGATGGTTGTGAGGCTTGGGGAAAGGATCGGGGGGCTTGTGGGGTTTGACCAATATATGTGGGTTGTGCCCCCATTTGGGATGGTATCTGCAAATAATTGGTGGTTGGCTGGGGTGGTGGATTACCTCCTAGAAGTGGCATTGAAAAGTAGTTGGTAATAGGAGGTAATGGATTAGTTGGTGGTGGAGGTGGTGGGAATTGAAAGCTTGGGAATGGAATTGATGGGGTTTGATAGCTTGGTGGCTGGATTTGGAAGCTTGGTAGAGTGGTGGTGGGAGCTAGGGTCACTTGGGAGCTTGGTAGAAGATTGGCAGTAGCTTGTGGGATTTGATAGCTTTGTGGAGTGAAGGTAGTAGTTTGTGGATTTGTGGCTAATGGTATTGAGCTCCCAAGACCTAATGGAAATGATGGAATTGTGCTTTGGGCTGTGGTGAACAAGCTGGGGGCGATGAAAGGTTGATTACTTGGCCCCATGGGTGGCATCCCTGTTGTATATTGTTGAGGTTGGCCAAAGATGCTAGAACTGATTTGGGAGATGGGTGGATTTGGAAGGCTGGGTTGGGGAGCAGAAGCAATAGTGAAGGGGGTGAACGGTGAGGTGTTTTGGGTAAAGGGGGTTTGGAGCGGAGAGGTATGAACCAAAGATGGAGTGGTGGTGGTTGGGTTGGCTTGCAGCATGGAGATTTCAACTTGGGTGGATGATGGTATGTTTGGGTCTGTTGGGTCATATGGATTGGCTGGAGGCTCTTCTTTTGGAATATATTGAGGATAATTTGGATCATAAGAGCCTATGGGTGGTGGGAGCTGCCCAAACAATGGGTGAGATGGATCTGATAATGGAGGGGGTCTTCCAAAGTCAAAGGTTCCTACATTGTCCCTTCGAAAATTAGCCATGATTGTCTCTTTATTCTTGTCTATAATGGCGTTTACCAATACTGCATTTCTTGGTTGGTTCATGAAAGTTTCAATGTTAGTAGGTGATGGCATAGCTTTCTTTGGGCTGAAAGATGGCTGAATGCTCAAGGGGGGTGAGGTTGTTCGATCCAAATGATAGGGCTCCATTATTTCTTTCTTTTTGGCTAAGCGAGTGACGGGTGGCATGAAAAATGCTCCAAGGGATGAGATGCAATAATGCTGATGGATGCAAAAGGGGGAAGGCTTTTCTATGCAAATGATTTCCTAGGTTGAGACAAAGCTATATGACAAAACTTAAGGAGGATTGGGTTGGGGATTCTAACTTCAAAGATATGTTGTCAAAGCACAAAATGTCTGCTTTCCTATGTGCAAGCTTGGTGTTGATTGTGTCAACTTAAGGATAGACTGATGATCCTTTAGGAAGAACATGAGATTGACCACTTGTGGATCCCAACCTTTAGCTCAAGGTGATAAGGGATAACAAGTGACAAGGCTAGATTACCCTAGACAAAGCTCTGTCAAAGGGATAACCTTGGTGAGATTGGTGGATTTGGAAGATTTTAGGAATGGCAAACTTTTAGCAAGGTGACAACAATTTTGAAAGCTTAGATGTGCAGATTTTCGATTGGTGGCTAGATGGTTTGATTCTAAATGAGATGGATGAGCTAATAATGCTTAAGGGGATAACCTAAGATGGCTAGCTTTTCTACAAATATGACTCTAAATTGAAGCTTATCCAAGAAGATGGGGAAAAACAAGGGTGTCTAATCATAGAAATCATGCCTAGTTGGTAAGGCATAAGCAGGATTAACTCCTGGACGTTGGCTAAATTTGATGGTGCACTCTAACTAAGCCTCTTGAAGTGCTTCGTCGGTAGCTTTGTCCTCTGCTTTGTGGAGTTTGGCAATTCATGGGCTTGGTGTTATTTCTTTTCTCTTGGCTAAAAGTTCTTGGTATGCTAGAGATGCCTTGAGTTTGACCTTGTGAAACTTCTGTTTGGGTTTGGGTTGTTCCGACATAAATTCTTGAATTTGCTTGGCTTAGGGAAAAATCTCAGTTGTTTTGCTTCAACTTGTTCAACTTCTAAAATAGGCAGTGACTATGCTAAGTGTGCCCTAAGCTAGGATTGACCAAGTTTGGCAAACATTCATTCAATAAATAAAAACAAGCAATAGATAGGAACACCCAGATAGAAGTTTGTGGTTCTCAGAATGTGATACCTACGCCGAGGAGTGTGTATGTTCTACAAATGTTTCGATCAGTCACTCCAAACACATTAACATCCTAGATGGTTTTTTGCAAGGCTGACAGTTGGTTTAGCTAGGGAGTCCTCGATATATGCAAGGTACGTGAGGCCCAAATCCGTAGATGAGACCAAAAGGATGTCACATAGCCGAGAGGATCGGTAACCCACTTCTCCTCTTTCACTTCTCAAGGGTATAAAGTTCCTTGAGGCTTAGCCCGAATGAAAAAATCTTGATCCCAAGAGAGGTGTCTTTCGATTCACCTCTCGATTCTTATACTCCACCGGAACACTGGAGTTGAGGTCATCCAAGGGGTGATGAAATATCCAAGAAGGCCTCCTAAAAAGAAACAAGGTTTTGGATCCTAATCTTATGCACCCAAGATGGCCTCGAAAGACGACAAGGGGAGAGAAGACTTGGATGACCTTGGGCTAAAAAACACGCTTGTTCTTTTACCAACTGACTCTTATGTGTGCTAATCTAGACTTTGCAAGCACTCATGTTTAAGAGACAATGTTCAATTCCAACTTGAAGTACCAACAAAAGTAAATCGATCAAAGAATGCAAACAATAAGAAGAGTTAGGGTCAACAAAAGAAAACTCACGTGCTTGGAGGCCCTCCACGTTAAGTATCAATTAATTTTCTTTAAGGTATTCAAGATTGAGTGTGAGTTTTTTTTAAGCCCAAAACAAAAGTGTGTGAGATTCAATTTCAAACGCACGCCCGGAGGCTCTCCACGTCAGTTGTTGTTCAATTTTAGTGCTCAAACTTGAAGTGTGATCGATTTAATCTAGAGTTTTGGCCATTTAAGAATTTTGATAAAGTTAAAGCAAACGTTCAAAGACCAAGTGAGTGAGTTAGATTGTGGAACATTTAACACCTTTTTCAAGTAGACGCATCTCTATAAATGGCGCTGAGATTGCAACCAATGGTTAATATTTGATGGGTGATTAGAAAAGAGGTGAGTCCAAGGAACTACTCAAATTTATTTTTGTAAATTTGTATTTTAACTTAACAAAGTTTCTTAAATGTCCAAAAATCAAACTTTACCTATATTGCATGTGGAAAAGAGATTTGTTTTGTTCAATTTTAGAAGCTCCAAATGAAGTGTTTGATATTGCAATGGTTAATTGATCCTTGGCATTCAAGATTGGATTTGTTGTTTTATGCATTCATTCCAAGGAAAGTTGATTTTAATCCATGGCATTCAAGAGTGTGTTTTGAGCAACATTCATTCAATGGAAAATGTGTTTAACCATTCAAGTTCATTTTTTAGCAACATGCATTCAAAGACAAATGGTTAAACATTCAAGTTCATTTTTTAGCAACATGAAAACCTGCAAGAAACATGGTTAGTGGTTCCATATGTGCTCCAACCTGCAATGAGACAAAAAAAAAGCAATTTAGTTAGTTAGCCAAAATCTTCAAAAATGAGAGCTTAACTATGGAAAAAAAAATTTAACTTTTTTTGTTGTTTTTCCTACGCGTAAAAATTCTTAAAATGGTCTAAATCCTACAGAACCACTAAAAGTGCAGAAATAAAGATTTTAAAACAGAAATGCAACATAAGCAGGTAGAGACGACAGTCTATCAAGCGGAGACCCCAAAATAAGTAGATGCTAAAATGCGAAGACGCTAGTATTCGAAGACGACAGGTCAGATTTTGCGGCACAGAAAATATGTGACAAGCAAAGACGTCGATTTGCGCAGACGCTAATTTTCATAGACGACGATTTGGGTTAGCGGCAGCAGAGATGACAGAATAGGTTCTGGAGATGACAGTGTAGCTGGCAGAGACGCGGATCTGCAGAGACAACGGTTGAGGATGCGCAGACGACAGTCTAGTGGCAGCGCCGACAACAAAAAACCAGGCAAAGATGCCAAAATGCAGAGACGTCAATTTGGTTGCACAGATGACAAAGTAGCTAACGAAGATGACAGTTTGCAGGCGCAGACGCCAAAACTGCAGAGACAACACTACGCGAAAAAAGTTGAAAAACGCAAATTTTTTTCAGAATTTTTAAAATTTTTTGCTATTTTTGGATTTTTAGATGGTATTTCTTCTTCCTAAGTGCATTTTTTAACCTGCAAAAATAAGAAAAACACCCTACAACACACTCAAACAACAACAAGCATTAGATGGTTAGAAAAAATGACATATAGATGAAAATGGATGATTAAATGACCCATAGTGGAGTCCCACGGGCGTGCCAAAATGTAGAACAAGAATCTTAGTGTGCAAAGAACATTAACATTAAAGCAAACATTCACAAACTAAAATTATATTCACATATGAGATTAGATAAAAGAAACAATTAAGGAATGCAAACTCAAAAAAGGAAACACTCCATGCCTCCTTGATTTTGTAGATGTGTCCTTTGATGTGGATTTATGCTCAAATGCTCAAAGTTGCTTCAATGGTGGAGATGGATAATAGCAAATTCGTAGCTTTGTGAGCTCTCAATTTGGCATTATAAGGGTATGGGTATGGCTTTGGTTCTCAAAATAGCATGGTAACTTTAGCTCCAAGATTGCTGATGAAATGGCTTGGGATGGGATTCAATTTATAGGCCAAGGGGTAGAGGGATGGAGGGCTTAGATGAAAGGATGGATGAAGGCTTAAGGAGGGCTAGGATGAACTCAAAGGAGAGCACATGGATTGTGCTTGTTTGGCACCAATGGGAAGGTGACACTTGTCACAAGGAGGATGAGTGTGAGAGGGTAGGGTAAAGGGTTGGGTAAGGGCATGATGAGTGGGGTTGAGTATGTAAGAGAGGTGTAAGAGGAATGAGTGTGGAAGAGGGAAGAGTGTGGAAGATGGATGTAAGAGTCATGAGTGGGCTTGTAAGAGTCTTTTATGGTTTGTAAGAGCACTCATGACTTGGTGGTTGGGATTTTTGAGGGGAGACTTTGATTTGGTTTAGGAAAGTCTTAAACTTGTTTAGGGAATGTGACAACATTAGGGGGTGGATTAGGCTTGGGTTTAGGATTAGATTAGGGATGTTAGAGATGTACAAGTGGATGGAATTAATGAGGGTGGGTGAGTTAGTGTCTAAGCTTGTTTAGTATGGGTGGATGGGGTGGATTAGGCTAAATGGAGGATTAGAGATAGGTTAGGGGTTTTTGAATTTGAGGATTTCATTTATCAAATAGATTTATTTAATAAATGGGGATTTTTGGAATTAGATAGGAGAAAAGGATTTAATTGATAAATAATAGATTATTTGATTTATCAATTAGGACTATAGATGATTAATTAAATTAATCAACTAGGGGATGAAAAAGGATTAATTAAATAGAAATTTAATTAATAATGCCTTTTTAGATAACTAAATAGGATTACTAAAACAGTGTAATCAAATTTAGGTGTCTACAGCTAGATCAACCTATCTTAGTGCAATAGAACTAGATATCTTCTCGAGCACCTTATTGTAAAATTTCCTTTTAGACCATTCTAAGAGTTTAACATTGGAATCCAGGTTTTCATCCTTTATTTTTTTCAACAATAGTGATAAGTTGCTCAATGATGGGTTTATCTTCATTCATTTTTGGGAGACTTAAAGCATCATAATATGTCTTTTATTTCATGAAAAACTTGTTTTTTCTTGTACTCCCTCCTCGTCATCTCTTTGATTTTCTTCCTTTGTAGTGCCTCTTTTAGAATGCTTATCTTCTCAATAGCAATCATTGCCAGATCAAACTTGGGCAACTCAATTACCTCATCCAAACTGGCATCCCCAAAAGATGTGTCTTCTAGGCTTTTGGATGTACTATCACTTAGCCTTGATATTTGCAATGGTGTCACATGTGTGCTCGATCTTTGAAGAGCCTAACTACTAGGAGGAGTGATAGAAGTTGGTAGGGTCACCAAGGTCTATATAGAAATTTGTTCCTCTGGTGCAGTAGCCACCTTCAACTCTTTGATCATTACAACTATATTTTCTTCTTGTGGTTCTTGAGTATAAGGTGTAGGACTTGCTTCCTAACCTATATGAACTTTTGTTCCATATGCTTCTATTGTGAATATTTTTGGCATATTTAAACTATCTAGAGTAGGCATAGATATATCTATCTATTATGCCTCATTCTCTTTAATCTGAAATATAATTTTGGGCATTACAGATTGTAAATCTACTACAACTATTATCAATTCATGGTGTGAACTTTTATCTACTTGGAGATACTATTCTGGCTTCTTCTTTTCTTCTATGGATTGAGGGCAAAGATTTAATGTTTGTTTTGGTTGTTCTCCTATAGATTCAAGTTTCACCTTCTTAATCTCATTAGGTTGTTACATAATTGTGTTGCCATGGTGGAATCCTTCAATATCTTCTTTAAATATTCCTTAGTCAAGGGATTGATGTTATGAGCTGAATTATTAGGAACATCCTTGATTTACACTTAGTCTTGGTGACTCACTTGGTCTATATGTGGGGGATTGGCACTCAACACTTGTTCATCTTAGACATCTTGTGTATCTTGGTGTTGTTACTTAGTTGTGGCATTTTCTTCTATTGTCTCCTTAGCACCTTCTACATTACCATCCTTGATTGGAACCTCTTTTTCAACCTCTATTGCTTCTTGTTCACTTTGCTTAGGTTTTTTCACTTCTTTCTCACCTTTTTCTTTGATTGCTAAAGTCCATTTATTGATCTCAAAATTGCTATGATTTTGTTAAGCACATCCTCAATATTCTTATTCAAGATATGAAAAGATCTATATTTGGGGGAAAATTTAGAATTTTTCTTTTCCATAGCTTTAGCAATCTTCCTTTTGTCCAATTCTAGCATAACTTGGGCTAGAGTTGATTCCCTAATCTGTCTCTTAGTTTGCAAGTTGTATTGCCATTTCTACTCAACTCATTTATATAGACTCTTAGGTAGTGAGTTGGCAATTTATAGATGAGTTGATTTGAATGTAGCCATCATGACATATATGGCTTCCTCAATAGTATTTTTTTCAACTTTCCCTAGCTTATCAAATTCAATGTGTGTGAAACCAGATAAATCTACATTTGATTTGATATTATCACACAAACTTTCTAAATTAGAGGAGAGATTGTGTTTTACCACCTTGAATTGGCTCAAGTCATCTAATTTTGTTTTCTCCTCATTTGAATTTAGTTTAGGCTCTAACTTTTTCTTCAATCCCTTTTATGTTTTTTTAGTAGGCTCACTTGGCTTTGCTATGTCAGGAGTCCTCTTGCCTCTAGGCTTTGCAACTTCACTTGCTTGAACAGTGACTGCCCTTGTGCTAGACCTAGTAATAGGTACTGCAAGCTTCTACTATGGCTTCTTCAAAGGCTTCTCTAGTTTCTCTACTATTTGTTCCTTGGCTTTCCTCTTCTTGGCCTTAGTGTCTTTTGGTGCTTCCTCAATTTCTTCTCCCTCAACACCTTCTATATCTTCTTCTAGATCCTCTCCTTGACCTTGAGTTAATGCCAGTGGGGCTTGTCATTATTCTTCCTCTTCTTCATCATCACCTTCTTCTTCTTCTTCTTCTTCCCCTTTGCCAAATCTTTCCTTCATCTTTTTAACAAGATTTGTCTTCTTCCTAAGAATTGTAGTTATTTTCAAATCAATAGTTATCCTTGATTTATCTTTCTCATAATTCCCAAATGAGGTGCCACTCTTATCGATATCTTTTGCCAATAAAGTTGTAATTTCTATAGAGGCCTCATCTACATTGATCTAATAGGGCAAGGGCTTACCATCTAACCCTAAGTATAATTTCCTGCACATATGTGGTTAGCATCCACTAAGAAACAAATATCATCATAGTGTTTCTCCACTATGGATACATGGATCCTTAACCTCTATTTCATGGATTTCTTAAAATCCTCAAAATAACTTGTCATTACTGAATCAAAATTATGACTTTTTTGTTCAATAAATTTTGAAATCTACACTATAATAGACCTATTGGTCTTTCAAGCAACTATACCAAATGTGTTCTACACATAGAAGAATAGGTAGACCAATAAAGAGCCAAATTTTCATGATGCACTCTTTTCTTTCCTTATGGCCTTCAAGTTTTCTAATAGTTTCTATAGTTGCAACTCAACAAGGTCATAAGTATGGTCTCTCTTTACTATCTTGCAACCTAAATCAATAGCCATACAAGAAACATTATACAGATTACTAGACTGAAAGAACTTTTGAGCTATCATTCTCACTACAAAGGCATTTAAGGGATCTATGATAGTGTTAATAGACATCCCTTGTTTGTTCCACACTACACCCGTGTTCTTCTCAATCACCTCCTTTGAATCACTTATCATGCTCTTAGGTCTATTAAAGGTAGGGTATCATGATAATTGGTTTAATATCCTCTTAGTGAGATTAATTAGTCCATTCTCCAACTAGATGTAATTGTCATGTATGTGGCTCAAAACAATTCTATTCCATTCTGTCTTAAACACTATAGAAAAATCTAGGGCATGGTTCAACCCTTTCCATTCAAAAATTTTGTATTCTTCAGTCAAGACTCCATTGACACATAGTTGGTTATATGCATCACATATTTCCATGTCACCTGCTTCTCCTATCTTTCTCGTACAACAACACCTTACATCTTGTATCATTGATAACACACTAGACAGGTCTCCTTTGTATGCTATCTTAGGTATTGCTTAGAAAGGTAGTTGTCTTACATCATTACCTATTAGTTGAGCATTAAAAACCTCCTTTCTCTCTTTTCTAACACTTACAAATGATCTAGACACTATTTCAAATAACTAGGGTTTACGAAAATTCAAACAACATGACTCAACAATAGTGAAATACCTTTACAATATGATGAATGTGTCAAGTTGTAGCTTAATCTAGTCCACAAATGCTAGAATATCCTTTTCCAATTCATCTTCATTTTCTTCATGCTCTCTTCAATTGCTAATGAATGCAATGAGTTGAAAATTGACTATATAACCCTTCATATTCAAAAATAAATGCTCAGTGCTTACACAGCTATAAGCTCAGCTATCATAGGACTTCCCACTCACTCAACTTATACATGATTTATGGTATGCTCAGCTAACATAGTGAGCTCAACCAATACTAACAAAATTCCATCACTCAACATTAACTATGAAACTTTTCATGCTCAACAACAACATGAAAACTAACAAAACTAAATATTTCTTCTAGGTTTTAACCAATACATTCCATCTTAATTCATGCATATATAATCTTTTTAGATCTTAGATTCTTGGAACTAATTTATAATATAACATTTGAAATATCAGTCCCATACATACCTCTTGATTGCCTAGTTGGGGGTGTTGTGATCACCCGATCCATTGGATGAAGTGACCTCATTTGAACTTAATGTCTTGAAATCTTCCATCTTCTTCCATGTATTTTTCATCTTTACTTTGACCTTCTCAACATTGACCTTTTCTTTTCCTTTATTGTTTTCATTACTTAGTTCCGCTAACTGGTTGGACAATACCTACTGATATGACCAGTCTTGAGACAACTAAAGTATGTACTCTTACTCAACCATCTATTGTAGTTTCCTCTAAAATGTGTTCCAATGTAATTCTTAGGAACATATGTATACTCTTAAAAATAATGACAATTGTACTTTGTATTATAATCCCAATCATAGGATTTTCCATTTTGTTGTACCATTTTCTACTTGTTTGATGTCTACTTGGCATTAGATCTACATTCATATGATTTATGTCAATACTTCTAACAATTGTGGCATCATTCTTAAAATCTTTGAGTTCTCATAGTCTTGGTCCTACATTCATGTACTTGATGTCCTTACTTGTTGTACTTATGATAGTAGCCCTTTAATTTTTTCTTAGGGCTCTAATTTGCATTGTCACTCCTCCAAACATTTATTGTATGACTTAACTTTCCACAATTATGACAAGTGGGTTTGTAGTTCTTACATTTTTTATTTCTTTGTTTACCAATTTTAGATGATTATCCTTCCTTAGTACTAGTATATCTCAATCTAGTAGTATCATTGTTAGATCTTGGAGTTCTCATCAATTTCTCAAAGTATTGGATGGCTTCACTAAGTTTGTTGAAACTTTCAAAAAATTCTTTTATGCTCTCAGTTCATTCCTCAATTGATAATTTTGTAACTTGATGGTTGTGATTTCAATATCTTTTTCATTTAATTCATGGTTTGCAATCATCAATTGATTCATTACATCTAGTTACATGTTGGAAAACTTTTGCACATCTAATGTCTTCTCTTCTAGTCTGATGGTCAGTATTCTTTTGTCATCTTCAATCATGAATTTCTCTTCCTCATCTTTCTCTTTTTGTTTGATCATCTCACATAGTAATATTGATTGGACTTCTTGTTCTATCATAAGATTTCTGACCTCTTTAGTTATGCATTGTTCTTTTCCATTAGATCTGCAACTTCCACATCAAACTCACTTGAGCTTCCATTCTCAAAAAATTTAGTAAGATCTTCTTCTTAGTAATGAGTGTCATTTTTCTCAATAGCTAGTTCCTTTCTTCTCTTCAATGAACTCTACAACTCATCTCTTTCTTCATTGAGTTGGTGTAGGGCATTTTTTACTTCAATCCTCTAGTTCTCAAAAACCTTTCCCAACTTGTAGACTTCCATCTTCAAGATCTTTCCTCCAAAGTTGTAAAGCTTTCCTTTCGAGAGAACTAGGCTCTAATACCAATTGTTGGAAATAAAAATGAGAAAATAAACTCTAAGAGGAGTAGGGAGGTGAATACACACTTCAAGAATTTCACCATAAAAAATTCACCACACATCCATCTCATAATTTAGCATGTAAATTTAAATAGATAACTACACATGTTAATCCATAGCATGAAAAAAATAATACATAACACAATCAATTTGTTACCCAAAAACCCTCCAAATGAGAAGGCATAACTAGGGTAGGGATGACACTCACAAATCTTCATTACTGCAGCTGTAAAATGTAGCCAATTATGATTACAATAAGTTTGATCATAAACTATAATCTAACCTATGAGGGGTCTGCCTATTAAAGGCTTACAAAGATTGCTAAATCTCACCCTATTAAAGGATTTTAAAATCCTACTATAAGTGTGCCTTATTAGAGGACTTAAAGTTACAATAAAGAAAGCACTTGGTTAAGAGATTTACACAAGTTTGTTAAGACTACTTTGTTAAGGAGATTTACTCTATATCACTTGTTAAAATGATTCAGCACTATGATCCTTCAGTTAGCATGTTGTTGCTAGATGTCAAATCTTCTCTTTCTTGATGAATCCTTGATCCTTTTGATCAGATATGTTCCTTTGTCCTCTCTCCTCTTCCCTCTATTCTCTCTAATTGATTTTTCAATTCATAACATTATCACAACTTCCATAAACACCATGAATTCTCTCTCTACACTTAGCATTTATCTCCTTCCATGCATTCACTCATCATACAAACTCTTTAGGGTTTTCCCCCTTAAGTAAACATAGGTCGGCTAGGGTTAGATAGGAACCAATGATTATGGTTAATCCATATTGCTGCTTAGAACATCCTTAAATTTGATTGGTTGCATGTATTTCATAGGGATTCATAATATATCTCCATACATATCTTCTAGAATCATAAAAAAATAATTGTGGGAGTTCAAAAGTAGTTTACATAATACAAGTTTTTGCCAGTACAAACACCTATGAAGAAAACTATTCACTCAACATCTGAAGGCTCAAATGCTTGGCTATCACTATATTCTCAATACTATAACTCAACTTTTGAATGGCTCAGCATACACTATTTACTCGACTCCTAAATCACTTGGCATGTATAGTCAACTCAACTCATGAGTGACTCAACACATACTAGATATATTACTAGGCATGTATTGTCTGACCATTGATGCTTGACATGCTTTAATCACTCATGTCACATAAGTGCTTAGCTCACTCTGATAATTTGGTGTGCACTATAATATTGATAGATAATAACTAAGTATTTTGTCACTTCTTTGTCAAAACTATTTTGAGATTAATAATTTTTTGGGTAAAGAGCTAGGGATAAGTCTATCTGATGAATAACTTCTCCATTAGGAGGTAAAGTAGTTGTCATTTCTAGAAGATAATTCCTTTGTACTTATCCAATAGGTCTCTAGCTTATTTAGGTCCTACATACCTATTTTCCTCTTTGAATTATTCTTTTGGATTCTTCTCTTTGTTCTTAGGTATGAGAACAAAGGCATAACATAATGTGTCTTTCTCTGTAATGGCTTGCAAAAATTCATTTCCCTTCAATTTTCTATGTTATTATCAAGTAAGGGTTTTGTGGTGTATCTTATTCTATCCTTGACTATATCATAGCTAATTTCATGATTTCCTACTTGAAAAAGACACTATAAAAAATCTTTAACCACCCTACCACCTGTTTGTATCTATTATAACATTAAACCAATAGTTTCATTTAGCTAGTCACATAGAGATTCCCATCTAGGGCTTAAAACTTATTCCATCTCTTTATAAATTTGAATATTAAAAAAATATTATTTGAGAGGGAACATATAATTTATTGAAGTCCCAAAAGGCCAATAAAACCTACTAAATAATCTTTAAGTAGTTGAGCATTTTTTTGTAAAAGCCTCTATAGTGTGGGGGTTTAAGAGCGAATCTTGGAAAATTGACTACACCTTAAACTATAACTTTTTCAAATTAAAAAAAAAATTGATTAAGATAAAATTTAACATCCTAATATATAATAAAACACAAAAAAATTGTACTTCAATAACTCATCAACACTAAAAAATCTAATAGAAAATAGTAAACAACAAATTGCAAAAAACTCAACAAAGCTTGTATTACTTCTTTTACTATTATTTCAGTACTACTTGCTCATACAAATGAACCTAATGTATTCTAGGATGAGTCAAGGCCTTTCAAATTCCTTCTTCTAGTGACTATTCATCTCCCATAGTCTTTAGGTGAGAGATTCTTAAACATTTGCATTGTCAAAATGCAATATTCCATGTTTTTGTCTTTTTACTGATCCCTTGTGTCTTTTTGTAAATATTTTGTCTCACTACCTCCAACCCAATTGAAACTAAAATAAACCTCTAAAGACACCTATAAATCACTTATAAGTTTATAAAGATCCTAGGTTAAATTTTGCTTCAAGTTTTTAAATGAATATACACACTTGGATTGGCCTACAAATACTTCAAAAATTTGGATCCATGGATCCACAAACTAAAATTGTGTCTTTCTCTTACACATGTTATTCTCCATGGAATTCCATGACAAATCCTAAATATTCATATGACTCTAAATCACTCTCCTTGAAGTTGTTTCTATATTTCACAAGTGTACAAGTAGATATGTTGCAAAATAGTGAATAATATCTTTTTGGATCAAATTTTGTCATTTCCAAGTTTGTAAAAGGTGAATTAAGAAATAAAAAGACTTTATCTATTTTCACATGTAAATAAAAAAATGGAAAAATGGAAAAAATAGTTGGTTCTTAATCTTTTTGGGTCACCCCTACATCAATGGGCTTCCTCCATGTGAGAGTTGAGTGTGTTAGTTAGGGGGAGTAGTATTTTTTTCAAGGCCATTTGTCATTGTTGTCAAAGAGGGAGAATTTTTGAGAAGAAGTTTGGACTTTTCTAGAATTGGTTTTTCTATGTTTTTTTATTGATGAATGTTACCATCAATGACAAAGAGGTAGATTATTAGAATGTAAAGGTGATTTATTTCATTGATTTTAACATATTTTTCTTAACCTTTGGCATGTTGGTACTTGTGTTTGTAGTTTTTTGTATCTATTAGTTCCATATATTATCTTTTACTAATAAACTACCTATTATTCTTTGTGCTTACCATTGGCTATGTATTAATTATTTAACCATTTCATGCCTTGACGGTGTCATGCAACATCTTGGTGGATCATATTTTTGGATTGATACTTTCTGTAGCATGTGGTTTGGTTTTGGTCCCAAAAAAAAATATAATATGTTTGTCATGTCTTTTGGCACTGAATTTTGTTATAGTTTGTTGGGTTGCTCGAGAATCATTATGTTGTTTGAAAAGTGTGACCCATTTCAAAAAATTTCCAGCCAAAATTTTTGAGGTGTACATCTTGTATCAATAGAGTATCATCTTGTTATTATTGTTAGAATAAAGCAATAAATTAGTTACTAAGTCATCTTAACTTGATCAATAAGTTATCTTTACTTCTCCCTAAAGATATCACTTTATGCATTAGTTACATTTAACAATTATATAAATCATTATTATATGTGTGTGTGTGTGTGTGTGTGTTTTATTTGTAGGGTTTCTTATTTTAGGCAACCCCAATCTCCTTTATAAGGATTGATCATTATATATTTTGTAAATGCATTTGATCTAATAATATAATATTTGATATTTTTAGAGTCCAAACTCTTGGTTTGTTATTCCATTTTTCCTAGTGATAGGTTATCTTTACATGTAGGTGATCTTGGCTTCATGAAGTTGGATTAACAACTTCTACATGGTATTGGAACATTGACTTGTTGGGGGGGGGGGGGGTGTGTGTGGGGGTGGTGGGGGGCGGGTTTTCTTGGATGAATCTGAATTTTGATTGAGTTCTCTTTTTGAAATAGGGGCTCGCCTATTTTTTAATATACTTTGAGCCCAAATAAGCCTCATCATTGGGCTCTAGTGCCCAAAAATCCCTATTTTCATTAAAACTTTATCCAATTTGGATATTTGACTTCTAAAATGAAACAAATTTTCCCAAGGTCACATGACCTTAGGCATGAATATCATAGTGACAGTGATTTTCTATAAAAAATATCATCACTTTTTTTTGTGAAATCACTTTTAAAACAAAATGGTTTTAATTGAGTCTGTTTTAAACAAATTTAATAAAAAATAATGTCTACTTTTTTTGAAAAAAAGAAGATGTATTTAAGATAAGGATCACCTTTATTAAAGGTGGGGTTCCCTTATCCTTAGCCTATGCCAATAGGTACAACACATGTGTAGACCCTATGCTAGGCAACACTTGTGACACACACAAGTCAAAGAGCCTACACATCTGACACATAGCTCAAGGCTTTGCATGTTCTGACATCAACACACTTTTCAAAGTGACACATAGGCCCCTGCCTATTAGCCTATTCCCACCATTTGTCATGTGGCCTGCTATGTCATCCACCAAAAAGTGAACCCTACCACATTGGCTATGATGCAGTGTCTATCCATGTCAGCATAACCCGTCAACTCCCACATAAATTTTATGACCTACCCAATTAGTGCACAATCAGTTTCCACCTTAGGAGTATAGTAAGTGTGCCACCTCAACATCCAGTTAGTGCCATGTTTGCACCCAATCAATACCATGTGGTTGGATTTATTCCCCTTAATGCCCACACAAATGTCCAATTTAACCTAGTATTTTTCTAATATCATGACCACGCCATCTCTTTCAAGCTCTTCTGGCCCTTTCAAAGAAACCTATGGGTTTTTGGTCATATCTTTCTCAAATGTACTCCATTTTTCATGAGTGAGATATTGCCAAAAAATTAGTTCTAAATCCATTGTAGTGGTATAGGTATTTTAAAATTTTAATGCAACTTAGTTGTCTATTTTTTCTATCAAATCTAAAGGTTCTATTGTGTACCCTTGGAGACATATCTTGAGCATCTAGACTCCATTTTACAAAAAAAAAAAAATCATTAGAAAGTTGGTTTTGTGCTCTTTCCATTCATAAGGTTCTTCCCTCTAGATTTTTTGTAGGTACATTTTATTCAATTTATTTATATATTTTTTCACTCTAGTGAATATCTAGGTTATTTTAGGTCTGAGGATCATTTTCGTTGCATAGGATGACTTATCTTAGGTTGTTCCTATATGTCTCTTTTGAACTCTTTTGACATCTTTTCTACACATTTTTATGCAAATGCACTGAGATAAAGTACCATTTTTAAATCTATATCTTTTAGTTTAGTTGTTTTCCTTCATTTTCCCCCTAATTTGAGTACTGTCATTTGAAGGAACTCATGAAGATTACTCTCTACTTGGGATCTACCATATTTTATGCCTTATTATACATTCGCTACTAATAAAGCATCATGGGGAGTTGATGATTACCCTCATTTTCCATCTACCTTTGTCACATGAGTTTTCCTTCTATGACATTAGCCTCATGATCTATGTCCATAGATGGATCACCTCATAAAACTATTGGGTATTTTCCATGGATCTTGTCATTCTTAGTTTTTTGACATGCTATTCTTCTTGACCATCCTTTTTAGTTTCCTATCACCTCTCCCTTTTCTACATTATGGGGGTAGGGGGTTTCTTTTGTTGGTTCTAAGACTTCCTTGGTTTGTTCGAGTAATCTATATATATAATTTTTCTTTCTATGGAGGATATAGTGGTTGTGTACCTATGAATTTCAGTGAGATGGATCATTTACCATTTGGGAAATTTTTTTATTTCTATTTTGGAGGTAGCCTTCCATGTTGATTGATCATCTCTTCAGGCTTTGGTCTTTCATTCTATCTATATCTTTGATTTCAATTATTTTTGTTGGATACAATTGTTAATTGTGTATTGTCTTTGATGTTACACAAATGTCATATCAGTCATCAGACAGAGTCTACCGAGCTCAGATGATCAGCAAAGCAATTTACAATATCTATCGAACGTTCCTAAAATCAATTCTTACTGAGCTCACTTGAGCATCAAAGGATTTTTTAACAGAAAGTTAGTGTTAACTGAGCTCCCAAGGTTAAAAAAGAAAAGTTAATGTCTACTGAGCTCGCTTGGGCATCAAAGGATTTTTTAGCAGAACGTTAGTGTTAACTGAGCTCTTAAGGTTAACGAAGAAAATTCAATGTCTACCGAGCTCACTCGATCATCAAAGATAACGTGGTAGAAAGTTAGCTTTTACTGAGCTCACAAGGTCAGCAAAGGAAAGTTAGTGTTAATCAAGTTCACTCGGTCTCCAAAGGATTTTTGTAGGGTTTGCAGTATTTACCAAGCTTCACTTGGTTAACACAAGAAAACCATTCTGAGCAGTGGTTACTGAGCTAGGTTGGCCAGCAAAGGATTTTATTGTTTTGATAATAAGTTCAATTGTTTCGTGCAATAAGTGTAGCCGAATGATGTAATGATATTTTTAGTTGTTGTAACTTATATTTGAGCTGACTTGATAATCTGAAAGATATATATATAGATGTTCAAGTTGTGAATCAAGATTGAGTGTGTAGATATATGAATGAAGATGGAATAAGCGAATATTGAGCGAATTTTGATGAAGGATTAGATATCTCAGAGGAGCTGCAAAGTTGTATTTGATTAGTAAGGATCCAGTAAAGTAGAATAGAGATCTATAATCAGCAAAAGATAAGTTGCATATCATTCAAGTCATTTCATTGTTGCTTTCTAATCATTGTAAATAGTGAATCTAGAATCTCTTTACAGAGTTGGTTTAATAGCCATTTTGTAAATCCTCTAACAAGGTGATAGTTTAGTTGAATTGTTCTAAAGACCTCTAACCAGGTCACTCCTAATAGGGTGATTAAATCCTCTAAAAAGGTCAACACCTAACAGTGTGTATTGTAGCCTTTAACAGGGTTGGCTCCTAATAGGGCTCACTTCAGAAGAGTAAAAATTGGTGACAAGTTACTTGGTGGTTTTTCCCATATTGGATTTCCACATTAAATTTGGTGTTTCTTGGGTTCATTTATTTAAACTTTGAATGCATATTAATAACTATGAATGCTAGATGATTAATAACTAGTTAACCTACCGAGTTATAGTATTCGTGCACTATTTATCGAGTATTAGTAGTAAGTAAGCTTTATAGACATCTAAGGGATTTTTGGAATTATTTTTGTGGTAACTAATTCACCCCTCCCCTCTCAGTTACTTCATCTATATTTCCAACAATGTTCCTTTATTTTCCTCCTGATTCAAGTAGTATCATCTAAGAGCACTCATGAAAATTATATTACTCTCTACCTAGTCATGTTATGTGTTTGATTGATTATATCTTCATGCTTTGGTGTTCTATGCCATCTATATCTTTGATTTCAACTATTTTCCTTTGTTTGACTCATGATTCGAGTAGCACCATCTAAGGGCACTCATGTAGATTATATAGTCTTCTCTACCTGGTCACATTCTATTTTTGTGGATTAAGATATCACTTAATGCATTAGTAACATTTAATAATTTTATTAAATTATTTATTTTTAGGGTTTCTTATTTTAGGTTACCTCAATATTCTTTATAAGGATTGATCATTGTATCTTTTATAAATTTGTTTGATCGAATAATATAATTTTTCATATTTTAAGAGCTCAAACCCTTGCTTTGTTATTTCATTCTTCTTGGTGGCAAGTTATCTTTACATGCAAGTGATCTTGGCTTCGTGAAGTTGGATTGATAACTTATACAATTATATCCATGTTATCTTGTTTCTTACATATGATCTATATGTGAAACAAGTGTGAACTTACTCGAATAGCTTATTCAAGGAGGTACAAGTAGAGTTGCAATTATAGAGAATTGGAAACTATAATTTATGGTGGTTTCTACTTTCATCTTTCATATACTATCTAAGATCCTATCAAAAATGAAACTTATTATCTTTTTGGGGAGAAGCCACCCTAGCAATGAAGCCTACCAATAATACATCTTTGTTGCAATGAGCATTTCCAAGAGTTTTAATTTTTGTAAAAAACCACCTTAACCAGTGTCACTCTGATAGGTGTTTTTCATTTCATTCTCACTTTCAGATCAGATCGATGTGACTAGGGTGGCCCCTATTATTCTATGGCATGAGGAGATAACAATAATGATTCAAGAACATGCTGGGGACCAGCACCTAAGGTGCCCAAGACTTCTCCTTCCACCCCCTATAGGTGATTTATGTGTCGCCCCAACACTAGAGAGGGATGTAGGCCTGCCTTTGAATAGTAAGGCCACTTGGCTTTATAGCAGATTGACATAGGCGATCAGGGAAGATGGTGCATTCTACCTTATACTAGCCCATAAAATTGTAGGATGAGTGATGCAAAACCCTTTCTATCACCTAATAACACAACATGAAACTACTGAGCCCATTAGAATTGTAGGGCCTCTGATCCTCTCCTATCAGTCAACCAGTTTCCCAGAACCATCAAAATCGAGAGATGATGCAGAAGGGCCCTATTTTCTATTATTATGACAAAGTCCCTATTATTCTAAGGCCCTACTATTTATAAGGCATCCCTCACCCCTCAAATCTATTATTCGAGGGCTCCATATATTCTAGTAGGATTAACGATCATTGCTTTCGCATCCAAACCTTCATAAGAACTAGCTTCTTTGTGGTTTTTTTCCCAAATTGGGTTTGGTAGACCTCAAAAGTTGCATTAAAAATTACCAAATTCCCTTTAAAAAAATGCCTTGAGAAAAATTGTTTTCACCATTTCGGGTAAAGAGATTGAAGATACTTGTAAAATAGCAAAAAAATGTTATTTTGGGTGACACATAAATAAGGCCATCTGAAATGAAAAAATCATCATTTTTTAAGACAACTAAAGGTTGATAGCAACCAAAGTGATTATTTTCATTAGATTACACATACCAACACAAGATGGTTGCGAGATGGTGATCCTCATTGTTTTGGAGATGTCCTTGAGAAAAAAATGTGGATTAATGATTTTTACTATTTAGAAGGGGAAGTTGAAATGTACACCGAAGTTTCAAAAAGGAGGAAAAGATGAAAATAAGTCATTCAATGTAAATAAAAGTAGGAGGAATCAAATTATAGAATGTAAGAAGTGATGGATGAGAGAATTGGAGAAGTGGCCACTTGTACAAAATCTTCATAGTTATAAATGAGGAATTAAAGTTAAAAGTTATTAAAGGATCCACACACTATGAAATATCATTATGAGTTGTAGAAAGATCTAGAGAGGGAATCAAGGAGTTGTGAAGTTAAGTTATCAACTCTCCTAAAATTAGTAAGTTCAATTATCTACTTATTCATGAATTTATGTTCAAATGACACCGAAAAAGGAAGGTACTACTAAGAAGGAAATGATTATTAGGAAATATAATTGGGAGAATATAGAAAAGACTATATATAATATAATCCTAGAGTTATTTCCTAATTCTTTAACTACTAGTAGTATGTCTATAATTTTTGATGAATTTAGTGGATGTAAGGATGCCACCTTGGCCATTTATGGTAGGTCACTTTTTTGGTATTTTTATGCAAATAAAGATAAGAAAGAACCTAGGAACAATGCTTGGCGACTTGAATTAGGAAAAATTATTGTTCTAAATGTGTATGTGGACATAGAGTTCATTAATATCTTGGTTGAATGTTATGAACCTACTACAACAACTATCAAAAAGCCTGATGAGATGCTCTTACTAGTTATAACTATGTCTTGCATTGAGGAATATTTCAGGTTGAGTAGTCAAGCCTAACCAAGATAGATGGGACTTAATTTAGGGTTGATTATGAGTAGAAAATAAATTTAGGTTAATAGAGATTATAAATTTCATGAAAAATGGTCAAAATAATAGATTGATGCCAATTCAAAACATGGGTCCTCCTTTTGTTGACATATTCATGAACTTCTTTAACAACACTTATGATGGGTGGGCTCAATTATTTAGAGATGATTCTAGGGAAACAAATACTTTTGATAACATGTATATGTCTATGAGAATTTAGAACCCTCACTTTTATTTGAAGTTTGATTTTGGTAGTGAAATTGAGAAACCCATTCATATCCAACCAGTTAGATGAAAAATTGCTAAGACATTTTAAAAAATTCTTTATTATGCCACCTCTTTCTCTTCCAAAATATAGATCAATTTAGGAGATCTTTGAAGCTTACCATTACTAAAGAACAAGGTAATCCATCTCCCATTAAAATTTGGTGCAAGGCATGGGATAATCCTGAAAGGGATGAGGATTTTAAGACATTCAGGGATATATTTGTGGTATAGGTTACTAGAATGTTTGGAGGATCTATCACCAAAATCCTTAAGAAAATCAAGGTAATGTTGAGACCAAGGGAATACTTCCTTATGGAAAGTATGAGTTTAATTTTGGGGATTTGATATGCAAACCTAATTTCACATTGATTAGGTTATATGGATGAAGACAATAACCCCAGACACTTCCTTGATTTTTCTCTAAGAGAGTTGGTTTCCTTGAGTTTATCTAGCAATAAATGTGGATTGAGTAAGACATTGTACAGACAAGGAAGAAGGGTAATCACATGCCCCACTTTATAAAATTTGATGTTTTCATCATAGCCTACTCAAATATCAAAGAGGTTCAAGAATACATTATGAATAATTTTGGTTTTCAAAGTGCTAAGGCAATATAGTATGACCCAAATGGACACATCAAATATTTTGTTGCAAGATAGAATTTTTAGTTCAATTTTGAGGAAGATGTTATAAGGAATTGTGATCACATTATTGAAATTTTGTAGAGGATGAAGAAATAACTTGTATCATGTTAAACATCAATTAAAAAAGGCTCAATGAAGGACTTCCCCATTTTTATGATTAGATTGAGTTAGAAGCTATTAGAGTTGAAAAATTTATTCAAAATTTTGATGAAATATATTAGGAGCATGAGAAAAAGAGAATTCCCTATTTGAAAAAATACAACCCCAACCTACTTAGAAGAAAAAGAAATTGTTGACAAAGGGTTCAACATTAGAGCCTAAAGAATGTATATTTGGGGAAATCAATACTCCATTAGTCCCATATGATGACTCAGATGAAGAGGGAGGGTCAAAAGAGATTTCTCATATATTAATTTTTTTGATGGAGAGTACCATAATTAAAGAACCAAAACTTGCTCTAGTATTCAAGGAAGAAATACATGGGTATCATGCATTAACAATGGAAAATGACATACCCATCAATACTAAGGATGATAGGGAGGAAATTTCCTAGAGGTTCATTGAATAGAAAGATTTCACTAAGACACATGAATTTAAATATTTTTGGATTAAATGTAGAATGAAGGATTTTGATGAGAGAAAGAATAAGAGGTTGGAATGAATTGATGAATCCAAACATTTAGATGTGGTCTAACAAATGATATATGGATTTCACCTTGATGATATTAATTGCACTAAAGAAGAGGCCAAACAAATTGTACATAAGAGTAATATACTTATTGTTCTTGGTCTAACACTCAAAGAATTGTTCCTGCTAGACCAAGTGAGGGAGATAATCCCTAGTTGATTTATATCTCTAGAGGAATAGAAGGAATGTAAGTTGTTCAAACTATTGACCACACAAATCCTTTAGTGTCTACAAATGAATTAATTTATAGAGCCATGTTTAACATGACACAAATTAAACATATGAAGGATAAGATTAAGGAATTGTAGACAAGGGAGATGGACATGAATGTCATCATTAATAAATTTATACAAAAACAAGAATTTTGGAGAATAAATTAAATACTATGAGAACCCTAAAAATACCTAGAGCTATAGTTGTTCCTCAACCCACAATATTTTCCATTGAATTCAATGAAAAGAAAATGGAGGTGCCCAGGTTTGAAGATGTGCATAAAGAGCTTGTAATGCCCCGCCCGGAGATCCTTGGAAACAACGATGAAAAACAAGTTAGAACAATTTTTTTTTACAAGTGTAAGTGCACATGATACAACCTACACAAACCAAAAGATTGCAACAGAAGACTAAAAGACAACCAAGCACCAACAGATCTCCAAACGCCACTACCAACTAGAACACAATCACGAAAACCACAAAAGCCTACCAAGCTGAAGGACATAAGCTGACTCTTGGAAACTGGCTAAGTCTGAAATCCTGAAGCCCTGAAATTTGGCTAAGTCTGAATTTCTAAAGCCCTGATTTTTCCTAGAATCTACACCTTAGCTCATAGAGGTTTGAAACCCATCTCAAATGAATCGTCGCATATATTAAAATATATCTTAAGTATAAGGAATTAAATGATATATTTTAAACCCCGAAGGACTACAATAGAAACCCAAAAATTGAATTTCAAAAGAAACCTCCTCAATTCAAAATGCAACAACATAGGCTTGAAGAACGCCCAAAAGGGTATCCAGATCAACTCTCAAAAAGATCAGAAAACTAGAAAAAGTGCCCGTTGTTGGCACGCATAGGTTTTTGCCAAAAGGCGTGTGACACTTTTCACTAAGGGAGGGCGACACTTCTCCCTTACTGTGTGTGACACTTCTCAAGAAGGCGTGCGATACTAGAAAAATATCGCGTGACATTTCTCATAAATCCGTGCGACACTCTTCTAGTGTCGTACGACACTTCTTCAGTAATGTGTGTGACACTTTTTAGTTTCGTGCAACATTATTTCTATGGGCATGTGATACTTTACCAGTGCCGCACAATGCTGAACAAATGTCGCCCATAGAAAATAAAAACACTTACAAAAACTCAAAAAGGGAAAAAAAATGACAAGAGAACCTCCACACCAGGGAGTACCGAATGCACATCTCGAGGCCAAAACACTCAAACCAAAATTGAGTAACAGAAAATGAAATCTAACCATCTATCAAACAAAGAAGGGAAAGTACAGAAAGGAAACATCACAACAACTGAAATAACATCGCAATAATATAGATAACATTGCAATAAGCAAAATAACCAACTAAGTACGTGGTTCCTACCAACCGTCAATGGCATCATAGAACCATTGTGGGCCCTAGCCATCCCCCGTGCATAACATCCCAAGCCACCGATTAGATCATCGGTGCTATCGTGATAGGGACATCACTATTAAACATGCTACAATATAAGTAATGAAATCTAACATGCTAGTAGTAACATAAGATAACCCTGTAATCAGATAACATCATCTACTACATGCTAATCATCATAATGAGGAAAGCGTTAAAACTAACATCATCTAAGCATGATAACATCATAATGAGAGCATAAATCACAAGAAGCATACTCCGTATACCGAAGTACCAAGTGACACATCCAGCAACGATCACACTAGAACAATAAACCATCTCTGTACACCGATCCCTAGCAGTGGTGAAGGTAGCTATGCCTCCCAACCACGTGGCACCCATAGGTCTACACCCGTCGTGCTGATGGAGATAATGATCCAACCACACACACACAAAACAACAACCATGGCTAACACACATGCCAAGCAGTATGATGACTGAATCCAAGACAAAGATAATGCATAAACTACAAGTCTTGGTCAGACACCTCAATGGGCTACTATGTAGGGACTGACATCATGGAGAGTCACTTGGCATCAAAGCCCAAGCTCAGACCTGTGTAGCTCAACTCCCTCAATGGAAGGCCAATACACTATGTAGCTCAACTCCCTCAACGGAAAGCCCATACACAAAAGTACCATTTATTATCTTTAATTTTATTACCACCCCAAGTTTTAATTTAATTATCACTTATATAAAACTTCCTCTGCCAACCGGGAAGTAGTCACCAGGTTACAGGATAGAAGCCCCCTCCATATGCTACCCTACCCTACCCATGCTCATCTAATGATGAGTGCCTGAAGGCATGCAAACTCCCAACCCAACCCCAATGATCACAACTTCCAAAAGTACCACGAAAGATCGAGCCCCGCAAGTCACCCGACAATATACATGTGTGTGGCGCACCACCATCACAGAGATCATACACAAGGACAGGATGAGAATGCAAACAAAAGTCAATCGATCAAAAAAATAATCGAGATGAAAGATGCTACACGCATCCCAATGCAAAAAAAGATGCAAAAGTGTTTGGACTAGTATCCAAATGGATCATCCAGGTCCATGAACCACAATGTGCCATGAAAACTCAAGAAAATAGGGCGACATGCAAAACAAGGTAAAAACCCCAAATTTTGGAAAAATTCCAAAATTAAAACCCATTTGGCCTTTGGGTTCAAAAACCCCAAAAATCCAAAAATAATCGAAAACAGACATCGTATGCAAAAATGGCCAGCATAACGGCCCAAAAACCCAAACCCCCATTTCAAAAACAGGTAAAACGTTCATACCCGACCAACCGGGCAAAACTAGCAAACAGAAACGGAGGGGAACACTAGTTCAAAGCCTCCTAACATATTGCTACAAGAAACAGAAGCAAAAATAGAGAAAAAAACATTAAAACGGGAAGGCCCTACCTGTCAGCAAAAAGGGCCGAAACTGTTGGCAAAGCAAGAACTCCTCGAGCCGAATGCAACGAGACCAACCTCGCAAAGATCCCACACTCACAGCTCCCGCAATGAGCAAAACAATAATCCTTCAGAAGTGAATTTCCAAATTTGCTCTCCAAACTTAATTTTTCCAAAATGTGAGAAGTGAATAATGAATTCACTTTTTCCAATATTTATTCATTTTGAGTGAATAACTAAATATGGAAAATAGCTATCTGGAGTAGTTAAACTCCGAAACAACCCAAATAAAAATAGGTTATTATCTGTAATGGAAATTCACCTAAGGCAAAGCTGCCAGAAATTAAATCCAAAAGATAAAAAAAACCCGAAAACCCAAAATTACAGAAAAACACTTAACACTTTCGCGATGAATGCGAACTTCTAAATGCACAGACATGTTCACTGGTCTAATCACATAATGCAACAGAGTTCAGATTTGCTAATCACCAAAAGGTTTTAATATAAAACAACTAAATAAGGATACGTCGACCATATAGGAGTGACATAGGCAAAATATGAACAGTTGGATCACTAACTCCATAGGCCACTACCAGGGATATAATTCATGCACACTAAAACACACGATCAAGTGCAATGACAAATAATATCATAGCTGAAGCAACATGTATTTAAATACCTATTTAATCATTTTACATCACTCACATTCACAGAAAGCATGAAGATACAAGAATGAAGTAAATAACCATAGCATAGAATCCATCTCATAACATAGTCAACAAATAGGTCCAATACATCATATAACCAGATAATCAGTTATCATAGATCTACTGTCATCTCAAAATAACATCAACATGCAAATATGATAAACTAAACAGCATAGTAACAAAGCATCTATGGTACGGAAATCAAAGTATAACATTCGACCCTCAGGTCGTCTCAAGGTACATAAATCAAAAGAGTATCAAGTATCTCTCGAATCAAAAATAGACAAGGTACAGACTGTAAACACGAGAGGCACTACAAAGTTCATATATAAGAACCTTGAGGATATCTTGACTTTTATGATAAAGATGATCATTGAGAAGTTAAAAAACAAGGATATACTAATAGAGTTAGAGAGAAAATAGAATCCATCTATGTTTGAATAAGGTAGAATTTATAAAGTAAAAAAGAGGGATCTAGATGCCCCCAAACAAATCAAAGATACAATGGATATGTTGGAGGCTATACAAAATAATTTAGCCTATATGGAACAAGAACAAAAGAAAACTGAATATATTAAGGTACAAGGCATCTCTTTTATTGGACATCCCATCATACATTCTCTTCTTAATGATGATAAAATGGTCAAAATTTTGAAGGTATAGAAGAAATAGATCACAAAATTTCCATGAGGGGCCATTAACCATCTCAAGAAAAAGGAAAATTTCCAAATTAATATGTTACATACTCTATTAGATAAGATCTTCATCTTGGAGAATAAGTTTACCAAATTTTAAATAGATGTTTGAGTTATTGTAGGGAAGAAGTGGCAAGACATAGAGAGCTTTGTGCTCAAGGTCTCCAAACTCACATGGCCTTCTCACACACCAATTTCTAAGTGGATCAATGAATATATGGCAATACTTGAACTAGTAGAAGTGTAGAAAACAATCAATGAAGAGGAGGAAGTCGTTGTTGAAGAATGAATCATGGATGACCCTTGTTAATTTTAGTTTATATGCATTAGTATTTAGTTAAGTTATGAACCGTACAAAAGTGAAAGGATCCAAAGCTATGTTGTACCCTTTAATTTTGTATAGCAAAGGTTACGAGGATCTTATTTTGAGATTTATCACAAGACTTCTTATTATTCTGATATTTTTGAACATGTTTCCCTTTTTATGCAATATTGTGAAGCAGATCGAACTTTAATTTTCATACAATCTCAAAATTTATAAAATATTTATTTCTTTATTATTTTTTTTTATTTTATATAGCATTATAAGATACTTTCCTTTGATACCCTATTAGAATATTTGTATGTTCAATAACTCATCTTTCAATATTTTCCACTTGAATCTATGTTGTTGTTGATGGATTAAATTATATATGTATCTTCAATTATCAAATGTTAAATGCCATGTAATGTTTGTCTAATTGGTCTCCATCATTGGGGTTAAATTCATTTAGACTAGGGTCTATATATCACAAAGTTCTTTTTCCAATAATCGATGGTGTGCACATTATCTTCAAGGGTATGATGATATCTTTATTCAATGTTAGACTCTATTTATCCAATAGAAAATAATTGGTCTAACTATTGTTAAATCGATCAACAATAATAGTTAGCAAGGTTATTTATTTGTTTAACAACATCATGTCAAGTCACTATTACCATTTCATTCATACCTTTACATATAAAAACAATTATACGAATAATAATAAAAGTATATACCCATACATCCTTGATTTATCCTTGGGAATCACTTGTTATCCCTAGAGAATCAACTAATAAAATATGCCTAAGTCATCACAAGAAATTCCATTAGGTATAACTATGTAGGTTAAAAGATCCTAAAGTGAAGAGGACTTGATCTTTAAGCATCAAACCTAATGGTTAGCCAAATTGTGTTGGATTACTTGGGGAAGGGGGGGTTGTGAATAAGTTATCCAAGGTCCAAATGTATAAATAAAACTTTTCACAACTTAGTGAACCCATAAAACATTTATCATCATGCATGCATCTATAAGATTATGCAATCACTTAAAACTTGTAGGTTACTATCAATCAATTTGCAGAAATGTAAACAAGAAACATGAAAATTTCAATAACACATGACACAATGATTTATGTGGAAACCCAATTTGAGAAAAACCACCAACAACATGCTACTCTTTTTCACTATTATGAAGTGATGCCTTGTGAAAGGCCAACCCTGTTAAAGGTTACAATACACACTGTTAAATGTGACCCTGTTAAAGGATTTCAATCTGCCTGTTAGGAGTGAGCCTTGTTAGAGGAATTTAGACCATTCACTTGGTTAAATAATTTATAAATGACTATTAGGTCAACCTTAATGCAAAGGATTTACCCTAGACTAATACAATAATTAGAGAGTAACAATAAGGCTTGATCTAATAACAGCTTACAACTCCATTTGTAGATTATAGATCTCTATTTTAGTTCTCCATTTTGCTTGGCCTTCACACATTTCAGCTCTGATAGCTTATTCACCCTTCAAGCATTTATACCCTTAAGCCTTCTTGCTTAACATGCCAATGCAGACTCTTCTCTTAAGTCATTTTGATGAAGCATGGTCCGCCTCACAATAGGTGTATAATAATCATGCTCAAGGCCATGCTTAGGAATAGTGTATTCAATCTAAGGATTATTTTTTCCAATATGAGGTACATTTAAGCTTGTCAACCCAAGGATGTATACTTAAAATGGTCAGCATAGTATGTGCACTAGGTCTCTTAATGATTCATTATGCTTATGTTGCGGGAAAGTAAAATACAAGGAAAAGAACCTACACTACTACTGTAGGAAACTAACATGCTTAACTCTTTATTGAAAAAAATACTAGAAATGCAATGAAATGCTAACATATATTCCAACTTAGTTCATCTACTATAACTATTCTCACAAATGTTCTAGGAATATTCACAAAGTATGATACTACAGGAAGGAACTTACAACTTCTATCTATAATACTAGAAATGCTTACAAATAAATCTATACTACTCTAATATAATCCACCTCCCAAGTGGACCCTGTTGGTTGGCTTCTACTAATCTACTAACATAGGATATAAGCCAAAAACTATTTCATTACCTTTTAGAAATTCATTACATGGGAACAATATATAGAATAGTAAAAACAACTCACTGCAAGAGTTAACAGTTTTCTTGCATAAAACTTCTTCTTCTAACCCCTAACACAATTGGTCCAATCCCTATAAATAGAAGATTGACACTTATTTCGAAGTAGAAAAGAAAACAAACTAGCTATAAATCCATAGGTGAAAAAGAAGGAAAGATAACAGCTCAAGGTGGGAAGAAAAGATAACGGCTCAAGATGGGAATAATAAAGTCTAAACAACCACTTTGACATAATAATAAATGCAGAGAATGTAGTAAGTCTTCATAGCTCCTCCATACTCGAAACTATGTCCTTTGGTACCATTATGATTTTTTTCTCCACCATGGCTAAACCTCAACGTCTTTTCTCCTTGAATGTTATTGGCTATCTGTTCATCTTTGAATTCTTCTAATCATCTTCAGCTTCATTTCTAACAAGTTAGTTATAATACAAAGATATTTGCAAATAAGCATTATTAAATTAAATCCAAATATAAGAACACTCATTCTGATGATTATATAAAATACTGCATAGGTTAATCATTGGTTTAGGTAAACATAAGTTCACAAATGTCTTGATGAAAATAAAATAGAGTATTTGATAAAGTGTTTAAAACTATCATAAAATAGAGGCAATAATTTGCCTCATCATCTACCCCCTGGTAAATTGATGTTTGTCCTTAAGCATTGCATTTCCTAGTTGGTGACCTGAATTCCCCAACTTCAGTCCTTCCTTTTCTGCTGCTCTTGAATGTATAATAGAATCCTCATGTTCTTTTCCAAACCTCCCTTCTGTTATCCTCCTGTAGCTTGTCAAGTCTATCAGCATTAATATCATATAGGGCCCACATGAGCATTAGAGGTTGCATAGTAAGTGGGCACCATAGTTCTGGTCTAGCCTGTTTTCCTAACTCTAGATACTTTGGAGCATGGTGAAGGATAGCCTCCAAATTGATGGGACTATGTGCCTCTTACCTTTTAAATGTCTTAGGTAATCTAGCCCATCTACTTTTGGCACTAGCCTTGGATCTTTAGAAGGCAAAGTAGGGTAATTTATCATAATCTGCATAGGCCTTGGTTTTGGCAGCAAAGATTCTATCCCTTACTCCCTTGTTCTTATCCCCATAAGTTAATCTAAACTAGTCCCTAAGAACTTCTTCTAGTTTACTGCTCTTAGCTCTTAATGGCAAGGGCTCTATTTTTTCCTTGTCTCTGTAATTATCCAATTTCCTATCATAGTTTGCTTCATTATACATCCAAGACATCAAAGTCCTTAGATGTATATCCCCTATATAGAGTAAAGCATACCATTGGGTTTCTGATGGGATAATAAAATTGTGCACGTATAATTCACAGAGAAAATTTTGCTGCCAAGATGGTAGAGTTTGGTATAAACCATAGAATTCCTAGGCTGATTTGAATTTTTCATTTATATTCTTAAGGGTTAGCATAAGTTGGAATAAAAGAAATTTTTCCTTTAAACAAAGAGCATGAATTCATGGTGTTGGTCTACAGGCAAGTGCTTGATCAACCAATTTGAGGGCATGATTAATCCTTTGTTTTTGATTTGCTAATTGCTCTTTCAAATCTATAATTTCTACACTTAGAGACACACTATCTTTCTTCATTCTCTTCCTCTCTTCTTCACATAGGACTACAAAAAAAATATGTTGTCCAAAAAACTGGAAAAGGAGTTTCTTTAGGGTAATAGAACCACTATCCTCTTCATGGTTTTTTTTCCTCTTTCTCTGTTCCCTCCATAAATGTTCTACAAAATCAATAAGCCATGTTGATTTATAGGGAACTAGGGCAGTGTTTGCATAAACTTTCTTGGGAACTACTTCATCTCTATAGCTTGAAGTATGTGGTTGGCTTGTTGAGGTATCATTTTGATTTTCATTGACTTTAAACCTACATTCCTCATTAGGGTTTTCAAAAATGTTTGTAGTTTCAAGATGAGGAGGAGAGTTGTCAGGAACAATTTGTACTAAGGATTCTTTAGTAGATGGTTTGGATGAAGTGGATTCTTTAGAAATTTGTCCTCTCATTCTAAGACTTCTTCTTATAGGGGTTTCTTTTGGTATCATAGCCTTCTGCCTACCTCTTCCTTTTGGTGTCTCTGTTGCAGGAGTAACTACTGCAGGACCCATCTTAGTTCTCTTTTGCCTCACAACTATAGGGTTTTTCTTTTCTTTTATTAGAGCAGAGATCTCTTGCAATTTCCATTTTCTCTGTACTCAGATAGAGGTAGGTTTCTGGGTTTCTTGAAAAGGTAAAGGCATAGTTTCTTGCACATTCTCTTGCATGTTTTCTTGGACATTGCCTTGCACATTTTCAACTTCAACATCTTGAGTGCTTTGCTCAATAGGTTCATCAGTGAGAACTACATTCTCCTCATTGGGCTATTTATTAAGGGTAGCTTGGGGTTGTAGGTTTTTAGCTTGGATAAATTCTACCCATGAAATGGGAAAAACATCCCTAAGTGATCTTTCTATGAGTAATTTAATTAGGGCATGATGGGTGACAGAATTTTCCTTTTCCTTTTAGGTTTCTTCAACACTAATACATAGCATATTGTACAAGAAATTGGGAACATTTATTGGATGATTATGCCTTATACAACTAAGCAATTTAAAATGATGTGCATATAAATATGAAAATCTTCCTTCACATGTGAGGTACCTGATAATGTGTGTGGCCAGCTCATTGTATGGTGGCAAAAGAGACATTCTTTTGCAACCTTGCCTGGTAATATCCAATTAAAGGTTAGTTGGTATGACAAACTGAGCTCTAGCTGATCTTGCATCATGCATATTAGGATAATGTTCTCCTATTTCCGATAACCTAGTTACTTTTTCTATTCACTCTTCTATAGCAACTACCGTTAAACCCCATATAGAAGCTTCTCCTTCATCAAACATCCTTGTGAATTATGTGGTTGCTTCTTCATCAAATGCAATTAAACATAAAAAATACCCTAACTAGCCACACACTTTAAATCTCCTCACTGCCTCTACATCTAAGAGCAAAATAGTATGCTCCACTAGTTCTCATCACTACAATTGTCCACCCATCTTAACACTTTCACTATCTACACTACTTGCACTATTTGCCCCTTATGAATTTAGGCTTCCTTTGTTGTTTTACAAACCTATTTTCACACTTCATTTGATAGGTAATTAATGTCATAATGATTTTTTATGAGCAATAATATGGCTTTAATGAGATTAAATCATGGATGTGTGTGAAAATTGTCCAAAATGGGATTTAGATCACTTGAAATTTAAATACAAGTCACATCATAGCCTAACAATAAGAAATCATTCAAGAATAATGGGTACGACACCTAGACACTTGCGTACTTATGACAATTGAATTCCATCAATAAAGGAAATATGAATATTTGGATAAAATCTTTACGAATAAATAGGAATGTAATTAGGTTTTTGTAACCTTCCCTGCCCCCTATGAAATATGGACAAGTGTCCACACTTGTCAGACTTAGTACAGGGTATGGAACTATCATAATGTCGCCATAATATGAAGAATGTAGTATTAGATATAAGCAATGAAATCTACATACTATAAATGAATAATAATTTGAAAATCTTATACCTATTATTTAATCATTGCACATACCAAAAAGGTGGCATACATTACATCAATAGTGACAACATCCATTAGCAAACTTGTGGTGTTTATTGAAAGCATTAGAAAATGATGACATGGAAGGTGGGTGGGTGGAAGGTAAAGAAATGAGATGAGGTGGATAAAGAAGAAATAAGAAAGTGAATGGAGAAGTTTGGAACTTTATGTGGGCATAAAGTTTTTATTATGGGCATGCATAAAGAAATTAGTGTTGAAGAGTGATATTCAAAAGGTTAACACCTTTGGTTGTAGGAAGAGTTACCTAGTTTGTATTTGAATTTGACCATTGAAACTACTATAGGAAGTCCTCTTTTGTTTGGGGCCATTTATATAACTTGATTCTGTGACCATTGACTAATAATTTAAAAGGCACTAGATCAATGGTAGTTAATTGGACACCTCCATTTTCAAAGACATGATTAATTTCATATGAACTCAACCATCTTGTTTGTAGCTTGTTTGGCATATCTTTAAATCTGCAATCATATAGTAGTACCAAGTCACCAACTTGAAATTGTTTATTGCTAATGTGGGAGTCATGCCATTTTTTTCTTTGCTTATGTATAATTTTAGTGCATTCTAAAGTAGCTTTGCACATTTCATCCAAAGAGTTAATGTGTAGAGGACATTCTCTCTATGTTGTAGGAAGCTCAATGTCCAACTCCAGTGTAGTTCTTAAAGTTTTATGTTCAAATTCAATGGGGATCATTTCTACTTTCCCATATAGGAGCTCAAATGGTGTGAACCCTGTAGTAGTCTTCCATGTTGTTCTGTAGGCCCAAATAGCTTCTTATAATCTACTAGTCCAATCCCTACTATGCAAATGAATTATTTTTGTTAGGATGTTCTCTATCTCATGATTTATGACTTATGCTTGTCCATTAGCTTAAGGGTGATAAGGACTTGATTTTCGATGCTTGATGCTATATTGTTTCATTAGTTCTAAGATCAGATTAGAGGTAAATTGTGCACCTTGGTCAGTGACTAGTTCTTTGCATACACTATAGTGAGTCAAAATTTCTTCATCTAGAAATTCTGCAACTTTGTGATCATGAGCATGCTTCATGGCTTTGACTTCAACCCATTTTGTCAGATAATTAGTGTACACAAGGATATATGATTTTCCATTGGATGGAGGATCAATTGGACCAATGAAATCCATGCTCCATTTGTCAAATGGTATTAACGTTATCTGTGGGTTAAGAGGAATTTCACTTGTTCTTGTTGGTCAGCCCATCCTTTGACACTTATCACACTTCCATGTATAGTTTGTTGCATCTTTGTGAATTGTAGGCCAATAGTAACCAACTGTGAAGATTTTCAAGGTTTTTCTTTTAGCTACAAAGTGCCCTCCACATGGTTCATTATGACATGCATGTAGAATGTCATATGTCTCATCCTCTCTCACACATCTTCTAATAACATGATCAGGTCCAGTGTAAAACAAGAGATTATCTATCCAAGAGAAATGGAAACTTTTCTCTACAAGAAACTTCTTTTCCTTGTAAGAATAATATTTTGGTATTTTATTGGCTACAATGTAGTTAGCAATGTCTACTTACCATGGAGTTTGAACAATAATATGAAATAAATTCTAATTTGGAAATGCATCATCTACCAGAGTAGTTTCATTGTCATCATGATGGATTCTTGATAAATAATCAGCTACAACATTGGCTCTTCTAGGCTTATCAATCATAGTTATATCAAATTCTTGCAACAATAGTAACCATCTTGCTAACCTGCATGTTATAGCAAGTTTGTTCATGAGATATTTAATTTTTGCATGATCAGTATGAAAAAATATGGGATAGCTAGTTATGTAATGCCAAAATTTGTTCAAGGCATAAACTACTGCTAACAATTCTTTTCAATCAGTGTGTAGTTTAATTATGGTCCATGAAGGGTCTCACTAATATAATATATTGCATTTTCAAGATTTTGAGATTGTTGTCCTAGAACTGCACCTATGGCATAGTCAGAAGCATATATATATATATATGAAAAGGCAAATTCCAATCAGGGCCTTGTAAAATTGGGGCTGTAGTGAGAAGTTTCTTAAGCTGTAGGAAGGCTTCATTACATTCGAATGTCCTACTAAATTTAGCTTCCTTTGTGAGTAACTTATACAAGGGACTAGCTATTTTTCTGAAATCTCTTATGAAACATCTATAATATCTAGCATGACCTAGAAAAGATCTTACATCTTTTGATTTTGTAGGTATGGGCAATGTTTGAATTACCTCTATCTTTGCTAGATCCACTTGCATTCCTACAGCTAATATGAAATGACTAAGTACCACACCTTCCTGCATGAGCATGAAATATTTTTCACTATTAAGTGCCAAATTATGTTCTTGACACCTTACCAAAACTTTTTCAAGATTCATCATTGCTTCCTCAAAGGTGACTCCAAATGTTGTGAAATCATCCATATACATTTCCATACAATCATGTGATATATCAGCAAAGATACTAATAATAACTCATTGGAACATTGTAGGAGCATTACATAGACCAAATGGAAAAATAGAGTATGCAAAAGTACCCCATAAGCATGTGAACATGGTTTTGTCTTGGTCTTCAGGAGCAATACTGATTTGATTATAACCACGATACCCATTTAGAAAAGAGAAATACTTCTTTCCAACTAGAGTGTCTAGAACTTGATATATAAATGGTAAAGGAAAGTGATTTTTTTTGGTGGCCTTGTTCAATTCTTTGTAATCTACACAAATTCTCCATTTTCCTCCATTTTTGGGCACTATGACCAGGGGTGACACCCATCGACTATCAGATATAGGATAAATAAAACTAGCATCAAGCAATTTTTGCAATTCAATTTTAACTATTTCTCTAAGGCTTGGATTTATCCTTCTCTGGGGTTGATGGAGTGGTAGACACCCTTGATTGATGTATATTCTATGAGTGCACAATGTAGGACTCAACCCTTTCATATCACCATAGTCCCATGCAAAAGCCTTTTTATGATTTTGAAGCAACTTTGTTGACTCTTTCATTTGTGTGGATGTTAATTTGGGGTTAACATGGAGATTATGACCTATGGACAATTCAACAGTAGTGGTAGACTCTATCATAGTAGCTTTAGAGATTGGACTTGCTTCTAATTCACATGATAAGAGTGGATGAAGAATGTCAGGTTCTTTGAGCAGAGTACAATTCTCACCACATTCCTCATATGTGATTAATTCCAACACAAAACTTTTAGATACATCTTTTTCTACCACACAACTATTAGTAAGAATACTCTAAAGTATTGAATCTTCCTCTTGCAACTTTAGAAATGATTGTCTATGTAACATCATAAGTTGTACTATAGAATTTAACTCTTCTTCTTCATCCCCTCAATCTAGCAAAATAGATGTGCTCAAATCTAGTAAGGGTTGTGCTAGAAGATATAAATTAAATTTCTTTGTTCCTTGGCCATTGGATATGGTCATATTCCTTGATCTACAACTTATATTTGCATCAGTTGTAGCTAACCATGGTCAATCTAGGATGATAGGGTAACCAAATAGATTAACTTTGGGGGACAAAATCATGAAGTCTGTAGGATACTCTAGAGAGTCTAAGGTTACAACTATGTTTTCTATCATCCCATCAGGGGTGACAGTAGAACTATCTGCAAGTTGCAGAATTGTGGAAGTAGCCCTTAATCCTTCTATTTTCAGCTTCTTCATAGTGTCCTTGGTCATGACATTTATAGCAACACCAAGATCTATTAAAGCATTTTTAATATATTGTTCATTTATACTCACATCCACAACTGGACTACCTAGATCAAAATATTTTGGTTTGATCAATTTTCCTAACATAATATCAGCTAATTGTCCCACAACATGGACTATGGTGGGGTCCTTTTTCTTCCTTCTAGGCTTCTTCAGGCATACATCTCTAATGGATTTTCCATAGATTAGAACATCTTTAATGGCTTGGAATAGGGGTATTTGGATATGCATGTTTTTCAATTGATCAACAATATCAAAAGGTTGTTCCTCTATTTGTATAGGTTTATTTTGTATAAGCTTTTCTAGAAATGGAGGTTCCACCACAAGTTGAGCTTGTGTTGATATAGTGACATCAGTTGGGTCAACCTCTTTAGAGACTGGGGGTTCTAATGCTATAGGTGTATCTATTATTTTAGTTATAAGAGGTGGTTTAGGTGCTGGTAAAGTTGTACTAGATCTTAGATGTATATCTACAACACTCAGAGTGTAAGTAGGATATTGCCAAGCATTAGCACTATACATGGGTTATTGTGGCTATTGGCTATTTGGATTTGGCTAAGGTTGTGTAGGTAACTTTGTTTTCTTTTGAGGTCTAGGATTTGCAGGTGGTGGCATTAGATTAGGTTGTTGAATTGGGTGTGGTAATTGTGGAGTACTGGTATTTTGGTTAGGCCATTATTGAGATTCCCTCCATTGGTTCATATACTACCAATTCCCTTGGGGTGGTTGCCATTGGTTCTACTATTTTTTCTAGTAGTTCTATTGGTTGGGCTAGGATGGTTGGGAATTTTGAGGCCATTGGGGCTGTTGCGAATTTTTTTTCCCAGCATTATTCTAATTAGGTTGATATTGTACTAGACCTTGGGGATGACAATTCTTCCATTGATTACCATATTAATTTGAATTTTTCAAAGGGTCCTAAGGCATACCTTGATGTTGGGCCCATGGCTAGCATTGAGTAACAAAAAATACTTGCTCATCATTTCCATCTATCTTGAGATACTCAGTTAGAAGATGCTAGTTCTCCATACTTGCAACCAGTTTGCATTAGCAATCCTTCCTTTTCTTTCAAAAATGAGGGCAATATTTAGCTAGTTGTAATTTAGCTTTTGCATACTTCTTCTTTGCAGTCATTGTGTTGAGATGTGTAGTGACATCATTTATGATATCCTACTTGAAATATGACAATAGGTTAGATATCTCAAACTTTGAAATACCTTGGTTGATTCCTTTAGTAATTGTGGAACGAGGTCCTCAGCCTTTCTTCATAGTTGACCTTGAGTAGTTTTGACAGATCTTCTTGAGGTCATCCTAAGAAGCTTGATATACATCACCATTAGCCATCAAGTCTAGTGCTTCTAGATAATTAGCATTCACACCTCTCAGAAAGATTAGCTTTTGTGAATCCTTAGACAACACATGCTGAGGGTTCTTCTACAATGTATACAAGAAATGTGAAACATAGTCTTCCAATGTTTCTTCCTCCTTCTATGATATCTTGAAGACATCATCTCCTCTTGAACCAAATGCTTTGCAATACTCTTTATATTTCTCCAGAAATAGAGTTTGCATTCATCCCAAGTTCCTACTGCATTGGCTCCTAAGCCCATGAACCATTGTAAAGTTGACTCTTTCAATGTTGTTGGAGATAATTTTAGCTTATGGGCATTAGTGTTGTATTCAAAACTACGACAGAGTATGTCAAATTCAAACAAGAAAGTATTAGGGTCTTTGGTTGCAAGGCCATAGAACTTTGGAAGAGCAGCTATAGGTATATTTTTGAGATTATTAGTATTTATGAGGCTTGGGAGAGGAAATGGAAAATTAGGTTGTACCATTATTAGAGGTATTAGATTATGAGTTTGTTGCTAAAAAGGAACATTGGGTACTAGATTATTAACAACTGGTAAATTTAAAGAAATATTTTAAAGGAAACTGGCCAAAATTTCAGCAAAAGGTTGAAGACCACTTATATTTATAGGTTCTACTCTAAAGGATGATTCTATAGGAAAAATAGGGCTTGCGTCTTCAAAAGGAAACTCAACTTCTTCTTCAATTTCTTCTTTCAAATTAACAGACTCCCATGGAAGAAATTTGCCATATTCATCTCATTGTCTTCCTCTTTGATGCATGCAATTGAATTCTTCACACGGGTGAAGAAAGCTTTAAAGATAGAAATTTCTAAAATCTTTATCTAAGAACTATAGCTCAAGAATGCTCCTAGCTTGACACCATCCCCAGCAACAGTGCCAAAAAATGGTCTGTCTCACAATAGGGGTATAATAATCATGCTCAAGGCCATGCTTAGGAATAGTGTATTCAATCTAAAGATTATTTTTCCCACTATGAGGTACATTTAATCTTGTCAACCCAGGGACATGTACTTGAAATGGTCAGCACAGTATGTGCACTAGGTCTCTTAATGAGTCATTATCCTTATGCTATAGGAAAGTAAATTGCAAGGAAAAGAACCTACACTATTGTTGTAGGAAACTAACATGCTTAACTCTTTACTAAAATGAATACTGAAAATGCAATGAAATGCTAACATATATTCCAACTCAATTCATCTACTATAACTGTTCTCACAGATGTTGCAGGAACATTCACAAAGTATGATGCTACATGAAGGAACTTACAACTTCTATCTTCAATACTAGAAATTCTTGAAAATAAATCTATACTACTCTAATCTAATCCACCTCCCAAGTGGGCCCCTTGGTTGGCTTCTGCTAATCTACTAACATAGGATATAAGCCAAAAACTATTTCATTACCTTTCAGAAATTCATTACATGGGAAAAATACATAGAACTATTAAAAAAACTCACTGCAAGAGTTAACTGTTTGTTTTCATAAACTTTCTTCTTGTAACCCCTAACACAATTGTTCTGATCCCTATAAATAGAAGATCGACACTTATTCCAAAGTAGAAAAGCAAACAAACTAGCTATAAATCCCAAGGAAAAAAAGAAGGAAAGATAATAGCTCAAGGCGAGAAGAATAGATAACAGTTCAAGGTAGGAATAATAAAGTCTAAACAACCACTTTGACATAATAATAAACGCAACGAATGTAGTAAGTCTTCATAGCTCCTCCATACTCACAGCTGTGTCCTTTGGTACCATTATAAAAATTTTCTCCACCATGGCTAAACCTCAACATCTTTTCTCCTTGAATGCTATTAGATGTCTTCAACATTCATCTTTGAATTCTTCCAATCACCTTTAGCTTCATTACTAATAGGTTAGTTATAATGTAGAGATATTTGCAAATAAGCATTATCAAATTAAATTCAAATATAAGAACACACATTCTGATATTTATATAAAATACTACATCATATATATAATATCAGCAAAAGATGACATACTATCTACCCATAGGTTAATCAGTAGTTTAGGTAAACATAAGTTCACAAATATCTTGATGAAAATAAAATAGAGTGTTCAACAAAGTGTTTAAAACTATCATAAAATAGAGGCAATAATTAGCCTTATCAAAGCAAAACCCTTAATTCCTTGTCTTCCTTAGGTTCTTGCACATGAAAACCCTTGATTCTGACCAGCCATCCCTATAAATAGGAAATTAATAACTTTTGTCATTCATTCTCTATCATCAATTTAGTGTTAGGATAGATTAGGTAGGATTTAATAAGTCTACCCCTCATTTCATATTTCTTGTAGAAACTTCTCCTTCAATCCTCTTTGAATTCACCTCAAAATAGTTTACCATGAATTTTTGTGCCACTAGCTCATCAATCTTATCTTCCACCTAGTTCACATAATTCAAGAAAATAAACTTGTCAGCTCAGATCCATTGAATTCATGATCTTTCAAATAATGCAACCACTCAGCATTAACTTGCTTTTGATGCTCAACGTACATTGTATTGCTCAACATCCTCTGTAAAATCACTTGACATGAACTAAAGTTTACTAGTGCTTAGCATCAACTAAACTTTATTCAACATCCACTTTTTTGTTTGGCACACACTAGAATAGACTTTTACTTAGCTCCAACTAATTTTCCTGCTCAACTTGCACTAACTTTTCTCGGCACCTACTATCCACTCGATCAAACTTTGCAAACAAAATTTGTTTAACTTATTCTTCTAAACTTGCTTAGTGTAACCAGCCATTGTAACCTTAAGTAGATTATCAATACATCATGTTATCACTAGCTTAACTAATTCTTGTACTCCTTTACATAATCATAACTAACCTTTCCTCTAAGTACTATTGTTACATCTTTTTGATCAAATCTACTTCATCAATCAAATAAGTGATAGTACTTAAATCATATAAACAATTGTCTGACCAAATAGCATGTTTGACATTAGTGATAAAAAAATGATTGAAGCATAGTTATCATACTTATATCAATCTATTCTCAACAATCTCCCTCTTTAACAATCTCTTCTTCAATTTATTCTCAGCAATCTCCTTCTTTGGCATTGATGGAAAACCAAACTAATTAGGTTAAAATAGTAAGACCATCAAAATTCCAAAAAGAAAATAATTCCTCATATTGAAATCTCTCCCTCTATCAGCAACTTTCACCTTCTTAATAGGTTACAAAACTCTTTTGATTCATCCTTATAACTTCCTCTAAATTACTTCTTGTATCTCCCTCTTACTAGGTAGATGTTAGAATTTCCTTGTCAATCTCCAATCTATTGAATTTCTCCTAATCAATAACTAACTCCCTCTTTTGTGTATTTCCCTTGATCAGCAATTACCTCCTTCTTTGACAATAATGCCAAAGACTTGTTATCTTAACATGTAGATATAAACTTCTTCAGTTTCTTCATCTGTCACCTTACTTGTGCCTGATTTGTAGTTTCAACTCTTTGATTACTTTAGGTAGCTCCCAAAGTAAGATCCACTGCATCAATTTATAACATATGACATTCAAATTTTTGATGCAGGGCACTCCTTTTGTTACTTAGATAGCTTTTGATAGGGGTATCACCCCTAGTTTACCTCTTAGATACTCATGAGCAGCCTTAGGTAATGCTTTTTGGAAGATATCAACAATTTTATTCTTTGTGTTAACATATTCCATCTTCACCTCTTTATCTTGAACTAATTCTCTCAAGTAATGATACTGGATTGCAATGTGCTTAGTCTTTGTGTGTATCATAGGATTCTTTGATATATTTATAGTACTTGTATTATCACAATAAAGTATCATTTGTTCTTTGGTCTCTTCTTTTATACCTTTGAGGAGCTATTTGATCCATACAATGTTTGTACAATTTACAATAGCAGCAACATATTCAACTTCAACAGTATATTATGAAGTGCAGTTCTATTTTTTGTTAGTCCATGTAACAAACCTCTTACCTAAGAAAAATGCTCTTCCACTAGTGCTCTTTCTATCATCAATGTTTTCAGCTCAATCAACATTAGTATAGGTTCTTAATTCAAATTTTTCATTTTTCTTATAGTATAGACCGTACTATTCTATTCCTTTTAGATATCTCATTATTCTTTTTATAGCCATCAAATGATTTTCCCTAGGATTAGTAGAGAATCTTGCAACTATCCATACAAATAATGCAATATCAGGTCTACTATGTACCACATATTGTAATTTTCTAGTCATAGACTTGTATAATGTTTGATTCACCTCAACTGAATCATCATTCTTTGATAATTTGTGTCATGTCACCATAGGTGTGATTACTAGTTTGGAATTCTCCAATCTAAAAGTTTTTACTATTTTCTTGACATACTTTGATTGAGTGATGTATATACCATATTTCATCTGATATACTTGTAAACCCACAAAGAACTTGATTTCTTCAAACATAGACATCTCAAATTCTTGCTTCATTTCATTTGCAAAAGCCTTACATAAAGAATCTTGACCTCCAAATATGATATCATCAACAAATAATTTAGATAACAAAATACCTTTACCTTTTCCTATCTACATGTACAGATTTTTGTTATCATCAATCCTTTCAAAACCAATCTTCATATTATAATTATGAAATCTCTCATACCATGCTCTTGGTGCTTATTTCAAGCCATATAGAGCTTTTTGTAATCTACATACCATGTTCTTTTTTTCAACATCAACAAATCCTTTTGGTTGTTCTATGTAAACTTCTCTCTCTAATATGCCATTCAAAAATATAGATTTGACATCCATTCGATAAACTTTGAAACCTTTGTATGTAGAATAAGCAAGTAAAGTTCTTACTCCTTCCAATCTAGCAATAGGAGAAAATGTCTCGCCATAGTTAATTCCTTCTTTTTGTGCATATCCTTTGCAGACTAACATTGCCTTGTTCCTTATGACTTCACCATTTTCATCTAGCTTTTTTTTGAATACCCATTTTGTGCCAATCACATTTTTGTCTTCTGGTCTAGGAACTAGAGTCCATGTTTTATTTTTCTCAATTTGTTCAATCTCTTCTTCCATGGCTTTAATCCAATCCACATCTTCTAAGGCGTATCTAACTAATTTAGGTTCTTTTATGCTTAGTAAATATGTATCATTTCTCAATATGTTTCTTGTCGTTGGTCTAGCATCTTTATCTCTAATGATTTGTATAGCAGGATGATGTCACTTGACATATTTGGATAATCTTGGTTCAACTCTAGTTTCTTCATTTGGTCTTTCAATTTTAGAGTCATTATGTACATCTCTATCATGTACACTAATCTTAGAATTAGAATATGCTTCAACTTCATTATGTAGCTTAGTTCCTGAATGCAACTCAACATTCATAGTATGTGACTTGGCAGTCACTAAAACTTGTTATTAGTTTGTAGCTTGATTTGAAGTATCTTCTTTAGCATGCATACCTTCATAAAAGTATACAAATGATTTGTATTCTTTTGGTTCTTTCATTATTTTAGCCTCATATTATTTGTGTATTCATCAAATTTCACATTTGTACTATCCATAACTTTGTTAATTTTAATATTTAAACACTTGTAAGCTTTACTTCTTATGGAAAAACCTAGAAATGTACCTTCTTCACTTTTTACATCTAGTTTTTCATTCCTAAATTCTTTGAGAACATAGAATTTTCTTTCAAATACCTTAAAATATTTTACATTGGGTGAGTATCCATCCCATAGTTCAAAAGGTGTTGAATGAGTACCTTTCTTGACTTATACATGGTTCAAGGTATAGATAGTTGTACTTACAACTTCTCTCAAGTATTTCAAAGTAACATTTTTCTCCATCATGAGTGTTCTAGTACAATCCATTATGGACATGTTCCTCCTTTTGGAAATTTTATTTTGTGGAGGGGTTCTAGGGGTAGATGTCTATCCTTTGATTCCTCTATCATTATAGAACATCTCGAGATCATGTGATGTAAATTCTCCTCCTTTATCAGATCTCAAACATTTCAGACTTTTACCTATTTCCTTCTCAACTCTTGTTAGGTACCACTTAAGCATTTGGAAAGCATCAAATTTTTGTCTTAGAAACATAAATGTCATCATTCTAGAATAATCATCAACAAGAAGCATAGTGTACTTATCTCCTTTGTAGCTTTGCACTTCAATTGGTTCACATAAGTCAGTCAAACAATCTCTAGTATTTCTTTAGAGGTATGAGTTTTACTCTTAAAACTTGACTTTGCGATTTTTCTTAACTGACATTGTTTGCACATTATATTATCAGGCTTCTTCAACTTAGGCAAACCTCTAACTTTTCTCATGTTACTAATACAAACCAAGTTATCAAATTTAACATGACATAACCTTTTGTTCCATAGCCACACATCATCAAACTTTACAATTAGACAAGTAGCATCCTCTATTAAGATAGAACATATCAGCATAATTTGGTTGTGAGATGGTAATCTTCACTATTTTGGAGATGATCTTGAAGAAATAATATGGATTAACGATTTTTGTTGTTTCAGAAGGGGAAGTTCAAACATACACTGAAGTTGCAAAAATGAAATAAAACAAAATATTTGAAAGAATAAAATAAGTCATATAATGTACATAAAAGTATAAGGCATTAAATGATGGAATGTGTGAAGCGATAGATGAGCAAAATGAAGAAGTGGTCACTTGTGCGAAATGTCTAAAGTAATAAATGAGGAATTAAGAAATTAAGAATTATGGGAAGCCCTTACTAGTTATAACTAGGTCTTGCATTGAGGAATGTTTTGAGTTAGAACCCAAGCCTTAACAAAGATAGACAAGACTCAATTTAAGATTGGTTGGGCTCAATTATTCATAGACAATTCTAGGGATAAAATTAGTTTTGACTACATGTATATGTCTATGGGAATTCAAAATCCTCACTTTTATTTTGATTTTGATTTTTCTAGTGAGATTGATAAAACCCTTCATATGTAGTTAGCTAGATGGAATACTGCCAACACATTTAAAAATTATTCTCTGTTATGTCAACTCTTGTTGTTCCAAAATGTAAATCAATTTAGGAGTTCTTTGAATCTTACCACTATGAACAAACAAGGAAATGCATTACCCCTTCAAATATGGTGCAAGACATGGGATAAGCATGGGAGGGATAAGGATTTTAAGGTATTTAGGGATATATTCATGGTATGTGTTACTAGAATTCTTGGAGGCTCTATCACTAGAATCCCTAAGAAAATAAAGGTAATGTTGAGACCAAGGTAATACTTGCTTGATGGAAAATATGAGTTTAATTTTGGGGATTGGATATGAAAACATAATTCCACATTGATTAGGTTAAATGGGTATAAACAAGAACCCCACATACTTCCTTAATTTGTCTCGTAGAGATCTTTTTTCCTTGATTTTATTTGGCTATTCATATGGATTGGGAAAGACATTGCATAGACAAGGGAGAAAGGTAAACACATGCCCTACTTTATGAAATTTGATGATTTCATCATAGGCTACTCAAATATCAAAGAGGTTCAAGAATACACAATGAATAATTTTGGTTTTCAAAGTGCCAAGGAAAGACATTATGATCTGGGACACATCAAATCTTTTGTTGCAAGACATGATCATCAATTCAATTTTGAGGAGGATGTTATAAGGAATTGTGATCACATTCCTGAATTGATGTAGAGAATGAAGAAATAGAGTATCCTATTGAACATTGAGAAACAAAGGATAAATGAAGGACTTCCCCATTTTTATGATGAGATTGAGCTAGAAGCTATTAGATTAATTAATGTATTTAAAATTTTTATGAAATGTATCAAGATTATGTTAAATGGAAAAAGAGAAAGGAAATTGAACAATTGCAGTCCCAACTTACTCTCAAGAAAAGAAAATTATTGATAGAGGGTTCAACATAAGAGCCTAAAGACATGTATCTGGGAAAAGTAGTACTCCATTGGTCTCATATGATGACTCAGATGAAGAGGGAGGGTCAAAAGAGGTTTCTCATATACTGAAAATTTTGAAGGAGAGTACCATAGTTAAATAACTAGAGCCTAATCCAGTATTCAAGGAAGAAATACATGGTTATCATGCATTAATAATGGAAAATGACATACCCATCCATACTTAGGATGAGATAGAGGAAATTTCCTAGAGGTTCATTGAATAGGTAGAAATCACTAAGACATGGGAAACATGTAGATATCGCTAAGACATGAGAATTCAAATATTTTTGGATTAAATATGGAATGAAGAATTTTAATGAGAGAAAGAAGAAGAGGTTGGAAGGTATTGTTGAATCCCAACATTCTATTCTACTCCAAAAAGTGATAGATGTACTACACCTTGATGACATTAACTGCACTAGAGAAAAGGCTAGAGAAATTGTGCATAAGAGTAATATTCTCACTATTCTTGGTTTGATACTTAAAGAATTGATCCTACTAGACCAAGTGAGCAAGAAAGATGATTCCATAATTTCTCCTAAGATTGAAACTCTAGAAATGATGGAAGGGTCACAATTTGATCTAGAAACTAAAACTTTGGTTTTTAGGTCATCTTTAAGGGAGATAAGTCCAAATTGATTGATATCTCTAGAGGAATAGAAGGAATGGTAGTTGTTCAAACTATTGGCAACACAAATCCTTTAGCATTTATAAATTAATTAATGCGCAGAGCCATGTTTAACTTGGCACAAATGAAATGTATGAAGGATAGGATTGAGGAATTATAGACAAGCTAGATGAACATGAATAACATCATTAATAAAATGTATACAAAAGAAAGAAGGTTGGATAATTAATTGAATAGTCTAAAAACCATACAAACACCTAGAGCTATAGTTATTCAACAACCCACAATACCTTCCATTGAATTCAACAAAAATAAAATGTAGGAGCCTAGATATGAAGACATGCACAAGGAATGCACACATAAGAACCTTGAGGATATCTTGACTTTCAGGATCAAGCTAATTATTGAGAAATGCAATGAGGGACATGAAGATTTCCATCTCCTAAATAATATGATTGACTTCTTTAAAAACAACAAGGATATACTAACAAAGTTAGAGTGAAAATGGAAGCCATCTAAGTTTGAATTGCGTAGACTTTATGAAGTAATAAAGAGGGATTTTGATGCCCCATACTGATCAACGATATAGTGGATATGTTGGAGGTTATACAAAAAAATTTAGCTTGTATGGAACAAGAACAATGTAAAATTGAACATTATATTTTTAGCATGAATTCTAATGATACTACATTGGGGGAGCATCCTAAGAACTGGAGAGTATTGATATGTTGCATTCATGATTGTGTTTTTCATTGATGTCAACATAGCCATGTTTCTATAGAGACTGGAAGAATAGTAGTCAGAGATCTTATGTTGTATAGTAACTAAGGGTTAAGTGATGTGTAGTTAAGGACATGTTCCTAAGAATGTCCTAATGATGTCATTAAGAGGATGAAGTTAGAATCAAAGATATACGATAGTTGTATTTGATTTATTGTAAGCACTGCAAAAATGTAAAATCTATTTCGTAGTTTATGATGTTTGCATTTTATCTTTTAGCCAAGATATAATAAGGTGATGCACTATTAGCTAGTGACAAAAGATAGTTAGGTGATGATGTCAATGAGTGCACAATACTTGGAGTTGCACATGTAAAGTTTTGTATAGACTATGAGTTGACAGTGCTATTGTAATTGTAATTATCCATATATCTTATTTTAATTAATTGGGAAAGCCTTAAGGCTGACTCAAGGAATTATTATGAAGGTATGCTATAAAGCAAAGATGTTTTCCTTGATTGTAAGAGTATCAAGTATCTATTGTGCATTATATTTGTTAAGTTCAAAAAGGAGCAGAGTGTTGATTAAATGCATGTAAGCAACCCAAGGGATTATTGGATGTGTAGTTTGTGATCTGGTACAAGATCAGAAGGAGCAAAAGTCTGGTTGATAGGATAGAGACAGAGAAAGGGAGTACAATTTAGTTTTATTATTCTACAAGGAATAATACAAAGATCATTTGGACAGTGGGTTCATTGGTCTTGCCCTCAAAGATGTTTGTGCAATGGGTCTAGCTATCTTCCACAACTTCTAACAGGGTTGGTACAACTCCTAACAAGGTTGGATTCTCCTAATAGGGATTCAAAGTCTCCTAACAAGGACTCGTATGTACTAAATGTTGTAATATACTCATATTAGGGTCTATTCTCTAACAAGGAATATTTATATCAGTACATCATCTTGTGGGTATCATCCCTACTAGGGTTTTCCCTTTGATCTGGTGTTATTGTGTATGAGTATCTTGTTGTAGTTTTAGTTTACATTACTCATATGGTTAAGATTTTTTAAAGTTGTCATTGGTGATATTAATTATTATATTAGTGGACTATATATTCTAACAATTGGTATCAGAGCATCAGGTCCTTGAAGAAGCTTAACAGCTTTGGGAGATCGATGGTGAATCTTTTCAAAAAGGATAGTCCTAGATTTGATGGGACCAACTATGATAGTTGGAAGGAGAAAATGAAGACTCATTTGTTATGCATGGGTTCAGGATATTGGATCTTAACAAAGGGAAAGAAGAAAATCGTTGAAGAATCAAAGCTAGAATATTACAGTGAGGAAGAAAAAGATCATGTTCATGTATAACATGAAAGCAAGAGAAGCTCTATTATCAACCATTCTAGAGAATGAATAAAATGAGGTAAAGTCACTTGAAACATCTCATGAAATTTGGAAAGCATTAGAATCTAGTTTTGAAGGTGACAATCATGCTAAAAAGATTTAGGTTACAAAGTTGGATATGTGCATATCAAGATGCTAAGATGATGGATGATGAATCTATAAGAAGTTATATTAGCAGAATATCAGAAATGGTTGTAGAAATTTGATCTCACGGTGGAACCAGAGATGATGATGAAGTCATATGGAAGATTTTGAAAATTTTGTCACCACCATTCAAGCCTATAGCTTAGATGATGTAGCTAGTGATTCCCTGCACTAAGGATTTCACCAAGGAAACTTTGCTTGGTAGATTGGAATCAATAGAAGCACATCTAAGATATTCTAGTGAACTTACAAGAATCAAAACAACCTTTAGTTCCCTAAAAATTTGACCTCATTTGACAAGGAGTGCAAGCACTCATGGAGATTTTGCTAGCAATAGTAGAGTTAACGAGGACAAAAAGATAGAGGAAGGAATAATGTTTCTGGTGAGAAGAGAAAAAGATGGTAAGAAAATATTGAAGTGTTGGAATTGTAATGAATTTTTTCATTATGCATCTAAATGTCCTAAGAGAGAAAAAGTATAAATAAAATGTTAATCCTAGAAGAGATAGAGATAGAAATTGTCTATATAAAAATGAGGATGAAGAATCTGATGAAAAAGGTCAAAGTGAAAGTGATGATGAATTAGGATTTGTGATTATCAAGGAAGATGATCTTGATAGAGAAATTAGAGAAGAAAGAGCTCTAGTTACCTAAGTGGAAAATAAATCTACTTGGATAATTGATAGTGGTTGTTCACATCACATGAATGGTGATATGAATAAGTTTTTTAAGTTAAAGAATCATGATAGAGGAATTGCTAGAGTTGGTAACAATGCAGCCTATCATATTACATGAATTGGATCCATTACTCTTGGTGGTAAAACTAAGACTGATGATGTCTATTTTGTTGATGGATTAAAGAATAACTTGTTGAGTGTTGGACAATTGGTGGACAAAGGTTATCGGTTGTAGTTTACTGAGGAGACCTGCACTATCAAAGACAAAGATGGTAAGATGATTGGAACTACCACTACATCCAGAGGTGATGTATTTTAGTTGAATCCTACTAAGATGAAATGTTTGGTATCAAAAGTTGATAATAGTTGGTTATGGAATAGCAAATTTTTTCATATAAAATTTGATAATATTGTGAAGGTTAATAGTACATTTTCAGTGAGAGATCTTCCTAAGGATTGGTCACACAAATTTGAGTGGTCCTACAAGAACTAGAGGATTCTATGATGAAAGGTATTTTATGATTTTTGTTGATGATATCACTAGAATGATGAGGGTAACATTTCTTAAAGATAAATCAAAAGCTTTTGAGAAGTTCAAGATATTTAAGTATAGACTTGAGAATGAATCTGATGTTAAGATTAATTGTTTGAGATCAGAGAGAGGAGGAGAATTTACCTCTAGAGAATTTAACATATTCTGTGAAGAAAATGGAATCAAAAGACAAGTATCTACACCTAGAACACCTGAGCTAAATGGAATTGTTGAGAGAAGAAATAAATCTATAGTAGAGGCAACTAGAGTGACACTATTTGAGAATGATGTTACTAAGACATTCTGGAGAGAAGAAGTGAATACAATAGTGTATACTCTAAGTAGAGTATAGATTATAAAACAAATGGACAAGACACCTTATGAGCTATGGTTTGGACATTCACCATTAGTTAAATATTTCAAAATATTTGGGGGTAAATGTTATAGTAAGAGAGACAATGGCATTGGTAAGTTTGATCCAAGAAGCGATGAAGGTAAGTTTCTTGGCTACTTTTTGAAAATTAAGGATTGTAGATGCTTTAACTATAAAACTAAGACATTAGTTGAGTGAACAAATGTAAGCATTGATGAGAAGTTTGGAACAAAAGAAAAGATGATACATTATAGTTCAGATGAAGAAGTGGATAACTTTGGAATTGTTAGATAGAATTCTAAAGTTTTCCTCAAGACTAACAATGACTTGTAGAATGATGTGCAAATTATTGAACAAGGATAATAGTAGAGATCTAAACCTAGGGAAGAGATAAGATTTGAGATGTCAACTTTTATCCCTTATAGGAATTTGACAAGGATTCACCCTCCTAAGTAGATAATTGGAAGTGCAGACAAATTAATAATGATAATGAACAAAGTAAATAAGAAGATATGTTTGAAATCTCATGTTGAACCAAAGTGCACAGATGAAGAATTCAAAGATAATCATTAGATCCAAGCAATGAAGGAATATTTGGATTAGATAGTTAAAAATTACAGATGTGGATTAGTTCCTAGACCAAAGGACAAGAATGTAATAGGAACTAAATGGGTTTTTGGGAATAAGATGAATGAGTAAGGAGAAGTTGTGAGAAACAAGGCCAAAATTGTTTCCAAAGGTTATTCAGAACAAGAAGGCATTGATTATGAGGAAACATATACACTTGTAGCAAGAATGAAAGTAGTAAGGATGTTCCCGGTATATACAATGAAGGAGAAATTCAAGGACTATCAAATGGATGTCAAGTCTACATTTCTGAATGGAGAACTAGGAGAAGTCTACATTGAGAAACCTAAAGGTTTTCCTTTATCAAAAGATAAATACATGGTATGTGAATTAAAGAAATCTCTTTATGGTCTAATGCAAGCACCCAAAACCTGGTATGTGAGGTTGGACAGTTACTTAGAAAATCTTGGATTTGCTAAAGGTGTGATAGATAATAACTTGTATCTAAAAGAAATTGAAGATGGTTTATTAATCATTATAATATTTGTTGATGACATCATTTTTGGAGGCAATGATGAAGCTAGTGACCAATTTGCTAAAGATATGAAGAATGAATTTGAAATGAGCATGATAAAAGAAATGAACTTTTTCTTAGGATTGTAGATTGCACAGAATAATGATGGTATATTCATCTCAAATACTAAGTACCTGAAAGACTTATTGAAAAGTTTTGGTTTGGAAAGTTGTAAAATTGTTGGTACACTCATGATAATCGGGCATAAGTTATCTAGTATAGATCAATGATTGGAGGCTTACAATATTTGACTCACACAAGATCAAATATAGAAAATGTGATTGGGATTGTAGCTAGATTTCAAATTGATCCTAAAGAATCTCATTTTGCAGCAATAGTAAAGTGAATATTCAAATATTTAAAAGGGACATCTAACTATGGAATTTGGTATGATAGATCAAATGATTTCACACTTTGTCATTTACTGATGCTAATTGGGCAAGTAGTATGGATGACATAAAAAGCACAAGTGGTGGAGCATTCTTTCTTGGAGGAAGATTGGTTTCTTGGTTAAGCAATAAGTAAGGTTGTATTTCACAAAGTATAGCTAAGGTAGACTATGTTACAGTAGCAAATAATTGTAATCAAGTTATGTGGATGAAGAAAATGTTGAAGGATATCATAATTGAGATTGAAGAACGTAATATCATTTACTGTGATAACACAAGTACAATGAGTATGTCTAACAATCATGTATTGCATTCTAAGACTAAACATATATTAATTATCATGTGCTAACAAAGAAAGCAATAGAAAAGGAGATCAGATTAGAGTATGCAAGTACCAAAGATCAGATTGCATATATCTTTACAGACCCTTTTCCTAAAGATACATTTGACTACTTAAGAGCTATGCTTGGGGTTATGCCCTTGCCTACTTCTAAGTGGAAGATGTAGAGAGTACATCAGTCTAGTGGTACATAGAACTACTATTTGATTGGACTAAATGTTGATGCTTCCAAAATGGGGGAGTATCTAGTATGTACTGAGTCATGGAGGACTCTTGGTATTTGGTATATGGTATTGAATAGTGTCTTTGGACATTCAATCTAGTTTATGATTTGTACAGCTAATTAGCAATTGGTATTATGATTAACACCTTTGATATTGATGTCAATGGGGGAGAGTTAGGGAAAAAAACATCTCCTAAGGCATAGAGGAGAGTGTGCATGAGAAGTACTCCTAAGAAATGGGGGAGAGAGATATTTTTAGAGATATTTAAAAAGATTCATGTAAAGATGCAAGAATATGCACCTATTGTAATATGAATTATTTAGTGATGAAGAAGATGACAATAGAAGTGTCCCAAATGATTTTAGATTTGATTGATGAAGAGGATTTGAGAAGATGCGAATAACATGCAACAACAAAATTTTACTTGGTAGTCTTGGAACTTAGATAGTTTTTCATCTATGTTTCCATCAATGCTAAAGGAGGAGATTATTAGCATGAATTTTGATGATACTACATTGGTGGAGTATCCTAAGAATTGGAGAGTATTGATATGTTGCATTCATGATTGTGTTTGTGATTGATGTCAACATAGCAATGTTTCTATATAGACTATGGTAGCCCTCATTTTCACTGTGCCACAAATTTGAAAATCCATTGTGAAAATATTTTTGAACTAGGTCATATTGTAAGGGTTTTTATTTTATTTTTCATCATTTTCTAGAATGAGCCCTAACTTGGTTATATTTTTTCCTAGTCCCGCTTTGAGATTTTACCCTAGTAAGATAATGTGATGTCTTAAGGTTGTGCTCTCACCCTAGTTATGAAGAAATTTCATTAAAATTGAAACTATTTTACTTTACCCAATGTTATCTTTCAAGTGGGAAATGGAAAATCTTTCAAAACATATGTTATGATCTTACAATGTAAAGTTTTGCATAAGATCACAGGCCTAGTACTCTGTGTTCCCCAATCTTAAGATATATTGTGTGTTCATAACATCGTAAAAGTTAAAGGGAAGGTCTCTAACTTTACAACTCCCTTTATATCATATTATCTTATGGGTCTGATGGAAGAATGATAAAATATGAGTTATGATCTTACGAAAAACAAGTCATCATAAGATCTCAAAGAAAGAAATGGAAGTTCATAATACTGCAAAAGGTACTAATCATAATATTGTCGGTTACTTTAGTACAAATAAGATATTATGAGATACAATCTTATGCCAAAGGAGGAGTCATGACATCAAAGATGTTCTTGAACAAGTTTATGATGCTAAGAGGGGCTTATGATTGTAAGATTGTAAGGGTAAAATGAGAAGTATAAGATAACATGATAAAGGAATGATAATAAGATTGTAACATAAAAAATGACAAAGCAAGGTGGGGCCAAAGGTGTATTTGCATAAGTTTTTATGACAATATGGAAAATTTTGTTCTCCAATCTTACAACAAGTAGTATATCATAAGATCTCCAAGACAGGGATAAAGAGTTACTATCCTACAAAACAAGTGTATCGTGAGATCGTAAAGTTGAAAGTTAATGTAGACAATGCTACAATGAAGAAAGGTAATGGTTTTTTGTAAGACCATAAGGATAAAGAAGGAAGGGTAAGATGATATGCCAAGGGAAGTATAAATAGTGACTGTCAGATCATATAAGGTCTTGGGGAGCAATGAGATGATACATTAAAGGGTTTTGTAGGATCATAAGGGCTTTTCTCACAACCCAAGATAATAAGACAACAGTCCATTTCAAAAGATCATAAGATCGTAGAGCTTTCTTTGACTTAAAAAATATCTTTTCCCTCCTAAGTTGGAATAACAATAGATTTCCCATGGCCAATTAAATTTGAATAAAGTACAAAGGGTCCCTAATCTAGATTAGTAATATAGACAATCCATCTGAGTTGATAGTATGCACTAAAATTTAAGACCAAGCATGTTGACTATCAATGCACATGGAAGGTTGATGAAGGTATGTTCATTATAAAACATTTCATAATCTAGTGAGTTGTTACCATTTGTAGAGATCAAAATCTTCAAAGCAGTTGTTGTATTTCAGTGTCAATAGACTATTATCTAGAGCTATTTTTAGAAAAAAATTAGTATTTTCAAGCTATTTCACAATGTCTGACAAACAAGTTAAAGAGATACAAGCTTCAAAAATGGAGATGGTAGAAACATTAGCTCAAAAGGGAGGAAAAACTCAGCAAATAAAACCTAATAGGTTTGTAGAAGAATGGATTAAGCTTTTCCCGAGATCATCTAATGCTAATTTTGTAGATATTCATGCCTTTGTGGACCCATATGCTCTATGTAGAGATGGTACATGTCTTGGAGTTACAAGTTATGAACTCTTCAAAAAAATTTACCATAACATAGAGAAGAAGATTCTTGTGTACAATCCATGGAAGAAGATCCTAACAAAATTGATCTTTCCAAAGGTTTTCATTGATGTTGATTTGGTAAAGGCCCTAATCAAGTCATACAATATGGCCACCAAATCATTCCATAGGAGAGATGGAACTATTATGTGTATTGGATCATGCCCCATTCATCAAAGCATTTGGATTGGACAATGCCATGAATGAACCAATGGGCTTGGTTGATTTATGATAAAAATTTGAGACCAGCACCAATGCCTACATAGGGAAATAAATGCTACAACATATTCCCATGGAATTTAAGCAAGTGGGAGACTATCCAAAGAAAATGGACAAGAAGGTTCCACAAGATAAATTTAAGAACTATTTTGTAAAAACTTTGTATGGAGTCTACAAGGTGATTGGAAAATATGGGACTGATATGGTATATGGAGCAAAATTTATCATAGTTAGAGATGTGCAAGAATTCTACCATGGAGGTGAATATGATTACGTTGAGTACATACTAGAGAGTATAAAAGAAAACATTGAGCTGGCCTAGAGGGGAGAAATGGAGCAATTCAAATTCCATTACTATTCATTGCTCATGCACCTAATCCTATATAAAAATGTGGGATACATAAACGTAGATTTTATTGATAAAACCTCTAATGCTAATGGAGAGTTTATAGTTCAGCCATGGACACGGGTATGGGATAATTCTTACCACTATTATAATTTGGCATCATTCTTTAATAATTTTAGTATTGTTATAATGAAAATGTTGGATCCAAGTTACTTTAGGGAACCTAAGGTATTGAAGAGTCTTTTGAGACCAGCCCTCCTCCTAGAAAGTAAAAGGTTAGACCATAATTGGGGGGATATTTTCCTATTTCCAAATTATTTTCTAATGAGGGTTTATGGTTATCCCTAGCCACCCCATATTTTACCTAAAATCATCCCCCCTAGATTGGACATCATTAAATTCATGTGGCAATTGTTTATGATGAACAAGGAGAACTTAGGGCCTCATGTTCATAGGGGTACATTCTCATGTAGATGTTTTAAGATAGGAGACTTTTCAATTGGAAAACAATCCCTAGACACCATCCATTCATTCCTCCACCACTAAAATTTATCCACTACTCCCTACAAGATGTATGATCCTGATAATTGGATAAAGAACACCTTCAAAGAGATAAGGAACTATGTTTTGCCTAATACTAAGGAGTTTCCCAATGAAGACCTCATTCCCAATATAGTTGCTGAGGGAGAGGCATCTGATAAGCTTGCCAAATTTGATGATGTGTTAAGAGTGGAAAATGAATTAAAAAGAGTAGATCTAAACTTTAGCATATTTTAGATGTATGTCCCTTATCCTCTTCGGATAAAGAAGAAGGTTCTAAACCATGTAGAGATAATGGCACAAATGCTAGAGGAACCACTTGAGATGAAGAGAGAGTGAATCTTGATAGTCCTAAACCTAATGTGACCTTGGAACTAGAAGAAGATAAGCATGCTAAGGCATCATGGATCACTAAAGGGAACAAGAGGCAAAAGATTGTCCACATCCATGAAAAGTTAAAATAGAGGACTCTACAATTCTTACCTAGGAAAGGTTAGTACTTTGCTAACTTGAGACAAAATTACATCCAAGACAAAGTTATTGCAGCAGAGAATACATTGATTCGCTTGGAGTTAGCAGCAACAAGGTTGGATGACAGGATCATCCAAGCCCAACAATTCATAGAGGATGATGATTTCATCTAATCTACTAAATTTAAGAGCTTCTTGTACAAGGTGAAATAGTGTGAGCTAGTACTCAAGATGAAATCAAGGGAGTCTAATGAACAAAAGCTAGAACTAGTTGAGAAACTACATGCTTATGATCTAAAGAGTGAAGTAATGACTCCTATGGAGGCAAAGGACCTTGTACAAAGGAGTGGAATTTTATTAGTGCATGGGTGGGATTTGGAGCAAAAATTTATGATTGACCAAATTAGAAGACAAGACAATCATATATCATATAAGGCATATGGTGTTGGTGGCTTGTAGAGAGGATCTAGATTCAACATTGACACCAAATCTCTAGTAGTGTGGAGCATGGCCCCTACAATGAACAAGCCCAAGTTGATGGATGTGTAGAGAAAAGAACAAGAAATATGATAGTTTGGACTCTTCAAGGTACCTTAGGTACATAAATCTCCAAGGCTGTAAAACATTTTTCATTTATGAATGAGGCCAAGGTAGAGGAGATAGAGACAAGGATAGCCAAATCCTTTCATGATTACATTGATGTTAGCAAACTCTATGAGGAAGAGCTAAGAAAAAGCCATGTATATAAGGAAGGGATTGAGGAGCTTGAGGCTAAGGTCCAAGTTCTAGAAGTTGAAGTTGCATCTCTTAGAGAGAAACTATCCAATGTAGAGAAGACAACCATCACAGAATAGAGAAAGGAATAGGATAGTCAGATACAACCATCCAAGGTCACAATAGAGACCACAATGCAAAATGATGAGTTGGAGGTATGTAATACAGATCCCAAAAGGATGAGCATTGATTCTCTACCAAATTAACAAGCAGATGAGGTAAGGACATTTGTCATTAAGTGTATGATTGGCCATAAGGTTGAAACTTTGAAGAATATATCACAATAGGCCCATACATTATATAATTCCTTACAAGATGATGAGAAATTTTGCAATGAAGCACTCTTATGGCCATCACCCACATTCAATCCTGGGGGCCATACATTCAATTCTTAGAGAGGCTTATTATGTTGATGGCTAAAAAGCCAAATTTTCCTAATAAGATCATTATAGTGAAGGAGGGCTTAGAAATGGTAAAGGAATTAATTTTCTTTTTCATTGGAAATTACAAATAATACAAGGGAAAATGAAAGTACTATCTCAAGGAATTAAGCCTTGTATTCCACCAATTTTAGATAATAGCAATAAGTTGAGAGAATGGTAGGAATGGTCTGATGCATCTAGTGCAGTGTTAACTAAAGAGACCACACTAGCAATTTTTTAAGATAGCAGTGATGCCCCATTTAATAATCTAGTTGATTCCTTGTTTAGAGAAGAGATAGATTTGAATAAATTTTTAGTGGATTCAAAAGCCATAATATATGCCAAGTGGAAAAAAGCCAAAAAGAACCTAGAAGTAATTAAAACCACAAAGTGGCCCACCAAGTGAGAGATCTATGTTTGGGAAGTGGTGAGAGAATTAAAGGCCCTACCAGTAGGAAGCAGCTGAGAAATAATTTAGACTAAAGAGAATGAGAGGTTAGGATATGATCAGATACACTGATTAGCTCATTAGAAAGGTAAATCTCTCATATATACACGTATCAAAATTTGGAACTTTTTAAAGAGGATAAAGGTAGAAGAAGACAAAGAATCAAGGTTAAAGCTCCAACAATAAATAGTCACCTGCTAACTTTTCAACTACTTCCCTATTTTTGGATCAAACACATAGGAATTTCTTGATTATAACTTTTTGTAAATGTCTTGCCTCCTTTTCTTCCATTAGGGTTTTGACATGTGCCCTCCTCCCATCTACAAATTGTTGCAATCCTTTATAAGGATTTCCAAGATGTGGAGTAGAGGTCAGAAGTCTACAGGTTTTTTAATTTATGTCATTTTTTATAATTTTCCTAGTTTTGTTAGTTGCATGAATAAATTTAGTCTTGTATACTTGAAGATATAGTGAATATAATGTCACAAGATAGAGTTGTTGTTGCACCAAAATATTGACTTATCAATGCTCAATACAACCACTAAACTTATATAACATATGAGGTAGTTAAGCTATGTCACAAATCCCAAAGGGAAAGGTTGGTGGTTAGTCCAACAATTCTCCCCTCAGCATTACCTGAGGAGATTCAAACATGTGGCCAAGCTCTGATACCACTTGTTAGAAGCTAGAGTTATTGATGCACCAAAAGATTGACCTGTTAATGCTTGATACAAGCACTAGACTTATAGAACACAAGAGGTGGTTAAGCCATGTCACAAATCCTGAAGGGGAAGGTTGGTAGTTAGTCCAACATATAAATAATCTAGTTGTCAAGTTCTGAGTTATATGGTGAGTTTATACCAAAATTGTATCTATTTTTAGAATAAATTAATACAAAAGAAAGTTCTTCATATCTATGTATCTGAGTTTTTTCTCCTTTCTTGCATATCTGTGATCTTGGGATTGAAGTGAACAATGTTGTTTTAGTTTAAAGCAATTTAGATAAATTATATATCTCTTATTGATTGCTTTTGACTTAAAAAATTAAGTAATTGCTTTCAGTAAGTGATAGGGTTTTGAATATATGAGAAGGATATGATAAGAATGAGATTTAGAGTTCACTTTTGACAAATTTAATGGTAAGTCAATTAAATAGGTCTAAAGTTGTTGGTTTTGACTCTATATGACAATGGATAAGGAACTAATCAATTAATTTCAGTTACAAGTTGATGGTTCTTATGGTTGAAAAATGCATATCAATCATAAATCAATTTTTAAATTATGTAATGAAGAACTTAAGTTGTTGGTCAATGTGTATTTGTAATAGCTCTCCTTTTGGTTATAAATAGCTATTCTAATAAGAAAGGCTGTTGCAAATCTAAGAAGAGATTATGACCATTATCTACTATAAGGGATAGCTTTGACAGAAAGTATAAGCAAGCAAGTGTCTAAAGAGAGAAAATTAGAATAACCAGCCACATTCATATCCCTGAGGTCCACCCACCTTGGCCCTACAGAGCCTAAAGAGCATAGAGTACTTTATACTCTGTTGAAGTTGGTCTAGAGCTGAGACTAAACATACTGAATATAGGATTTAGCTAATCCTTAGGTTTGTTTCCATCTTTTGCATCTTGGTATTGGGTTTAGAGTAGCTAATAGTCCAAAAAAACCCCAATAGACAAGAAGAATACCAGTCCAAGATCTTATGTTGCATAGTAATTGAGTAAGGGTTAAGTGATACATAGTTAAGGAAATGTTCCAAAGAATTACCTGATGACATGGTTAAGAGGACAAACTCAAAATCAAAGATGTATGACAGTTGTGTTTTATATACTATAAGTAGCGCAGGAATAGAGCATCTATTTGACAATTTCTAATGTTTGTATTATATCTTTTAGCCAATATATAATGTGGTGATGCATATTCAGCCAGTGATAGAAGATAGTTAGGTGATGATGTTAGTGAGTACACAAGACATAGAGTCATGCATGTAAATTTGTGTATAGACTATGAGCCGACAATGCTATTGTAATTGTAGTTATCTATATATCTTATTTTAATTAATTTGGTAAGACTTAAGGCCGACTCAAGGAATTATTATGAAGGTATGGTATAAATGAAAGATGTTTTCCTTGACTGTAAGAGTATCAAGTATCTATTGTGCATTATATTTACGAAGTGCAAAAAGGAGCGAAGTGTTGATTGAATGTGTGTAAGTGATCCAAGAGATTATTGGATGCGCAGTTTGTGATCTAGTTATAAGATCAGAAGGAGAAGAATTCTGGTTGACAAGATAAAGATAGAGAAAGGAAGTACAATTAAGTTCTATTATTTTGCAAGGAATAATACAAAGATCATTTGGATAGTGGGTCCATTGGTCTTTCCCTCAAATCTATTTGAGTAGTGGGTCCAACTATCTTCCATGACTCCTAATAGGGCTGGCACAACTCCCAATAGGGTTGGAATATCCTAATAGGGATTCAAAGTCTCCTAACAAGGACTCATATGTATCAAATTTTGTAACAAACTCCTAACAAGGTCTATCCTCTAACAAGAAATATTTATAATAGTACAACATCATGTGGGTACCATCCCCACCAGGGTTTTCCCTTTGATCAAGTGTTTCCCTAGTTAACATATCTATTGTTATTGTGTATGAGTATCTTGTTGTGGTTTTAGTTTACATTACTCATATGGTTAAGATTTTTTAAAGTTTTTATTGGTAATATTAATTATATAACTAATTCACCCTCCTCCCCCCTCTCAATTATATTGGTGCACTATATATTCTAACAAATATACTGATTTGGAAAAAAGAAAAAGGAAAAAATTGCTTACTTAGGATTTGGATGTTGATAAAGGGTTTAAGGAGGCCAAGTAGGATAGGAACAAACATGGAGGGCACGAGGATTACCATGTACATATTAGGGATGAGGAAAACTAGGGTTTTTTGAATGGAATACTTGGTAACCCAGGGCTTATGATGAAGGATATTGGCAATATGAAGTAGTAGATGCAGGACAGCTCAAGAGAATTTGATCAACTCAGTAAGATAGCTAGGGGGAGAGAACTCTAGGTCAACATATTGACAGACTATCTGAGGTTATTGGCAATGCTGAAGAGGTAAAAAAAATTATAAAATGTGTTCCACCACTTGAAGCCAAGAATAAAAATTTGGATCAGCTAAGAAAAGACATTCAAAAATGATTGGATGGTTTGGACAACAACATGGGTAACTTGGAGAAAATAATTAAGAAATTGGCTGATTAGAACTGCATTATCTTGAAGATAGTGGTTGACAACTTTAACACCCTGTTGAACAAGCTTGAACAAGGTAAAGGCCAAGGATCTAAGGATATGAAAGAGGACCAGGGCTAACTCCAAGAAGAGCAAGGGTGTGGAAATGAAAAAGAAGAGCTAATATGAAAGCCTCTACAGAAAACATGAACATCCTGGCAAACCAAGCAGTGGATCTTTTGAAGACACTATAGTTGTCTTGGGGTTGTATTTTTGCTTTCCTTTTGTTGTCTTTTTATGCGTAGTTGTATCTTGGCCTCTTTTTTTTGGTGTGTTTAGTATGCTTCTTTTTAGGTTTTGAAGCTTTATTTCATCTAAGGTTCTCTGCCCTTTTTTTCTATGATACTTTGTACAAGGTTTTGGGTTCTTTAAAACCTATTTTTATGTAATCAAAACAAATATACAATCCATCTATTTTGTTGGACATCCCATCATACCTTCTCTTCTTGATGATGATAAAAGGGTGAAAATTTTGGAGGTATGGAAGAACAAGATGACAAAACTTCCACAAAGGGCCATGAACCATCTCAAGGAAAAGGAAAGTTTCCAAATTAATGACTTCCACACTTTGTTAGATAAGATCTTTATCCTAGAGAATAATTTTATCAAATTTCAAATAGATGTTCAAGTTGTTGTAGGGAAGAAGTGGCAAGACATACAAAGGTTTTTCCTCGAGGTTTCCAAATTCACGTGGCATTCTCACATACAATTTTCTAAGCAAATCAATGACTATATGGTAGTGCTCAAGCCAATAGAATTGGAGACAAAAAATAATGAAGAGGAGGTTGTTGTTGAAGAATGAACTATGGATGGATCTTGTTAATATTAGTTTATATGCATTAGTATTAGTTAAGTTATGAACCATTGCAAAGTGAAAGCATCCAAAGCTATGTTGTACCCTTTCATTTTGTTTAAGAAAGGTTATCAAGATCTTATTTTGAGGGTCATCATGAGACTTCTTATTCATATAATTTTTATGATACATTCTGATATTTTTGAATGTGATTCAAGTTTTATGCAATATTATGAAGTATGTGGAACTTTAATGTTGATGTAATCTCAAGATTTATGCAATCTTTATTGCTTTGTGGTTGTTCCTTATTTCATATAGCATTATAAGATACTTTCCTTTGATACCCTATTCTGATATTTTGATGTTCAATAACTCATTGTTCAAAATTTTCCTCTTGAATCTATCTTCTTGTTGATTTATCCTAGCAATTGATGTTGGTGTTGGAGTTGCTACGACAGATGCTCATAGTGCCTCCTTTGAACAAATACCCATGTAAGTTTTTCCTAAAAGTGTTTTATGAGGTAAGGCCACCCTGATATTGTTCTTAATATTCAGGATTTTGATAATTCCTATGAATGGCTAGAGAAAGATAGTTTGATAGGGTATTCTTGGGTAGAACTACAGCCAAAAGCATGCTCAAAGAATGGGTTGCCAACACCTGGATCCCTCATGGTGTTTGGGTTGAAGGTGTTCAAAGCATCACTAAGGTATTTTTTATAGTTTTAATTTGGAAATCCCTCCTAGGATGGCATGGTTTTTAACTGCACATCCTATACAATTATGTCTTCACTCCTTGTTTTTCAGCAGTTGTCTCAAGACATCACTATATCAGATGATAAAAATTTGAAAGTCTTTGTGTGGGTCAATTTACTGGGTCCCCCTTTTCCTTTATAGTAATTTACTCAAGCTATTGCTCAAACCCTTAGCAAGGTGGTGTATGTAGAGTTGGATAAATTTTTATAATGCTTGTCCTCAAAGGAGAGTATGTGTTGAGGTTGACCTTTCTCGTGACCTGAAAGAAACTATTAATATCTAGGCTAGGGCTTAAAACTTCACTCAGAAGGTTATTTATTTGAACATGCCAAACACCTATTATCAATGTCAGTCTACTGACCACAAAATCAAGGATTTTTCCCACTAGTTGTGCCTCACAAGGAGGATCCTCCTAAAGAGACATAGACTAAGCCTAATGAGACTATAAAAAATATGAATGGACAAATATGGTGCGCAAGAGTAAAATTCCTCAACACATAATAAACTAGTACCCAACTTAGCCTAACCCTTGATGGAGGTTGTTCTTGTGGCTCTCGTTTCTACAAAAGTCATGTTGGCAGTGCCTCTTCTTTCACCACCTATTTCAAACCCTACTAGATAGGGGACGATGACACCTATGAGTGTATCTTAGCCTTCATAGGTCCACACTTTGAAGGAAGTCTCCATGATAGTTTCTTAGCCTTTGTGAAGGTCACACACCCTCAATGGTCATGGAGAAGATCCAAATGGAAGATTTGAGAAGTAGAGAATCATCTCTAGTGGAGATTCTTCTCTTGACTTTAGAGCCAATTCTTTATTACATAATAGTTTCTCCTCTCTTGGGGACAAGGATAATATGCAAGAATTTTTATCATGAACTTACCTTCATGGAATGTTCGAGGTCTTCTAGACCTCCCTTGAAATTACTATATTCATGATACCAAAGGTAGGCTTCATTTCTTGGATATATTATGTCTCTAGGAGGTTAAAATTTCTATATTTTTGCTTAATGCTTCTTGCCTTGTCATTTGGATAGACAAAGCAACTTTTTCTTCATAGCATGAAGTTGTTTGAGGTGGTGTTGAAAATCTTCTTTCCCTTCATTTGATTTATCTAATTATTTATAATGTCTTTCACCCCCTATAAAGAATTGTGTAGATTTTGTTGTCCTTCAATAATCATTCCTTTAGTGTAGTTAATGTTTATGCTACTAATTATGTTGTTGAAAGATCACAAATATGGCCTTAAATGGTAGACCATCTACCACCAACCATTGAGGGATTCTAATATGGTAGAGTTGGCTTCTAACAAAGATGGGATTTTAACCTTTAGATAGAAAGTTGGTGAGTGTGTGTCTTGGTACTACATGCACAATAAATTGGGCCTTTTTAATCCCAATCCTCACCACTGCCAGCATGGTGGGGTTTGTAATACTTGGTCCAATTTTAGAGTCTATTCTAACAAGATTTTAAGTGACTTGATTGTGCTATGATAACTGCTCAATATTTTTTTTTAAATTCATGAGGAAAGATAATTCTCTTTCATTCCTCTACCTAATGTGATTTTGTTAGACCACTATCCCATTTTATTTACTATTTTTTAGTGAACAACTCAATGATGTCCTTCCAAAATGCAATTTTTTCAACATGTCACTTCTTAATCATGAACCCATGATGGCTCATATATTACATGTCTAGAACTTGGAGCCTTAGCCCTACAATCATTCTAGGTGGATGCAATGGTGGGATAATCCTATCTCCTGTACAATGAGATTTCTTTGCATCTATGGTAGATACATTTCCATATACCATAGGCATTTCTATGATACAACTACCAAACACCTGTATATGACTTCTAAGGCCTTAGCCATGAATCTATTTGATCCATACTTGCAACTTCATCTTACTAATATCTACCATAAAAAAAAATAACTAAAAACTACGTCGCTAGGGGAGCCTAGATCAAAGACCAAGCCTCCAAGGAGTTTTTCTAAGGCTCTTAGAGCTATCCATACCTCTATGGGGATCTAAAGAATTAAGGAAGGTCATCAGATATTCTTTGAACTTCCTAACATTCTTCAATATTTTGTTCAACACTATAAGAAGGTGTTCACAACATAGGGAAATTCAGCTGAGAGGGACCAAGCTCTAAAGGAATGCATTGATGTTACTCCAAGCTGGCTTGCAGTTGAGCAACATATTCTTTGTGATCAAATGCTCACCATCACTAACCTCAAAGAAGATGTATTTTCAATGGTGGATGACAAGGCTTCTAGGTGTGATGATTTCTTGTGTGAATTTCACAAAGCTTTGTGAGATTCCATTGGGCCCGACCTAGATAAAGTCTACCTTGAAGCTTTTCACACTAAATATTTAGTCAACATTATCAAAAAGGTAAACATTAAATTCGTACCTAAAGCTAAAGACCTTGAGGATATTTGCAAATGGAGGCCTATCACTTTGTTGAATCTCTCATATTAAATAACGACTAAGGCTCTAGTTCTTAAGATTCACCATCTCTTTCCCTTTATTGTGCACCCTAAGAAGACTAGCCTCATCAAGTCCACACATATTCTTGAAAATATTATTACAATTTGGTAAAGCATGGAATGGGATCACAAGTCTAAGAAGCAAGCATTTTTGCCAAGGCTTATGACTGCATTGAATGTCCTTTAATTTTAGTCATGCTTTATGCTCTTGGATTTGGTTCTATTTTTATCTAGTTGGTCTAAACACTTTTTAGGGACACTTATGTTTGCATCACCATCAGTGGTAGACAATCTGAGGCCTTTGGTCTCTTCAAGTCCATTTGCCAAGGATGTTCTCTTGTTTTGGCTTTGTATGTTCTTTTTTCCAAAAGGTTTGGGTATTTTCTTACTAATGCCATCTCTTCCTATTGTGTTAGAGGCATTTCCTTTCATGAGTCACATACCTAGCTTTTCAATGGACACTTCATTGATTAATTCTTCCTCACTCTCATTGAGGAAGAGGAGAATTTTTCTAATGCTTTGCAATGTCTTGACACATTTTGCCTAGCCTATAGGTTGAATATTCAATGGCACAAAAGCTTGTGCTACAAATATTCTTTCCTTCCAACACTACCATGGCTCCTACAATTAAAATGAAAATGGATTCATCATGAAGAGGTCTTTCACTTTCTAGCTTTCCTCTTCACCTTCCAAGCTTAGGTTGTGGAACTTTGGAATGTTGTTCTTGCCAAGATCGTGAAGAAGCTTGGTTACTGGATCACCAAATCACTTTCTTTGGCTAGAAAGTTCCATATTTTCTCTAAGGATCTAGTTAAAACCCGTGTCTACTATTCCTCTTGTTGGAATCCATCCAAGGCCTCTTATTTGAAGTTGGAAAAAAACCTTCTTTAGGCTTTTGGAGTGAATCATCATGCATTTCACAGAGTTGCTTGGGAGTATTGTTGTCTACCTAAGGATTCTTATGGCCTTGGTCTTATTTCCACTTAGAAGAAGGGTATTGCCTAATGTGCCAAATGGGTTATTTGTACTCTCACTAGAGATCAAGTGTGGAAAATTCTTCTTAGGAATTGTATTTCTTTTGGCTTCCTAGTTAATAGACCTTCTTGGAAGGAGGTTGGTTTTTAAACCCTTTTCATCACGCTTGAACCAGTGCAAATCCAGTGTACTTTTATTGTCAAAAGCATTTGGAAAGCCTGGAAATCCATCAATTCATGGCTTTATTGCATTAGTGATGGTTTTAGGGATGGGATCTCAATGAGCCAACATAACATTTGGTGGTCTCCCCTTTTTACGGTGTAAGGGCATTTGCCTGCTAAAGTACAGGGTGCTAGTGCATTGCATTTTTTCAAACGTCACATTAGGACACCTAAAGATCTATTGTCTAGACTTATTATGAGCCTCAAAACATGGGATGACATGTAGATCCAGTTTCATCTGACCCAACTAGATCATCAAGCTTTTGACCTTATGGTCTTTTCCTTTCCTCCTCACACACTCCATAGATTAGGTATTCAACTAGTCAAATGATGGTGAAAGGAGTAGAAATGGTATCCATGCACTCCTCTTGTCCATTATAAGCCCAAGATGGGATGCCTTTGGCTGGTGCCACAATTGCCTATGGCTGATACTCTCAACTGACAGTGACACCTCTAGTCTTCTTAGCAAAATTGGAGATCAAGTTTAACACTATTTGGAATGTCATCATTGAGTCGAAGATTGTAGACTTTTCTTGGTGTGTTTTGTTCTAGGGTTTTCCTCTAGGTCTTTGGCTCAAGCATTTGGGAGTTCTTGACCCTTAGTGTCCCTTTTGTGGGCAACCTAGGTTTTTTTGCACATCTTTTGGTATTGTCAAAGAGCCCAGTAGTATTGGCTCTTGATACATGATTTTTTCGAGCCCTTTAGCCTAGAGATTTTTTCTTGGCATATGATCTTGTTTGGAGATTGACCTAGAATTTCCTCAAAATTATCTAGATTTAGCATGCATTCAGGATGGAGATTCTATTCACACTTTGGAAAGATGGGGATGTTGTTCTTTTCACTCACATCTTTCTCGATATAAATGGCTTTAAGTATACGAATGCTTGCATATGTAATAATGTAATGGTGTAGATACAAGTACATGCCAACACGTTGACCCACCTTCAAGAGTTATTGAATCACTGGGGTAATGCCCCTTGTATGGTGGCTAGAGTACTTCTAGATTCTAGGACCATGCTCCACCTAGTTGTTGTTGTTGGGGCCATAGTTCTTCCACCTGTCATTCCTAGACTCCTTGGTCATAGGCTCCCCATCGCTCTCTTGGTGATGGGAATGATGGTTAGCATCATTGCTTAGCCTCTTCATCACGACATGGCTCTAGCTAGTCCCTAGGCCCTACTCATGGCTCTGCTCCTTCTCTTGTTGTTGTTGGTTGGTTCACCCCTAGTAGTGGCTCTACATGGCCAAAGGCCACTTCTTCCAAATGGTCTTTCCCTCACCTAGCCCTAGCACTTTTACCTCCTGGGAATGAGGAGGAAAAAGAAAAAAAAAGATGCTACTGATGATATGTGATCTCTGCCTAACCCAACTATTAACCCCACTAATGTTTGGGGTTCAGATGATCACCAAGATCCTCCCACCTCTTCTGGTGTTGCTCCTATAGCCTAAGGTTGCTTATATATATATATATATAAAATGAATAGTTTGTAAGTTGTTCAGCCTTGTTGTTGTGTGTACTTTCACAGGGTGCTCTTGTATCCATCAGCCCCTTCTTTGTGAATATGTAACTTAACTTTATATTTAATAGATAAGGGACTATTCATAAAAAAATAATTAAATTGCTAAATTTAATTGCATAGCAAAAGAATTAGGACTTTAACTAATTAACCATGTATGTTGACAAAAATTTGGTGTACACAATATCATGATAAGGAACATAGATGGAATGATACAATTGTTGACATTAGAGTCAAGTTTGTTATTAGTGACACACACTTACTCAGGTAGTTAGTATCTACTAAGCGTATTATATAGTTAATAGTATTAACCAAGCATTTCAGACTTTATCGAGTTCTATAGTTGCTACTGAGTTTAAGGAACAATATTCAATTTGTGCCAAGTAGTCTCCACAAGGATGATGATCAGTAGTGTAAACCAAGCTTCATAAGGTTTATCAAGTTCCTCAATGCAAATTGAGTTGTGCAGTGCTTACCAAGTTTGTGGTTACAGTGATGTGAATCTAGTGTTGACCGAGCCACTTAGTGTTAACCAAGTGATTCAATTTATACTGAGTTCGTTGTGATAGCATTGACTGAGTTATGTAGTGTGAATCAAGTGATTTAGTTTATATGTCGAGTTTCATAGTATTCACTTAGTCACCAGTGCAGACCGAGTTCAAACTACTTGGAAGTGATCAGTGTGGACTGTGCTTCTATGTCTATTGAATGCATGATGATGCCAAGCATTGAAAGTGGATGTCAGTATCAAAACCTCATCGAGCTAGTCTTCAGAACCCGAGTTAGTGCAGTTGGGCCAACTTTATGTATTTTGTGTAGACTTTTATTGTAGCTAACTATGTTGAATTATAATTTGGATTGGTATTATATGTAATATTTTGTATCACATCCGAAAAAGAAGTATGAATGGAATGTAACTAGCAGAGAAGAGAAGAAGTGTGAAATACAAAGGCTACAACAATATAAGGAGTAACAAAGATTTATTTATCATAGGAAGGTGATCATTACACTCAAAGGAATCTCATTCACCAAACCAAGTTGCAGATCAAAGATCAGCCACTATTGTATCCTAACAAGTAGATCAGTTAAATCCTTTCACAAGGTAGACTTAACAGTCTTTTGTAAATCTCTTTATTGAGTGCATACTTTATTGTATGTTCATAAATCCTTTTGCAAGGTGGACCTAGTAGTCCTCATTGCTCCTAATAGGCTAGATCATCATAAGTGACCAATGTAAGCCTTAACATGCCAACTTTATATTGCAATACTAAAGCTTATGGGTATCATCCCCACCCCAATTTTACTTTCTATTTGGAAGGTTTTTGGGTCACCATATTGTGTGTCAAAATGTTGTGAATATTTAATGCTTTTATTTTTTCATGCATGCAATTAAATCAGAATACACATGAAGGATTAATTTTTATTGATTAATGATTCACCCCTCCCCTCTCAGTAACTTACCCTATCACATATATTTCCAACAATTGGTATCAGAGCATTGTGGTTCTCAGGAAAGAAGTTTAACATCTTGAGCAATGATCAAAGGCTATGGAGATATTCAGACTTGACAAGGCTATTGACAATGAAAAGATGGATTTGGAATCAGCTATTGGAAAACTCAAGAAAAGAAAGGAGAAACTCTCTCAATCCTTGAAAAGAAGAAAATATCTTGTTGTGTAGATGAATGGCCAACTCTACATTGTAAAAATAATTGAAAACATTCATTTAGAAAAGAATTCAGATGCATCCAATGAAGCAATCAAAGAACTATTAGAAAAGAATGGTACACCTCAAGAAGAAGTAAGAAAGCTAAGAAGAGAGCAAGAAATTCAGTCAATAAGATTATGTGAAGTCATGGAAGAGAAAAACAAGATAAAAGAAGAGATAGAAGGAAAGAACAATGAAATTTAGCATCTATCCCTTCAGTAGGAAAACTTCATTAATCAACTCAACAATGAAAATGATAAAATCATGAATCTAAGATCAGAAAATGAAAGATTGCAGAATGACCTAAACATTGAAAGGAAAACCAATGAGAGGATGATCAGATCTCAAGCATACATGGATCAACTAAATGAGAAAATCTAATATAGACAAAAGGGAAAAGCAGGAATTGGATATATAGAAGAAGGTGAATCATCCAAACAAGGAGCTCAAAAGAATCAAAGACCTACTTGCAATCATTGTGATAAGATAGGTCATACATCAAACAAATGTTGGAGCACTGGGAAAGCTAAATTCAATGGAAAATGCTACAATTATAATCAACATGGTCATAGAACTAATGAATGCAAAGAGAAACCTAAGTTTGAAGGCAAATGTCACAAATGTAAGAAGCATGGCCACAAATACTTAGAATGCAAAACTAAGTTATTGAACCCAGCAAAACAGATTGTAAAAGCTATATTTGGTTGGGACAATAACACTTGGTGTAGATGTCATTACTGTGGAGAATTTGGACACATTGGAATGAATTGTGTAAAACATCACTTGAGGACAAGAGACACCACCAAAAGATGTTTTATTTGTATAGAACTTGGTCATCTTGCCAAGAACTATATGAATACTAGAAGAATTGAAGATGAAAAGAAAGCCAAGGTTGATAACATCAAAAAGCAGATGAGATAGCAATAGATTCCAAAATCTTCTGAGAATGTAAGTCTGAGCAATGATGAACATGTCACTCAAGAATTGGGTGACTTAAGCATTTCTACTTGATCTCTCACAAGTGTACTAGAACTAGGATTCTGAAGTAGACATCTTACATCAGTTCTAGTTAGCTGAATGAAGGATCCATATCAACATTCAAGATGCAAAGGGATCACTGAGAATTCAAGAAGATGCTAGTCATTACCAAGCAAGGTCTGGTTGCAGACCTTATCGAGTAAGGTCAGATTGCAAGACCTTACCGAGCAAGGTCGAGAGTAACTCGTTATTGTGTGAAAATCAAGTCATGGATGACTCTGCCAAGCATTCAATGTAGGCCAAGTGGAAGAAAATCGATCATTTGAGTGAACAATCGTATTAGGCATTTATGACGATTGAAAGGCAAATTTTGATAAAAAGGAAAAATCAAATTCATTTGACATCGCAAATTTTCAAGAACTATTTGTGTAGAGAAATTTCTGAGCATCTGAGCAATCTGAACAAATTACTGTTGAAGATTTTTGCATCTTTGAAAACCCTACCAAGAAAATGGTGTACTCTAGTAGCAAGATCAAGAAAGGGTTAGAGATATTAGTTCAAGGAGTGGAATGGAAGGCACCATACTTTAAGTTGAGTCCAACTATCACGGAAATCCTAGATCCAAGTAGAGCTCAATCACAAATTCTATCTAAGGTACTATTAATTAATGATATTCGTTCACATTTTTGATATGCTATTCAAGATATTGGAACCCTGGAGAAATTATGTGTGAATGGTGTGTTAAAATCGGAGCATCAACACCTTGAAGCAAAAGGTTTGACTCACATTCCTCACATGCCACAAGACTTTCAAAATAAATGGATGAGATTTATTCTCAATCGTGTGCATAATGGTCAATTGTGGTTGGAGCAACCTATTGTGATAACAAAGAAAATAATCCATTAGTTTACATGACTTCCAATGCTAACCAAGGCAAAGATGACCAAAACCCTAAGTCGGGTCGAGCTAGACAAGAAAATGCTTGTTCAGTGGGATGGAAGGGGAATGAAGATCTGTTGTGCTACGGACATGGAATTGAAGTTTGGGATACATGTCATTGCACATAAAATATATAGCTCAAGCAGACTCAACAATGTATCATGTGAAGTTGTGGATCTCGCATACAAAGTGGTCAAGAATAACATGTCACTTGACCTTGCCGAGTTGATGTTGAATTAGTTCAACAAAAATATGGAGAGTATAAGAACTTCAAAGAACAATCCTTGTAAGTTCGGTTCACTCTTAACTTGTCTATTTTTCTATGTGCAAAGGTTTTTCCCATCTAAAGGTACAGTTGTATGGAGGAAGAATGTACCTATTCTTTACAAATTAATAAGTGTATAGGTAAAATGGGAGAAAACTATGTTAGTGTAATAGATAACTACTTTGATGCTTTTAAGGACAAGATGAATATTAGATTCAGGATCCCTAAGAAACTTGTAGATGACTACAAAGATGATATTTGTTTCATGGTTGATAGTGATAAAGTCTATATACAAGTAGTTAGACCAAGAACTATATAGGTCAAGCCTCTAGGTTATGAGGTTAATATTGATGAAACTAAGGACATTATTGAAGCACTGGTAAATGAGCCTATTGACCCAAAAGTTGCATACTTTGGCACTTATGATGAAGAAAAGGAAAGAATAGAATTAGAAATAAAACTCCTTCAAGCGGTGAACAAAGGAAAGAAGAGGATTGCAAAATTGAAAACTAGCTCCACTCTTCTATTGACTGAAGGTAAAGGTGATGACATTAAGGAAGATGAAGTAGAAGATGAAGAGAAGTTAGAGGAAGAAGAGCCAGTAAAGAAGAAAGATAAGGTTATTATAACCAAACCTGCAAAATCATCTACTACTATGTTCACAAGGAGGGCATCTAGGAAGAAACAAGGTGGAGATGTAATCTTCAAAAAGCCATCACCTTCATTCCAAGAAAAGTTGAAGGAAATCGACACTAGAGCCAGTATGGAAAATTTCAAATCATTGAGGCATGAAATAAGAACTACAGAGGAGCAAAAGCAAATTGAAGACATGGTTATGTCTAAGATGGGCAAATGAGAATATTCTCCAAATCATCTTGTTCAACAAATTCTGAGTGAATTGATGGAGAAAGTTAAGCCAAGATGAGAACAAGCCAATAAAACTGCTAAAGACATTTATGAGAAAACCCTAAGGCAACTCATGTCAAGCTTGAATGACAAGGAAGTTAAAGAATCCTTAAAGAAGAATGAAGAAAATTTTACCTTGAAGTTTAACACTTGTCTAATATTAATCAATGACATTTTACATGTAGTGAAGAATGATACCAACACATGGAAAAACATCTATAATCTTCATAAGAAGAGTGATTTTGTTGTTAATGTTAGTGACAAGGATGATGATGGTGTTGATAATGACAAGGAAGAAGAAGGAAATAATGATGAATAGGAAACAAATTATGATAATATACATGATGAGGAACATGAATAGGGACAAGAAGCTACCAAGGAAGATCTACCTAAAGTTTAGAACATTGAGGAGACCAACCTTGAGAAAATTGCAGCAACGATCATAGCCTCACTTCCTCATTCTTCGAGTGAAGCATTGAATACATCAAGCTTAGAGAAAGCCACTACAAAATTGATTGTGTCAAACATTGCAAGTACAAGCACTCAATCAAATTTTGCACCTATTTAGCTCAGTACTTCACTGATAGAAGTGATAAGCACTTCATCTACCAAGCAATCACCACTTCCTCCTCCATCAGTTTTGGTTACACAAGGTATTTCTTCAATAAGTGATGTATCTAGTTTTTTCTACCAGTCCTACTATTTCTACCATTGTTTCCATTCTGAGCATGTAATTAATAAGTACAAGGACAATTGAGACCAAGCCTCAACCAAGTACAAAATTTTTGAGTAAAGGCAAAGAGAAGGAAGAGGAAATTGATCTTGATGAGGAGATTGTTATTCTAAATTGGGATATCTCCAATTTTAATCCTAATCAGATGCATATATTTGGAGATCTACTTTAGAAGAAATCTAAGCAGCAGAGGCTTAGAGAAGAAAGAAATAAAGAATTTCAAGTGCTTGAAGATGCTAAGAACATTCTTGTAGAAGCACTCAGGACAAAGGTTGACACTTCTCGACCAATTTGGGTTCAGTTAGCAAAGGTAGTCCAGAAATTCAATGAAGATTTGAATGGACAAGAGAAATTGTTGCAAAGAGCTGAGAAGAAATTTGAGAATAAATTTTTGGAGCTAATTGCACAGAAGATTGCAATTCATCAAGTAGACTTGTCTACTATTCTAAGCTCATTTGAGACCTCTTGCAACAATGTGACTTTATTATTCGGTAAACTTTGTGATACTTCAAATTTTACCAAAGAAATTAAAGATAAACTTTGTAAAATTGATGAAGATCTGAAGGCAAGTGCACAACAGTTGCAACTTGATCTGAGTTATAGCTCTACCCACTATACAAAGATCAAATTCTTAACTGATATGCAAGCAGAATTACTAAGAGAAGAAGTCAGGATAAGAGCTACACTAGTAGATATATAGGGCATGATTCTCCCAAACATGGATGCATTGCAAAAATATATTGGACATGTTAAAACCCTCATCCATGGGAACAACTTCTCAATTACACATTCACATGATAGAACTTTCAGTAGAAGTTCAAGTTGCATTGCACACATGTAAGGTGTTGCAATAAAATTGGGACAAGACAATGGCATTGATTCTAAAAGTACATTCAGATTTCTTGTCACATTTTGCCATTACTATATAGTATATAGAATGCATCTTTGGAATTAATGTCAAAAAGGGTGTGCAGATGTACATTGTAAAGGGGAGAAGATATAATATAAGATGTACATAAAGGGGGAGAAAATGTATATATTATATGTAAAAAATGAGAAGATGTGAAAAGATGTAAAGTATATTGTATAGATGTATGGGGAAGCAACATCATATTATATACATGTATAGATATATAGAGAAACATCTCTTATAAAAGCAATTTTGAAAAATCTAAAAAACAGAGTACTCTACTGAGTTGGAGACACAAGATGTAGAATAAAAGTGTTTGAAACTTTTTGAAATTTTGTTTTGATTGATAAGTGTTTTTGTCACTAATGCCAAAGGGGGAGATTGTTGACATTACAGTCAAGTTTGTTATTAGTGACACACACTTACTCAAGCAGTTAGTATCTATTGAGCATATTATATAGTTAACAATATTAACCAAGCACTTTAGACTTTACCGAGTTCTATAGTTTCTACCGAGTTCAAGGAACAATATTTAGTTTGCGTCGAATAGTCTCCACCAAGATGGTGATCAACAATGTAAACTGAGCTTCATAAGGTTTACCGAGTTCCTCAGTGCAAACTGAGTTGTGCAGTGCTTACCGAGTTCACAGTTACAATGATGTGAATCTAGTGTTGACTGAGCCACTCAATGTTAACCAAGTGATTTAGTTTATACCGAGCTCGTTGTGATAGCATTGCCCGAGCTATGTAGTGTGAATCAAGTGATTCAGTTTATATGTCAAGTTTTGCAGTATTCACCGTGTCACTAGTGCAAGCTGAGTTTAGACTACTTGGAAGTGATAAGTATGGACCATGCTTCTACGTCTATCAAATGTATGACAATGTCAAGCATTGACAGTGGATGTCGAGTATCAAAACCTCACTGAGTTAGTCTTTAGAACCCGAGTTCCTGTAGTTGGGCCGATTTTGTGTATTTTGTGTAAACTTGTATTGTAGCTGACTTTGTTGAATTATAATTTGGATTGGTATATATGTAATATTTTGTATCACATCTGAAAAAGAAGTATGAATGGAATGTAACTAGCAGAGAAGAGAAAAAGTGTGAAATATAAAGGCTACAACAGTATAAGGAGTAGTAAAGATTTATCTATCACGAGGTGATCATTACACTCAAAGGAATCTCATTCAACAAAACAAGTTGCAGATAAGAGATTGGCCACTATTTCATCCTAATAGGTGGATCAGTTAAATCCTTTCACAAGGTAGACTTAACAGTCTTTTGTAAATCTCTTTACTGAGTGCATACTTTGTTGTATGTTTGTAAACCCTTTTACAAGGTGGACCTAGCAATTCTCATTGCTCCTAATAGGGCAAGTCATTAGAAGTGATCATTGTAAGCCCTAATAGATCAACTTTATACTGGAGTATTAAAGCTTATGGGTATTATCCCCACCCCAGTTTTACTTTCTATTTAGAAGGTTTCTGGGTCACCATATTATGTGTCAAAGTGTTATGAATGTTTTAATGCTTTCAGTTTTTCATGCATGCAATTAGATCATAATACACATGAAGGATTAATTGGTAATAAAGGATTAAGCTTTATTGGTTACTGATTCACCCCTTCCCTCTCAGTAACTTACCCTATCACATATATTTCCAACAACAATAACCAATGAATAAGTGGAACACCCTTTTCTATGTAGGTCTCACAAAAATAAATAAATAAAATCTTAATCAATCGATTACAAACATTAGAATTGCAAGGTGGATACACATATCTTGTCATATATATGAGCATATCAAACCCTTAAATAAATATAGAGCAATGAAGCATGAAGATGGTAAATAGGTTTTGGATCTAAAATAAGTCATGAAATCATATAATATGGATCTTAAATGCCTAATGATAATAAGAAACAATTAATAGGAGTGTGGGTTTTCTAGGAACATATCATAAATCTAAAGTAAATTAACTTTGTTAGAAATAGTCTAGACTAATTTGATAAGGCAATATAGAATATACGAATTAATCTAGCTTTAATAATGGTAGCTAGGATTAGTATATTTGATAATTTGTAATGATTAATTTTTTATAGTAAATCTGAAGGATAAAGATGCTTGGATCTATGACCAAAGAATATGTGCTAGTGATGAAGATTCTAGATTCAAATAAGAATCTGCTAAAAAAAGACAACCTCTATATTAGTGAACACCTTAGAACTTATGTTATATTCATGTCGTATTGGAGGTAAAGTTTGTATGTTTGGGTCATGTTTGTGGTAACAAATCATCTTTTTGTCCAAACTTAACCAGGTACATATGTATAACTTTACTCCACTATTTACTTGAATGATTTTATCTTATTGAGCTCTTTCTCAATATCTAAGAGTTACCAATATATAAATAGCTTAATAGGTTGTCATAGTATTACTCATAGATTCATGGTCATAGGTCAACTTGTAGAAATGTATATAGAATATGAAAACAACAATCTTGAAATAAGTATACATTCTTAGAATGCTCGTGGGAATCTATGTTGTATTCATTGTCTTAATACAAGTATAAATGAATACATTGAATGCTTTTAAAGACTAGTACATAATATCGAATTATGTAAAAATTAAAAATGATTAAATAGATATTTGTCCTAAATTTAAAAGTAAGAAATTATCTATCACTATAAGAATGTCCTCGTGACCATAAACTAGTCTAAAAATTTGTGAATGAAAATATCAGTAAACAAGGAAAATAGGCCAATGCATAGGTTTGTGGAAACAAATAGAGGAAAGTAAGTGATAAGCATTGTATAAACATATGGATTGGAGTACTGCATCAGATTTTAGCTAGGAATTCATAAATTTATTTCCTAAACGACAAAGGTGACGACAAACATTGAGCAACCATTCACATGATACATCTCAATGTCCAAAAAAATAACTCAGTCCCTTTCTTACTTCAAACTATAATCAAACCATAGAAGAAAATAGGTCTTTTAACCCTACACTGAGTAATTCTTCCCCAAACAAGCGTTTTGAGTCTTCTTAAGATCAGAGATTTCCCCAAAAAAAAAACCCAAATCGATTATTTAATATTTAGAAGTACATTACTATGTGATTAACTGCCAGGAGAAAAAACAAACAAGACAACCTATTAAGTTCAGTATTTTACCAGTTTAATCTGTAAACTAGTAACAGTTTTCCACCATCCTTTCCATACTAACATGTTTTGGTACAGGTGTTTATGTCGGGATTAATAACCGTCCACCACCATTTTTCCTGTTTTATGAATTGTGTAAAGCTCAAGCGTACACCCAACCTGATGAGCCTAGAATTGACTAGGAAAGAGCTTACACAGTAGGCACATAATTTTGTATTCCTCGCATCTAAAATCAAAGCAGTAATAGAGTTTGTAGATCAACCATCCTGTAATTTAAATCCGAACAGTCAATTAGCTAAACAAATCATGCTTACAATTCAATGCAGCGAATCGAAAGACCAAAATTCAGAAAACAACATGTAAACAGAGAATTATTTGAGGTCAAATCATACACTGTAGAGCTCAGCTATTGTGTAGAGACTAGGCTTCCATCCTGAAGAGCTGGAAATTTGTCCTCCTTTTGTACTGCCATTAGACTGAATCAACAATGGAGTCGCAACATTTTCAAGAAGCCCTGCATTTATATTTCGCTCAACTTGTGGTTGGGAAACGAAAGAAGCTGAATCTTCCGCCTTGGTTTTCGACTTCATTGAAATCGACATTTCCCCCTTTCCTGATCCTCCCTTTTGTCGCAGAGAATACGATTTAAGCTTTTGAGAAGGGGGCACGTTAGTGAAAGAGAGAGGCAAGGGAACCAGATAATAAAAACAAGAAGGCCGAAGCTTGGCGTGGGGAGGCAAAGGGCGTGCTAAGAGAAGCCCCAGACGCCTCACAGATCTGGCATCGAAAATCCCATAATTTCTGTATTCATCGCACCAAATTATGTCTTTCGCATACAGAGGAGGTTCAAGCCGTAACATTTTCCCGTCTGCTTTCAAAAGCTTTATGTCTCCTGCACTGCTTACACATCCCCCCATTTCTATCCGCCCTGCCTCACTTCTCTGCAAATATTTAGGCCCGAAGCCAGTAAGATTTCAGATTTCTCTGGCCTAGAATTAAGGATTGATGTGGTCAGGATCGGACCAGGGGATTCAAAGGCGTAATACTAATCGGATTTTTCTGATCCCGCCAAATTTATTTGGATATAATCTTACCCTTACCCTCATCTTTTACAGGATCAAGCGAATACAAGAAGTAAAACCTAGTGAACTTTCAAATGAATCAAACATTTCTGGATCTCAATTTCTATGAACTACACAATCTCAGTCCTAAACTGGTCTTTAAAGAGGAAGGTAAATGCCGATTCAGCCTACCTCTTACTGCAATCCACGATCCAACAGAAAGAGAAGCCTCACTACGCCGAACTCTGGTTCTGGCATTTCGTCTGTATGGCTTGAAAGGGGTGGGAAGAATATTTGCTCTGCTCTTCCTTTACTTTACGTAGCTATTGGCGTATATATATATGTCTGTAAAGCAGCTCTGTGGAGAAGAATATAAAGTAGTTTGGGGCCCCTCCCATTCGACAAAGTCGAGTACATGCGATTTGTTTTTGGCTCTTCTTCTTCTCATTCTAGAATTTCATGATTTTTCGCTTTTTCTTTTTGTTTTGATTGAACACAACATTCGTTCCAAACGAACTATTTAAAGGCGGCATTTTTGTTATATGGCATTTTCTGTTTGGTTTTGCGTTGCGTGTAAAGAATAGTTTGATTTGGTTATATATCGAGGAAGAACAAATAGCCTTATGTGAAGTCGGATTCTTTTTTTCTTCTTTATTTGTCTATTCATTTATATTTTCACGCTTGTGTCTATATTTTATGTATGTGTATTATGTTCCTTTATCTATTCATTCTACTCATTAATTTTTTATTGATATTTCAAAAAATTATCTTAATGAACAAAAAATTGTTGTTCATCATATTGGTCATAATTTTAGAATTGCAACTTCTTACGTATCTTGTAAATAGAAGGACAAAATATTAGTAGGGTTTCTTTCAAAATTTTACAAATTAATCATATGCATGCAAAATTAGTGTCATGTTCATAGATTCAATCATTGATGTTTTGAGACTCAAATTTAAGAAATTGATCAATTATTTCTCATTACTTCCTTCCTAGAACTAGCTAAACATACTTTTGTATGGTTTATTGCTATATCCTTGTATTTAAAGTCATTCAATGACATTCATTTGATTATCCAATAAGCACAAGAAGAAAACCATTCAAATAACTTACATTTGTGCATCAAAATAAACTTAGTCTAACATAACAAACATATTCCCTCGTAAAGTTAAATTCCACTAACATGTTGCACTTTAGACTTACAAGGAAAAAATTGAACGATGTTTTTGCCTTGACATTTTTTGATTAGAAATGTCTCAATTGAACCATGTGGCAACTATGTGGCACAAGCAAGTTTACTTGAATTTTTAATTCAAAATTCACCATAGAAATAGAAACTATAAATTATTTCTAATGCTAACAATTTCATTTGGAATGGGTGAAAACTATCTAGGTGGCAATCCAACCCCACTTTTGGGGTGAATTCAATAAAAAATAAATTCTAACTTTGAATTTCTCAAAGTTTTTTTCATAAGATCGGAAACACCTTTTTGATGAACTCAAAGTCTTGAATTTGACAAATAATTTTTAGTATTAGATTTTTTTAAATTTATTGCAAGTATGTCATTAGAATCAAACATAAGGCTAATAATCTTTTATATAGGTCAAAAGTAATTTGAAATTGTTAGGAACATGAGAATGGTTATATGACCATTGAGAAAGTGTGAGGAAACTATGGAAGGAAATGAATATAGTGTTGACAATTAAAAATATCTTGAAGCAAACAACTAGGTAGATCATTTTGAATATGAAGAGGCCCTTAAGTTGTTATATATTTGGCTTGATGTGTGCAAAAGTAGTGCCTCTATCACTTCTTTTGAGGAGCTTCACAATGTGAATGCTCTAGTATCATTGAGGCTCTACAAGGTAAAACCTCTCATGGTACCTTTGGTTAGGGATTTAACGTACCTTTATCCTCTTATTTAATCATACAAAATTGATTTTACTTTTTAATGCTTTCCAAAAGATTTAGCTGTGTAGCATCTCAATCTATCAAGCATGAAGTCCTTTGTCTTTTGGTGGTAGTTCTTTTAGCTGGTGTATCTGAGGTATCACATTTGAATATCTCAATGGGTCCACGACTAGGCACTAAGGTATGGCCTAGTTTCATGTGGCTCCAATTACAAAAGGATACATCTTGTCCCTTTCTATGCTTTCTCAAGAGTCTCTCTCTCCGGTTTCTTCTCCTGGAAATAGCCTTCCTCTTAATATCTCAAGATTATAAACAATGTTATTAAAGATCAAAAAACTCAGTTGGTGAATCCTCTCACAAGGAAATCTTAGGAGGGGGACTTATGTCTTATGTGGATAGCTTCATATCTTGGGTGAGAAGTATTTGGTCAAAGACTCGTTAGAGATTTTTGTTTTATTGAACAAATTCTAACTTATCTCTTTCTTTCGACATGAAGACTATCTTTAAACCCTAAAGGGTTATTTGCAGTTTCCAAGAGAATCATAAGAAGACAAGTTAATAATTAATTATGATGTTTTTATTAAAACTTTTTGAAAATATTAAAACATACTTTCTCGCGAACATAACTAGGTCAAAACTTCATGAAATTCAATTTTTTATCCTATAATATATGTGAAGCATAGAATGTGTAGTTCATCTTTTGGCTTTAAAAAATGTGTAACCATTTGAAAGTTATATATATTCCGCAATCAACCCATCAATTAGGACTTTAGTCATAATGCATGTATAAATTAATATTAATTATATATATTAAATTCAAAACAAGGTTTAATTTATATTGGTAGAAAGTTGACAATTTTCCTAATAAACCCTTTTCACTTCTATCAAATTTAGATAAGAAAAAAACATCATCATCCATATGGGTGAAGTTTGGAAAACTAAGGAGACAATTAAAAAAACATCTTTGTGTTAACTTTTGAAGTTTGGTATCCCCAAGCCAAGCCCCAAAGAAATTATAGGGGAAATCTCAGGGCTACTAATTCTACCAGAGAAAGTGAATATCTTATCCCAACGAATATAAATTATAAATACATATTTTTTCAACTAAAAAAAAATAGTATTTATGATTTTTCCTATTATAATTAATGTGGTTTATCAACTAGATATTTATATAATTAATTAGTTAGCCTACAAAATATAATGAAGTATAATAGATCATATGTAATTATGTATACTATAGTACAAATATAATTAATGATATAGATATATATTATTTGATATTAGTACACACTATATGTTGGGATACTTTAGAATAACTGGGGGGGTGGGGAGTTGAATCAGTTATCCAAGGTCCAAATAAAACTTTCCAATACCTCAACTTATACTTATGCATGCATTGATCATTCAATATCTTAAACATATGCATATTGTTGTCCTAGGTCAAAATAACTTTTTAGTAATGTAAACATGTAATACCACAAAATCAATCACACATTTTGACACAAGGATTTTACATGGAAACCAAATTTGGGAAAAAACACTAGTAACATGCTACCAATTTTTACTCTTATGAAGTGAGCCCTATGAGGAGCCAACCATGTTGAAGGTTACAATGCACACTATTAAATGTGACCTGGTTAAAAGATTTCAATGACCTTGTTAGGAGTGAGCCTTGTTAGAGGACTTTAGAACATTCCATTAGAATATCACCCTATTAAAGGATTTACTAATGACTATTAGGTCAACCTTAGTCTAAAGGATTTACCCAGACTGATACAATTGTTAGAGAGTAACAACAGGACCTAATCTGATAATAAAATAACTCGCTTGCAAATTACAAATCTCACATTCAGTCCTCCATTCTACCTGGCATTCATCCTCTTCATCTTTGACAGCTTGTTCACCCTTCAAGAATTCATAACCTTAAGCTTTCTTTCTTTGTATGTCAACTGTAAACTCTTCTATTTGGCCACCATATGAAGCAACACCCTAGACTTCTTGTCTTTCTCAGGTTCTCACACATGACACTAGTTTCTTATGGCTCGTTATCTCCTTATATAGAGATTTTAGGTCTTTTGTTGCTTAACCATAATTGTCCATTCTAGGGTTAGATCAAATTCATTGAATCTACCCATCTTTCCATTTTATTCCCTTCTAGAAACTTCCTCTACAATCCTCTTTGAATTTCTCAAAATGGTTTATCTTGAAATCTGTGCCACCAACTCATCATAGTTATCTTCCACATGCTTCACACTATTCAAGAAATCAACTTTTTCAGCTCAGATTCATTAAATCTTCGATCTAACACATTTTACTAGCACTAGACAATGACACTTTGTTTGCTCGACAAACACTATCTTTTGATGCTCAACCAACATTGGGTCGCTCGACATCCACTAAGTCTTTATTGGTGCTCGGCACATATTAGACTTTCTTCATTTGGCACCAACTAATTTCTCTTTTCTTAGCACATACTAAACTTACTACTCAACTTCAACTAATTTTTTACTCGGCCTACACTAACTTTTCTTGGCTTGCATTGTTTGTCTGGTCAAGCTTGGCAGACATATTTCTTTACTTAGCATTCTTCAATTCTTTGCTCAAGTATCCTTTCATTATAGCCTTGAGTAGATAAAAAATACACTCTATCATTAATGTCTTGCTTGGTCTTAGTGCTCCTTTTATACACCAAATAACTCAACCTTTATTTAGGTTCTCTTGTTATCCTTTCTTTTCAAATTCTCTTCATCAATCAAACAAATGATAGCATTCAAACCAAAGTAAGAAATTTGTTGAAAAGAGATTGTTTTGAAGTGTAGAACCTATAATGGAACAATCATTATTTTTTCAATGATGTCAAACGTACTACTTGCTGGTGAGACAATTGCTTTTTGGTCTAAATGCTATCATTTGGTTGATTTAAGGACTTCTTTAATTACAGTCTTAGTACTACAGTATGATCTAGATGCCAACATCTGATTTTAAATGATATTCCCCAATTTGTAAGCCTCTATGTCCAAAATCTCAACTCTCGAGTGGTTAAAATTCTTCTAAGAGAACAGAGCTTTGATACCAATTGTTGGAAGTTTATTAGGAAAGTGATATACTGAGAGGGGGGTGAATCAAGATCACTAAAACATTTATCTTTCAAAGAAAATAAAAAATTAATTGTATTCACCACTAGTTCATCTCATATCTAGATCATGAATAATATAACCTTAAAGTGCTAAAATAAATCTAGCAATTCATCACATCCATAAGCATAAATGTAAACACATAACACAAAATATTTTGGTTACCAAGAAACCCTCCAAGGTAAAGGTAAAACTATGGGGATGAAACCCAAAAATATTCACTACTACAGTAACAAAGTTTGCCTATTTGGGATACAAATGTGATCACTTATGATGATCTACCCCATAACGAGTCTACTCTATTAAGAGCTTTACAAGACTGTTAGGTCTACCTTGATTAAAGGATTTAAAACTCACAATGAAGTAAGAACTCTATTAGGAGATTTACTTAGGTCTGTTAGGACCACTCTGTTAAGATATTTACCTTAATTCACTTGCTAGAATGCATCAGTACCTAATCCTTCAGTTTGCACTTATAATTTAGATTATGGATCTTCTCTTTCCACTCTCTAATCTAATCTCATATTTGATCTATTTCTTCTCTTCTCTTCATTGCTCCACTCGATCACTATACTTTGTTCCTTCAAAACTTTGCTTGTGGTCTCCAAAACAAAATCCTTTCACATGCACATTCAGCACACTTTGCATCATATGGAATAGGTTTTGGATATGCCCTTAAATAGCCATCTGTGGAGTTTTCTAGAGCATAATCAACCATCTAAATGCTGCCCTTTTTGCCTCTTAATCTGATTGGATAAATTTCCTTCATAGGGATCAACAATCCATGCCAAAATGTATAACAAACTCTATAGAAAACTTTACAATCATTAAATTTCATTTACATGTAAGCCCAAAATAGTTTACTTCATATTTTGTGTCATTCCAAACACTCGTGTTCAAAAATTCTTACTTGACACCTATAGTTCATGATGATCGGTCATAACTATTATGTCTGGTGATGCTTAGCCTGTGCACTGGATATCTCAACTTCCATAGGGATACTTGGTGACCATAGACTTTCTCAACTCCTATAGAGCTCAGAATACACAAGATAATTTACAAGTTTAACAAATACATAACTCAGCCTATATAGAGTGATTCAATTGCAATGATGATCAACCAACCCTTCGTTCTATATGACTAAGTGTTCAACACTAATAAACAACAAAACTAAAGAGATCAACATGGCTCAGGGTCAAGGACAAGATTATGGTTTAGTTTTTTGTTAGGGTCATATTTCACAATTTTTTAGGGTTGGGGTTAGGATAATGGTTTAGGGTTATGGTTTGTGTTAATGAATAAAATATTTTATTAATGTAAATAAAATTAAATACTAAAATAATTATAAATTAAAATAAAATGACTAGTCTCTATTAACTTAATCATATCAAATCAAATAATATTTGTATTAAAATGAGATAATCCTTTAAACAAATAAAATAATTTTAAATATTATTCATATTGTCTATTATTATTGAAAAGGCATAATTAAAATTTAATCAAATTACGTTGTTGGAAAAAACATTAGGGTGAGTTAGGTTAATCCGCCACCCATGAAATGGTGATGAAACACTTAACCTTCTTCCCTTATCTTAGTTTTATAAAAGGTTTAAAATGGTTGTGCAAAATTAAAAAAATACTGCACTAACCATCATCTCACAATAGGACCAATCAAAACAAACCATGTGGATGTTAGACCCACCACCACTTACATTAAAACCTCCATCATTATTTTGCAGAAAGCCAAAAATGACTACATAAAATAGAAAAGATATGGGATAACCTAGCATATTATCCCATCTTTAGCATTGACTCATCAAATTTTCTATTTCACACCTCACTCTAGAGAGAGTTACAAAGTGGGAAAATTAACCATTTAACCTCCATGACCTTCAAATGTTGAGAAAGCATTATAAGACACTAGCTCATATCACTAAATAAACTAAAGCCATGTGGCAAAATATGGTAAGTTTTTTTCATTTGACAATCACACCTAAAGAGAACTGTGAAATGGATAAATAGGGATAACAACACGTGGTATCCCACCCTATAGATAAGATAGCATGTGTTAGTGCAAGAAGTTGGGTCTCACTGTTGGCCAAAAAGTGGAAGTGTTTTTCTTGTTTTTGAAATATTTTGTCAATTGATGCCAAAATTTGAGCCATTTAGAGATTAAATATTTAAAAAAACTTCAAAAAATAAAAATTGTAGTGCCTGGGATCTTCTTTTTGAATATGTAATTTACTTGTATACCCATATGATAGATTTTTTTTGGTATGGATCTTTGAAAACCACTTTTTCAAAATGCTTGTTTCGGGACCATACCATGCTTGTATATGGACACCATAATTTGACACAACTAAATGAATTTTTGTGAATCCTTTTAAATAGAGTTACCTGACACACCAAAGATTGATGAGAATATTTTTCTTCAATTTTTTAATGAATATTTTTTTATTAATTTTTAATTAGCTATAAAGGTAAATTTTTAAACCTCTCATGTATGGACACCATAATTTGATCAAATTTTCACTTTTTTCAATTTTTTTTTTAACTTGAAAAGAATTGAATGTAGATTGATGACATATAAATTTATTTTAAGAATGATCATAAAATTAAAAAAGTTATTAAAGTTTTAGTAAATGTCACTATTTTACATTTAGGTACGACCTTTGATTTAAAAAAATACAAAAATAGTAAATTAAATCATAACACTATAAACTTTATATTTCTGAAATCAGGACAGTGAGAGCTCTAATGGGTTTTTGTTTCGTAAAAAAATTGATTGGGAAGAACTTCTAAAAATTATGGCAAGACATGAATTTGTCAATTCAATGCCTTAGCCAAAACTTGAGAGACCAAGGCATAGGCTTGGTCTCACCAAGCCTGTCCCAAACCAAAATTCGAGACAGGAAAAATAAATCATGCCTCATGTTGTAAGAAATGGGCACCTGTTATTTGAAATTCAAAAAACAGGTACCCATTTTGAAAAACTAAAAGCGGCATATGAAATCCACCCCCCCCCCCCCCCCCCGCAAAAAAAAAATTGATTTTTTAAGAAATGGGTACCCATTTCTAAAAAAGTCAAATTTGTAATTTTTTGAGAAATAGGTACATGTTTTTTGAAAATAAAAAATGGGTACCCAATTTTAAAAAAAATGGGTGCCCATTTTTTAAATTTAGGTTCGGGTACTCGAGCTGAAAATAGGCGCCCATTTTTTAAAATCAGGTACCCATTTCTAAGATGTCTCATTCTGCAGATTTGACTTCCATGAAATTGTGACCCAACTTTGTGCATTCACTTGCATGTTAACCCACTATAATAGATTCTAATTCATGATGAAGATGTCTCAAGTTATTTATCTTAAAGGATGGGTTGAGTGGTGGAAAAAATAACTAACAATTATTTTAGAATTCTTTAAGATATGTATAATAGCATAGATAACTAATAAAAAGAATCTTCATCATGAGATAAAACTCTACCATAGAGAATGTGTCATATTATCTTCCTAAGTGGGCCAACACATCACATTTTCTCAATTTTTCAAGGATGAAAAGGAATCTTTTTGAAATAGTAAAATACATCGCCATCTTGCAAAGATTCTTTTTCACCCCTACAAATTGAGAAATTGGGTTAAATGTGACATATTGGCCCACCATGGAAGATAATATGAGATGTTGGCTCTAACAAAGTTTTGATATCAATTTCTTTGAACCTTGTAGATACCCTAATCATGTTATGCTATTGTAGGATTGTTAAACATATGTAAGATGTATTCTCTTTTGATTGGTAATATGTACTTTGAACATCATTTAGAAGTGTAACATCACATTGAACTCAACCATGGATTGATTAAGGATGAAAATTATAATAGACAAGTATCTTTGTTATGGGTTGAAAATTTTTCATGGTCAACATTACGTGTTATTTGAGAAAGTGATAATGGGGCATAGAATGTGCAGGCCCATCACCAATCACCAATATGAGATATATTCATTATAGGGATAAAACTCTATCAGGGCTGACATGATATGTTATCTGAGTATTTATGGCTAGGATTTTATTTTATCTAAGAATTTGTAGCTAATATGTTGTGTTATCTAAGCAAGTGATAAGGAAGCATGGGAACCCTCTATCTTTCAAAACATAAGATATGTTGGAACTTGTTTCAAACACAATGCATTTCAAAATATTAGACCTTTTAAAATATTATTTCAAATAACCATAACCTAATCAAGTTTTAGATTTTCAAATAACTTGATTGGGTTTTTAAGGTATCAATAGCATCGCCATGTTTACATAACTTGATTGGGTTATTTTTCTAGACAAAACCTAATTAGGTTATGATTGATTAAATAAATATATTGCATTCACATAACCCAAGCTAGTTACTATGATACCAATAACTCGATTATGTTATATATATAATCACATAGATTCATAACCTCTCTCTCTCTCTCTCTCTCTCTCTCTCTCTCTCTCTCTCTCTCTCTCTCTCCTTCTCTTTTAACTCCTAACCACTTACATATCTCTCTCTATCTCATTTCCCTCTAACCTCTGTGTAATCACCATCGTTCCCTCCCTCTCACTCTCTCTCCCTTCCAGTAACCCCTCCATCTCTCTTTTTGTCTTATTTCTACATAAACTAGTCAAGTTTTTTGAAACCTTATGGGGTTATGAGATCCTATGTAGATTCTACTCAATATTTAATAACCCAATTGGATTGTTGCAAAATGTTAATATATAAACATTTCAATGGATAATTGATTGATTCATTGTGTCCCACAAGGTCCTACTTTTGTATCACATATTGTCCTACAATTAGCATACAAAATATTATCCTTTTTTCTTGGAAATGATTTATTTGGTCCATTTTCTTGTGTCCCTATTAGGTTCTGTTTGAATCTTTTCATTCACCATAAGTTTATCTTGTTTCTCACTCTTTTGTTTTACTTCAAAGTATAAAATAATGATGCAAATTTATTTTTTTATTTAATTGTGTGTTTTGTTCATGTTATTATTTATAGGGAAATTTTGATCTACAATGGGAAAGAACACGAGAAGAATGATTAAAATATGAGATGTAGAAAAGGCACAAATAAGGGAGCATATGAGGATATTATGTCAAGGTACATCATCAAATACACACAATGTAATTAATGAAAATACAATAATTCAAATTGACATTATCAATGCACCTAATGTATAAAATGAAAATCATGAGCATGCACCTATTGATATTGATGTGACAATTGAACCTAATTTGACAAATAAAATGTTCCACATACCCCAATTGAAATGATTATGAAAAATACACCAAATTCACTAAATGCACCTAGTGCAAGTAATGAAAATATTGAGCATGCACCTACATCAACATCTCCTAGAATAATTCATAGAAAACCAAAGTTTCTAAATGACATTGATGAAAATATTTTGAAGCCAATGCATGATAAAATTTCATAAAGAAATTGTATAAGAATTGTTAAAAATATTTGGAATGACTATTTTTTTTAATTAAATCACAGTGGAAGATGCTAACTTGTTGTTGAAATGCTTAAAATTTTAAAATTTAGAGAGACAATGAGAATTTTTGGGTTAAGAAACACTGAAAAATAGTAATGAAAGAACCATTGTTAGAAATCTTTTGATGCATACCAATCCATTGGTTTAGAATCAAGCACTAAATATTCTAATGTCATTCAACGTATCCTCACATAAACTATAGTGGGAAAAAAATGAGAGAATCACATATAATAAGTAAAATAAGTAAATCATTAAGGATAGGTAGAATAACATTAGTAAAAGCCATGTTAACTCCAAATGATAATTTTGTTAATATATGTGAAAGATTCATATTAGTTTTTATGTTTTCATTGATGTCAAGCCTTAATTGGTTAGACACTATGCTAATTTAGTATAGTGACATATCATTTGATTGATGTAGAGGAATTGAAGAAAGTATGACATCAAATGTAAGTGTTGATAAGTGTATGCTATTTAATGGGCACTTGAATGAATTCAACTTTGATAGTATAATACTGGTTTGTTTTTTTTACATGATCTTCAACATATAAGAAAAGTTATGAAATTATGTATAAGAAAGATTGTTTGGTTAGTGAATGAAGGAACATAATATTAACTGAGCTACTACATTTTTCACTAAAAAACTGATAAAGAAGTGAAGAATAAATAGTGCTAATTGAGAAATTTTAATGTTAATTAAGTCTAGTATTGACCATTGGAGATGTAATGTTCATCAGGCATTAACTAAAAGAAGAAGTTTATAAAAGATTTAATCTAAGGCCAACTGATGCAAGGAAGGTGGAGATGATACTTGTTTGTTTAAATTTTTTTTTTAAAAACTCTCAAACTAGGCTAGGCTTCTTACAAGCCCACCCAAGCATAACATATGGTATCCCCTTCAATTATATAAGATTAGAGACAAGGTGAATGGCCTATTCTTTGTGCCACTTTCACCTATTCTAGTTGTCTCTACCTATACCTTCACAAAATCACACAACAATCTCTCAAACCTCACCACACAACACCTCCATCACTTCACACCTCCAAGATTTTTACCAACACTATATCACTATAAGCTTCCATAGGAATTAGCTCATTGCCAATATAGTACCTTCACTATTCATAAGGTTCTAGATACCTTAGAGGCTTCAAAACACCAATACAAACTACTCTATCTCATAGCCTACATTGGAATGTAGGTTAAGAACTCATCTATCAATACTAAAAGCATATTCCAATACCTTTTACTGCACTATTTTATCAATTCCAAAATTTGAGATTCTAACTAGTCAATCCAATAAACAATCTCCATGCTCAACTCTAAATAGAGAAGTCTAACAACACATATATTCTCTCTAAACTCACTTACTCTCCAACAAAAATAACCAATAAAATTCTAATAAATCATTACCTTGCCAAAACCAATATCAAACCTTTGACTTTCAGGTTTCCATTCATTGGTAAATTACAGAATTCCAAAGCTCATGTCATCATGAAGATTTCCTTATTGAATAAGGTAATTTCCCTTACAACTCCAATTATTTTTTGATCTACTCTACTCAAGGCTCCTCTACACTCTAAGTATGTATAGTACTCTTCATACAGGAAACTCCAACCAAGACACTATCGCAGTTTTTTTGCAAAATGTTGATTCATGGTTTTTTTTTTTTACATATGACAACAATTAATATGTTGATTCATGGCTTCTCCAATATAAGGAATCAATATAAGGTGTCTACTTAATGGAAGTGCAATATAAAACATCCAAATGACTTTTAAATTCTCCCAAACTTTATATAATAAAAGTATGCAACTATTGTGATTAACAATTCTAAAAACTACAAATAATTTACTGCTCAACCTGTAAATACAAAGAACCATATTACTAACTCATGATGTTAGGTATATGTTGCATTCATTTTGATCCATGCCTTCAATAACCTTCACAAGGAATTTTAATAATCACCAAAACCACAAGACAGTAAGGAAGAACATAAGGTTGTAAACAAGTATCAGTATATGCAAATTTCTAAAAAATGGACTTGTATTACACAAATTTATCCATCATAATCTGCATGTTTCTATTCCACATCTCTTCTCCTTCTCTATATTCCTTTTCCAAATGAAATTTCATTTCTTTATATCAACAAACAAGACCTTTCATCTCCCTAACAATTTTGAACAAGATGAATGACAGTTCACCTTTTAGACTTTGTCAATTTTGCAAAGAAAATGTTGAAAGCATTTCTTGGCAATTTTTACAGTTTTTCACATTTCACATTTTATGTTATAATATGCTTTCCTAGGTACCTTAAAAGTTTTATCATCATCTTATGACATCTTAAAACTATCATATATTCCATTTATACCTTTGCATGACATTTTCCCACTTTTTACTCACTATGACTCATAATACTTAAAACATGAAATTGGTCAACATGGCCTCAATTTGAACACCTAAGAACATGATATGAAAAAACTAATTCTTAATCTATCAAGACTAAAAAAATACTAAATAATACTCAAGGTTCCATGGGAGATGGTCAAAGTGCCCTGCACCATACTCCCATTGTTGAAAAAACTCAAGTCCCTTGAGTTTGTTGCTAGGACTTTGTCTGTTATTGTTGTTGCCTCCTCATTCACTTGCTTGCCACTTTGTCCAATAATTGCCTATTGTCTTATGAATTTTCACATTCTTCCAAATGATACTGAACTCTACTATCTTTCTTCTAATTGTGATCTTCAATTCTTCAACTTTGTCTTGGTCTAAAGTAATGATCAACATTATGCCAATATCTAATGGCTTCTTTATGCAAGGTACCTTGGCTCCATATGAATCAATCTTCTTCATTTTCACCCAAGGTTTTCCTTGCCTTAGTGACACAAATACAATATATTGATTACTCATCATCCCCATTATTAACAATGGTGGCTTCTCCCAATTTATCAACGATTTCTTCTTGTTTTCCTACACTTGGATTACTATCCACAAATAATTTATTGTTCCTTCATAAGAAGAGTCTATACCTACACTATTTGATGCCTTATTCTAATCAATCACCATCTTCATAGCTCTGCCACTTCATTCTTCTTATTGTCTCCTGCTTGATTCCCATCTTTCTTATCAATAACATAAAAAATTTAGCCTCTCCAATGGCTATGCCCCTATTCTTTACACAAATTGATGTCTCATCTACCTCTTCTACTAATTCAATATTCAAATGGTCTTCCTCTATACTAATGTCATCTATATTTTTAGTCATATTGCTGACTGGATGCCCCGTGTTTTCTTCTTGTTGCATGCAATTTATTGTCACATGATGTTCCAACTCCCTTTGTATTTCCTCTTCACCCTTGCTATTCTCTACTTTAGGCACTTTTTCTCCCTTTGGTTCTATCAATTGGTCTAACTCAGTGACCACTTCTTTTTATCTGCTTGATCCTTTATCTTAACATGTTCCTCCACAATACATTTAATCTCTGAACTATCAAATTTCTACTCCTTTTCTTCCTCTACCTGCTACCTTAGAAATATCTCTAATCTTCTTCATCTTTCTTCATTCTTTGCTAGTGCCTCCTTCAAATTTTTGGTTTCCTCTAACATTCCCTCCTCCTCTTTTCTTTGCCTTCTCTTTCTCTTTTTGTCTTCCCTTTGTCTTCTCGATGTATATCTATAGTATACCCATGTCTTCCATATTTCGTCATATTGTGGTGTCATCCTTATCAAAAGAAACTAAAAAACTCTCTCAAGATGTCACAAATTAAACTTCTACAATCAACAATTAAACAACCAAACTTTTGCAGCCAACAATTGAACTTATGCCCACAATAATAAAAATTCTATAACTAGCACTATTGTGCTCTCCAAAATGGTACAATCCTGCTATGATACCAAATATGATGCAAGGAAGGTGGAGATGATAATTTTTTGTTAAAACAAAAAAAAAAACTCTCAAACTAGGTTAGGCATCTTCCAAGCCTACCTAAGCATAACATATGTTATCCCCTTCAATTCTCTAAGGTTAGAAACAAGTTGAATGGCCTATTCCTTGTGCCACTTTCACTTAAATTCAGTTGTCTCTACCTATACCTTCACAAAATCACACAATAATCTCTCACACCTCACCATACAACACCTCCATCACCTCGCACCTCCAAGATCTTTATCAACACCATATCACTATAAGCTTCCATAGGAATTAATGCATTGCCAATACAATACCTTCACTATTCATAAGGTTCTAAACACCTTAGAGGCTTCAAAACACCAATACAAACTACTCTATCTCATAGCCTACTTTGGAATGTAGGTTAAGAACTCATCTATCAATACTAAAAGTAGATTTCAATACCTTTTATTGCACTTTTTTTTCAATTCCAAAATCTGAGATTCTAACTATTCAATCCAGTAAACAATTTGCATGCCCAAGTCTAAATAGAGAATTGTAACAACACATCTATTCTCTCTAAACTCACTTACTCTCCAACAATAATAACCAATAAACTTCTAAAAAAATATTACATTGCCAAAACCAATATCAAACCTTTGACTTTTGGGTTTCCATTCATTGGTAAATTATAGAATTCCACTGTGTCATAATGAAGATTTCCTTATTGAATAAGGTAACTACCTCCACCACTCTAGTTCTTTCCTGCTCTACTCTACTTAAAGTTGCTCTGCACTCTAAGTATGTATATTAGTCTCCATACAGGGAACTTCAACCAAGACACTATTACAGTTTTTTTGTAGAATATTGATTCACAATTTTCTTTTTATTGCATATGACAACAATTAATATGTTGATTCACGACTTCTCCAATAAAAGGAATCAATATAAGGTGTCTACTTAATAGGAGTGCAATATAAAAAATCCATGTGACTTTTAAATTCTCCCAAACTTTATATAATAAAAGTATGCAACTACTTTGATTAACAATTCTAAAAACTAAAAACAATTTGTTGCTCAACTCGTAAATATAAAAAACCATATTACTTACTCATGATGTTAGGTATATGTTGCATTCATATTGATCCATGCCTTCAATAAAATTTACAAGTAAGTTTAATAATCATCAAAACCATGAGAAAATAAGGAAGAACATAAGGTTGTAAACAAATATTAGAATATGCAAATTTCCAAAAAATGGACTTGTATTACACAAAGTTATCTATCATAATCTACATGTTTATATTCCACATCTCTTCTCCTTCTCTATATTCCTTTTCCAAATGAGATTAAATTTCTTTATATCAATGAAAAAAACCTTTCATCTCCCTAAGAAGTTCAAACAAGATGAATGATCATTCACCTTCTAGACTTGGTCAATTTTGCAAAGAAAATGCTGACAACATTTCTTGGCAATTTTTACATTTTTTTCACATTTTGCATTTTATGTTCTAATATACTTTACTAGGTACCTTAAAAGGTTTACATCATCTTATGACATCTTAACACTATCATATATTCCATTTATGCCTTTGCATGACATTTTCCCATGTTTTACTCACTAAGACTCATAATACTTAAAATACAAAATTGGCCAACATGATCTTAATTTGAACACCTAATAACATGATATGAAACAACTAATTCCTAATCTATCAAGACTCAAAACATACTAAATAAGACTCAAGATTCCATGGGAGATGGTCAGAGTGTCTTGTACCACAACAATTTGATGAAAATTAAGATTGTTTTAGAAGTTTCAAGGATGAGGATGAAGTTAGTTATGAGATCAACAGTTGGAGAAATTCAAAGTAGATCTAATGGAGAATATTTTTCAATTTGAAATGGAGCACAAAGTTCAAGGTGGAAGTATGTTTCTTGGGCATCAAGATTCAATGAGTTTAACCCTGATGAAGATCTAACTAGTGTGATTAAGTAGAAAAACTTGGAAGATTCTAGAGGAATGGGAAAAAAAAAAAGATGAAACATGATGTTTATTTTTGTTGATGATGGTGATTGAAGTTGATCAAGTTGATGAAGGAATAAGGTTAACCAAGAAGAATAGCATTGTGAAGATCAAGCAAAGGAAGTGTGAAGTGTGTAAATCATCCAAAAATGGTTTAGAAGAAAGACATTGAGTGAAGTAGTGATCTTAACAAGCAAGGTAGTGCTAAAACCTAATAGATCATTTCACTCTTACTTTCTTACCATTGCAATAGAAAAATATCTCAACTAAGTTGATGTAATAGTCTTTTGAAATCCTATATGGTAGAAACTTTTTGAATATTTTGTAAGCCCTTTAGAGTAGGCCACTCTTTAGAAATGTAAAGGAGTGATAACGTCTAGATGGTCTTTGGTATAAATCCTCTAACAAGGTTGCAGTAAAAATGTGTATGTAACCTTTAACAATGTTGGCTCTTAACATAGCTCACTTCATAAGAGTGAAAATATTCAGGTTGTCAGTTTCCAGGTAATTTTTCCCTTTACAAGATTTCCACATTAAATACTTATATCAAAATATGTGAATTTTTATTGTATTGCATGTTTATTTCATGTTAAATATTTAATTTTTCAACCCGGTACAAGCTAGATGATTACTTTGATACTCAGTATAGTAAGGAACATCAAGTTGACAGTTTGATCAAAGTTTATATTAGTTTAAATAATGATGCTAGATTTGGTTACTGAGATAATCATTTGAAAGTTTATGAATTTTATGTTGGTGAAAAGTGTTTTTAAGGCATGTAAGGTAACTTCTTATAACTAATTCACCACCTCCCCCTCCCCTTGTTATCTAAAAATTGGTATTAGATTTGAGTTCTTGAAGGAAGAAGTTTGAAAAAACTTAAGCTAAAGATATGAAAATGTATAAGAGAGAGGTGCCAAAGTTGAAAAAGGAAAACTTTTTTTCATGGAAAAGAAGGATAAGGATTTATCTATCTAAGATAGGAGAAAATTCTCTATATTATCTCAAAAATCTTTGCAACCTCCTATGATAGTTGATGAGATGAACAAAAAGAAAGAATATAACAGTCTAATGATTGAGATTGCTTCTGCACTAAATGATGTTGAGTTTAATGATGTCAAAGATTGTGCTATTTCAAAATAAATGTGAGACAAGATGATACTTATACATAGTGGAGATTAGAATGTATTGAGAGCCAAAGTAGAAAGTCCTATAGATACTTAAAATTGTCCTAAACACTATATTAATTTATTTAATTTTTCCCTTGACATTATAATTAATTATATTTTCATATTCTTCTACTTATTTAATTAAATAGTTTCACTTCCCTAATGTATTTAAATTTAATTTGAATACTTCCCCTCTAATGTATCAAATTTATTTAAAGCATAGTGCTCAATAAATCCCCTTTTAAATATATACCAATTTATTTAATTCCCTCCACTTTATTAAATTCTTTAATCCTATGATTAAGTTAAATCCTATTTAATTTAATCCTAATCCCATCCTAAAACCTAGTCTACACGAATCACTCTCATCTTTCTAAGCATACCCACTAGTTAATCCCACTTAATTATCTTAAACACCTTCCTAAATACCATTTACCCCCTAAGTAGTTGTGCACACATGTGTGAGCAACTCAAAATCCAAGAAAGCCCCTCTTTTATTATTTTATCCAAAAAATCCTTATACTCTTACACACTTGTCCCCTTTCCTTTCTCGAAGGTTGCTCACACGTGTGAGAAAACCTTGAGCCATCTCTATTATGAAAAAGGCTTATGGTGACCTTTCCATGGCTTGTCCCCCTAGCTTATTTGTCTCCCTTGTGGCACCTATGTGGATGCCACATAGATGCCACCTCCTCAAGGCCTCTCTCAAGCCTATAAATAGAGCCCTTGTCTTAAGCATTTTCAATCTTCTCCATTTGCATTGTTAGCATGCTAGTATAGTGTTACAGCTTTCTTAGAAATTTGCATGCTTATTACTAACCCTTTGGTAGATGTTATATTTCTTGCATTTATGCTTGTATATTTCATGATAGCTTATTATTGTTAGTTTACTTCATTTCCATATTCACATCTTAATCCTTTGAGGTTGGCTTACTCATAGCCATTTATTCTACACTCATCTTAGTTTAGATTCATATTTCACATTGCATTTTCATTTCAATCACTTTGGGATTAATCATAGTTGTGTTTGGGGAGATCAAATCCACATCTTTCATCTTGAACACACCAACAAGGTCTCTTGTGGGTGCTTGTGTTGAGATACTTTGAGATTGCATGAGGATTCTAGTTTTTTAGTTGCATAGTTTTAAAACTCAAGTCTAACATTAGTTGTATTTTGATTTATTTTTTATCTTTAATATGCACATGTACAACTAACATTTGCTTTTTTATGCATGCTCCCAACATGTTAGGCTTTCTTGCATACAAATCTAAGAGGTAAATAGGAGAGATGAGGATGAAAGAAGCATAAGATATTGTTTAGTATGTGAACCGAACCAAGGAAGTTGTGAGTATTATTAAAGTTGCTAGAGGATTCATTAGTAATAAAGAAGCTATAAGAAAATTTCTTAGAACACTATTTCCTATTTAAGTTATAAGAGTATCTGTTATTTGGGAATTCAAAGCTATGTCTAGTAATGATCTTACTCTTGATGATTTAATGGGTCATTTGACTGTATTTGAATTAACTAATTTTGATAATAATGTTCCTAATATTGAGAATGTTTTCTAGTCATCACTAACCATTAGAAGTTCAAAGAAAGAAAAGAGCAGTAAGGACGAAAGTGATTCAGATTCATAGGAAAATATAGATGAGATTGAAGCACTTCTTACAATGAAGATACCTGTTGGGACTAAAAATTGCATGGTCAATTTTGAGAACCATTGAAAAAATCTAGCCCTTAAATGCTTTTAAATGAGATTGTACCTGGTTGTCAGTCTAAGGCCTAAGAGGTGTTTAATGTTTCTAACACCTTTCATTTAGTGCATCTATGTGTTCTATGAAGTTTGCAAACTGGGCCTCTGATCGCTATTTGAACACATAGATACACTAAATGAAATAGCGATCAGAGGCCCAGTTTGCATCTGAATATTTTTTACCTAGGAATGTGTCATGACTAGCCACTTTGGAGATGTTTAGTATGTATAACAAAGAACCTATGTTTCAATTTTCAAGTCATTTCAAATCCGTTTGACTAGGTTTTGCACCCCCCAAAGTTGGTTATTTACTGTTTTGTGCATTTGACTAGTTGTTCACAATTCTGGGAAGCCCTGTTCGACCAATCATATCTTTGACCCAGTTGACCCAAATGAAAAAATTACTTTTTCATTGTGTTCTATGGGTAATACACTTCATATGTTCCAATTTTGAGATCATGTCGAATCCATTTGATCAGTTTGCTAACATGATCAAAAACCCAGTTTGCATTGTTTTGTTACGGCTAAGGTATCCAGATTGATCCGTACCCCTGTTCGGCATGTTATAACTTTGATCCTGTGATTGGCTAGCCTAAATGGATTGTACCATTGTGTTGTGTCCTAGAAATCCTTGAAGTATGCCAGTTCTTAAGTCATGATGAATCCATTTGCATACTTTCTTATGTCCGTACATTTGCCAAAAATCACTTTTTGACACATTTGCCAGTTAAAATTTCCAAGTGCCTGTTTTCGAAAATTTGCCAAATGTGCCCTGTGATTCTTCATGAGCCCAAAACATGGAATTATATTCTCTTCATGGCAAAGAACTTATATCCTAGTTTTCAAAACCCCAAGTGATCAATAACCCAGTTTATAATGTCGAACCCAAGCCCAATTTATGTTTTTTAACATTGTTTCCCTGCAGAGTAATTGAAGTATGGATGTTCGGCAATTAAAATCTTTTGACTGGGAATCCATCATGGGTTGAAAATTTACAGTGTGATAGAGTATGCAGGATTGAACACTCATGCCGATTTTCATGGCCTGGTTACTTGATTGAGTTAGTTTTTACGGCCACCTGGCGGGCCTTCAGACACAAATTTCACACTAGTGCGGAAATGATTTAAAATGAAATTTTAAATTGATTGTTTTACATACAATCATTATAATGCTTCACTGTAGTCATTGCCATTATCTTAGTTCACTAAATGTATGAGATTGGACTTTTTCTCAATGATAAAAGAATCAAATAAATGTAAGGGGCTATTTGTTTTGACAATATAATGTTTTAACACAAGAAGAAAACTAAGAAAATGTGCAGATGCATTGAGCAAAATAGAGGGCTTTCATGCCATAACGGAGGCATCACCAGGAAAAGAGTCATTCATCCACAGGCAAGGAAGAAGGGAAGCACCAGTTGAGAGTCTCACGTTTTAAATAAGATAACCAGCAAGGAACTCCATGTGTTGGAGCAAATCACAGAGCAGCCCACGTTTTTGGGGCATCCATATGTTGCAGGGTGTCCAAAGAGCAAAATAAAGCTTACAAAGGGAAATGCCACTGTCTGAGGCAATAGGAACAGCAAAAGGCTCCACATTTTGGCACAGGGACCATGAAAAATGCATCTCACACACTGAATGGAGCCCCACAATTAAAAGGCAAGTCCATGGCAGCAAATAATGCAGCAATGCACATTTTTGAGAGGGGCCATGTGAGGATAAGTGCAGGAATTTACACAATGGGGAGGCCCATCAGAGATGGTACATGATCCATGTATGAACAAGGGAGCTATTCACTACAACAAAAAAGCATTGAAATTGTTTTATCCCATATTCATTGTGAGAAAGAAGTTTTGATTATTTAAATACAAATCTTTACCAATGCTTAGTGTCAGCAAGACAAAGGCTTTTGTAAAGCCAAAGCTAGTGCAGGTGGGCCTGTGGTTGGCTGGAGACAAGTAAAATTTTGAAGAAAAACGTGCAGACAAAAGGATGACATCAGCAAATTCGACCGAAAAAGTCAAAAATCTGGCAGGTCGCTATGGCGCTTGCCAAAAAATCTCAAAAAATCTGGCTAGTGACATAGTGAGGTCGTCGAAAAACTCAAGAATCTGGCAAGAGTCAAATCAGCGAATCAGCACGTGACACATGGCGATATGGTCAAACCAAGTTTGACCCGAGTGAAACATATGGTGGAATTTTCAAAGGTTTTTAAAAAATTATTTTTTAAAATTTTTTTCTAAAAGATCGCGTGGGATAGATTTTTTAAATAAATTTTCACTTATCATATAGTTTGAAACTATATAAAAGTTAAAATTTTTGCAAAACTACATGGAAGTCATGAACAAGACTAAGATTTTCAAAAGGCATTATCTGGGGCAATTTTTAACCAAATTGGGCACTCCAATATACCATCAGAACTGGGAAGATCTGAATTTTCCGAATTTGAGGTTGGTTCTTGCACAGGTGCTCACCAGTTCGAGTTATAGGTCAATTTGTGTTTCTTGGGGCATTGGTGACAAAATGAGCAAACTTGATTCTGGAGCATCAAAATTGGTTAGAGGGCAATTTTAAAAGCTTGTCGGGATCTGAATATGGAGAAAAATCAACTCTCAGCAGTTTTCTTGCATTTTGGAGGTCACTGTGAACTGATTTTCACTTTTTACATTGAGTTCTTTTTTTTTCATCAAAATCAGTTACATTATTTCATCATTAGGTTGCTGAGATATTTGATGCTCTTGAGAGGTAAAATGAAAAGATTTGATTCACTAGTTGAGGGGAAAGATTAAAGAGTTGTTTTAACCTGTTAAGAAGGTTTTCCAAATAGACAAGTGTCAATTGCAAATCAAATCCGGGAATTGCCTTCTCCATACATATTTTGTCTTCTTCTCTGAAAAAAGGTTGTTGGTTGGTTTTCTTTTTCCAGTTCTTTGAGCTCTACTCAGGCTATGAAAGCCACACACCCAACATATCTCGTATGAACAGCATATGGATTTCATAGATAGTTCTGATATAGTAGTGTGATCTTGTATCTTGTTTTATGCATTCCTAATCGTATGAATAACATATGGATTACATAGATAGTTCTGATACAGTAGTGTGATCTTGTATCTTTTTTTATGCATTCCTAATGTACTTATTTCAAGGAGATAAATACAATGTGCAGAAGGTTTTGAATTTCAATATAATTTTGTCTCCTTTCTTGTTGAATTTGTAATTTTATATGTTCAAGAACAAAGATCTTGAACCTATTTGCAATTGCCCGGTTGTATGTTTGAGGTTTGCTTGACTTTGACTCAAGGAGTCATATAATTGCTTGTGGTTTAATTGCTTGTGGTTTCAGACAGGGTTGCAGATTCATTGAGAAGGATGCGTGAAAGTATGGGGTTATATTGGATGTTGTTGTCTGATTCATAAGGTGAACAGACCGAACATGAATGTTTCTACATATGCCATATGTTGAGTGATGTTCAAGGATGCATAATTTTGGAGTATAAGATTGCCCTAATGGATAAGGCACTGGTCATTTGTAGGATCATTAAGTTTTTGTTGCATATTGGACATGCTGTCTTTTCTCAATATAAATCAATCATTTTCCCTTAATGTTGAAGTGGACATTAAAGTTTAAACCCTCACTCAGTTTATGAATAATATAGGTTTGCACCTAGCTATTGTAGAATCTGTGTTGTTTCATAAGCCATTAGGAGATATTAGGGGTTTCAATCTGCTTAATAGATTCAGTGTATGCTTTGATAACTGGTACCATATAAAGAATCTATAGGTTCACCCGCCTAGGTTTTGCAGAGCCTGAAGTGCAGAAGGAGTATAGCCTTATAGTTGGCCTGGTGTCTGAATGGGCATGTTGAAAATGGGAGTTAGCTGCCCCTAGATGTGCTTTGTTCTCATCAGGGTAATTGGAAATGGGTAACATTTTCAAACACCAACAATACCCAGAGGTAAAGAAAAATTCAAAGGTAAGCTACCTCTAATATGTTTTAAATACAATGAAGTTGGTCATATTTCTATTAGATATCCTAACAAGAAAAAGAGTGACAAAAATGATAAGGAGCACAATTTTTAAAAAAAAATAAGGACTACATGAACAAAGGGAAGAAGTTATGCCACATTGTTGAGGAAGAGCACACTAAGTCTGACATGGTTGATGAGAAGGAATGAGTAGCAGTGGTATGTGTTGTTGTTAAAGAAGATCCAGATGAGGAAAGGTGTGAGGAAGAAAAGGCCCTTATTTCTCATGTTACTAAAAGTGATACATGGATTATTGATAGTGGATGTTCACATTGTTGAAAATGAAGATAGTAACTTAGAGGGGAGGGGTGATTCAATTACTAAAAACTAATTCCCAGCCCCTATATGTCAAATCAAACTTTTCACTAATAATGCAATACTTATCCAGCCTAGTTAAAAATAAGATATTGTTGTAACTCGATTAAAAAAGAAGTCTTGTGAATATTAATCTATTTTAACCTTTAGTAACTTAGTTGTAGAAAGATAAAGCATAAATAAAATAACATGAACATAGATGACACCAAGATTTAACATAGAAATCCAATTTGGGAAAACTACTATGCAACTAGTTATAATATTTTTTCACTCTTTTGAAATGAGACTTGTTAAGAGCCAACCCTATTAAAGGTTACAATATATATTGTTAAGTATGAAATTGTTAGAGGATTTATATCACCATGTTTGGAGTGGCCTCGTTAGAGGTCTTCAAACAATTCAATCTTGAAATGTCACCTTGTTAAAGGATTTACAATATGAGTATTAAGTCAAATCTATTTAGAGATTTCTTCACTGCTACAATGGTTAGAAGGTAACATTAATTTGACCCTATTTATGAATAAAATTTCTTTTCAAATTCATATCTTTGTTCTAGCTTGACCTCTAGATCCTTACTGATCAAAATATTCTTTGTAGCTTATCTTCCACTTGCCTAATCTTCTTTTTCCTTTCATTACATATCCATCTTTTTACATATATTAATTGCACAACATACTACACTTATTTGACCTTTCTTATATATCATAAGCATTGTCAAGTCAAGTTGAATACCCTTTCAAATAATCATTAAATATCCAAATAGTTAGGCTCAATCATTTAATTAATAAACAAGTGAATTCTACTGAGACTCGGGCAATACTAAGATTGATCACTTAGTTAATACTGGAAGTATTTTGATGTTTGACAACTCAATTAATATTGGAAGCTGACTACTCAGTTAAAACTAAATATTCTTGGTTAATACTGCAAGTTCTTCATTGTTCAGTTAATACTAAGATTTGTGTAACATCAATGGAAACATACAATTTGAAGAATTGTTTCCAACAATCTCCCTCTTTGGCATTGATGGCAACACAACATGTTAACATACATTGATAAAAGTATGAGAAATTAAATAATATCCTTAGTTTCATTTTGATTCGCATTCAAAATAACTCCCTATATGATTCAACCTTGATTTTTCTCAACTTCTTCTAATTGAATTCTCCCTCTTACATATGTCATCACTTTGTTGTGTACTTTTTTCATTATTCTCCTTCTTTATTGTAAATTCCATCATCTAAATACTTTCCTTCTAAGATACAAAACTCTCCCTCTTTGAAATCAAATTCCAAAGGATATATACTATAAAGTTTCTATGAACATTTTGTACTGATTCATATGCAATATGTTCTACATTTCACACCTGAAGTGTTACAATCTCCATCAACTTGATAGATCTTCAATGAAACTTGGTTTATGCATCACTATATGATGCTTTAGTGTTCACACATTCCAATCTCACCTCTTTGTCTTGAACCAATTCCCTTAGGTAATGATATTTGATTGCAATGTGTTTTTTCTTGGTGTGCATCACAAGATTCTTGGATATATTTATTGTACTTGTGTTTCACAATAGATAACCATCGGTTCCTTGATTTCCTCCTTCATTCCTAACAATAATTGCTTGATCCATATTATGTTAGATTAATTAACTAATGCAGCAACATATGCTACCTCTGTTGTTGGTTGTGAAATACTATTATGCTTCGTTCTTATCCAAGATACTAATCTCTTTCCAAGAAAGAATGCTCCTCAGCTGGTGCTTTTTATGTTATCAATGCTTCCTACCCAATTTGCATTAGTAAAGGTTATTAACTTGAGGTTTCCTCATTTCTTATACCATAAACCATATTCTTCAATTCCTTTTAGGTACCACAGAATCCTTTTTATTGTCATCATGTGATTTTCTTTAGGATCTACAAAAAACCTTGCAACTATGCCAACTGCCAATGCAATATTAGGTCTAGTATGTACCACATACTGAAGTTTCCCAATCATTGATATGTAGGTAGTCTAATTTACCTCCTTTGAATCATAATTCTTTGAGATTTTATGTCCAGTAGACATAGGCCTACCAACTGGTTTGGAATCTTCCATTCCAAATACTTTCAATGTTTCCCTAATGTACTTTGACTGAGTGATGAATATGCCATCCTTTATTTGATGAACTTGTAGGCCAAAAAATAATTTTATCTCTCCAAACATAGAAATTTCAAGTTCTTTCCTCATTTCTTCAGCAAATGATTTTTATAACATCTCATGTCCTCCAAATATGATATCATCCACAAATATTTATGCTAGTAATATCTTGTCATGTGGTCCTTCCCTTATATATAAATTACTATTATCATTTGTCTTTTCAAAACCAATTCTTACCAGATATCCATGCATCCTTTCATACCATGCTCTAAGATCTTGCTTCAGTCCATATAGACCTTTGTGAAGTTTACATACCATATCTCTCTCTTTTTAATCAATAAAACCTTCACGTTGTTCAATGTAGGCTTCTTCTTCCAGGATTCCATTTAAGAAAGTTGATTTTATATCCATCTGATATACTTTGAATCCCTTTTGTGTATCATATGCTACAAGTATTCTAAATCCTTCAAGTCTTGCAACAGGGGAAAAATTTTCTCCATAGTCTATACCTTCTTCTTATGCATACCCTTTGCATACTAGTCTTTCCTTATTCCTTGTTACTTCACCTTTCTCATTTAACTTATTTCTAAATATCTATTTTGTACCAATCACATTCTTATCCTTAGGTCTACATACAAGAGACCAAGTATTATTCTTTTCTATTTTCTCAATTTCTTCATTCATTGCCTCTATCCAACCTTCATTTTCTAAAGCATCTTTTATAGATCTAAGTTCAAGTTCACTAAACAAGCATGTACCTTTTAATTTTTCCCTTGTTAGGATGTCATCTATCTCTCCTCCAATTATTTTTTTAGTTGTATGATGTCTTTTGATCTACTTTGCAAGTATTGGTTCTTTCTTTTTTTATTCTAAACTTGGTTCACTTGGTTCTCCATGATCTTCTACCTTTTTATTAAGCTCCTCTAGTTGATCTAAATGCAACTCAGGTTGCACTATTTATGACTTGAGTTTCTTTGTCTAATCTAGTTGCAACTTATATTGTATTTCTTATCATTTGGGTTGCACTATCAATGATTTTCGAAGTTCACTTTTTTGTTTCTTGGCTACAACTATTTGTGCTAAAGTCTAAGGTTCCTCCTCATAGTAAACAAACCTTTTGTAATCCACAGGCTCCTTGTTCCTTTGTTCTTCACTTCTTTCTACAAACTCATCAATTTTCACATGTTCGCTTTCTATGACTTTGTAAGTAGCAAGATTCAAACATTTGTATGCTTTACTTTTATTGGAGTAACCTAGGAATATACCTTCATCAATTTTTGCATCAATTTTTCCTTTCCTTACATCCTTTAAGATGTAGCATTTTGCTTCCAAATACTCTAAGATAAAAAAAAATTAAGCTTGTACCTATACCATAATTCATAAGGTGTTATGTATGTACCTTTCTTTAGTTGAACTCAGTTTAGTGTATGAACTATTGTCCTAATTTCTTATCTCTAGTATTTTGGTGCAACATTTTTCTCAATAATTAGTGTTCTTGCACATTCTATGATGGATCTATTCCTTCTTTCTACTATATCATTCCTCTCTAGTATCCTAGGTGTTGATGCATATCTTTTGATTTCTCTTTCATTGTACAATTTATTAAATTCATTTGAGATGAATTCACCTCCTCTATTTGATCTCATGCATTTCAAATTCTTCCCTATTTCCTTCTCAAATCTAGCAAAACACCCTTTGAACTTTTGAAAACCATCAAATGTATCTTTGAAGAACATCACAGTCATCATCCTAGAATAGTCATCAACAAATAGAATGAAGTATATGTCTCCACAGTAGCTTTCTATACGTATTGGTCCACAAAGATCTATATGTACTAGTTCCAAAACTTCATCAAAATTGAAAGATTTACAATTTCTTAAACTTCTTTTACTCATCTTTCCAATTTGACATTATTTGCACATGGCCATCTTTGGTTTCTTCAGATTTGGGATGCCTCTTACTCTTTCATTCTTTTTTATAGTAACTAGCTTATTAAAGTTAACATGACACATTATTTTATGTCATAGCCAAATTTCCTCTATTTGAGCCAATAAACATCTATTTTCAATGAGATCTAGGTAAGACAAGTTACATTATATCTGATTGCTAGTCCCAACCAAATTTCATTTTCCATCTAGTAGCTTAGCTTTTCCATTCATGAATTTTACCTTATATCCTATATTGTTTAGATGTGCCACACTAAGTAGATTATGTCTTAATCCTTCAACCCAGGTAGGCATTGTCACATTTTATTCCTTTAGTTAATGCTATGAATCCTTTTTCTTTTACATAACATGGTTCACTATTTCCAAACCTAACACTTCCACCATCACAGTGTTATAAATATTCAAACTTAGTTTTGTCACCATTCATGTGATGATAACAACCACTATCCATGATCCATGTATCATTTTTTCTAACATGAGAGATAAGTGCCATATTTTCACTTTTCGCATTATCAAATTCATCCTTAACAGCAATATAGACTAATTCTTCTTCATTATCATCACTATCAGACTCTTTAGCAATATAACAATATTTCTTACCTTTTTCTTTATAGTCCTTATAGTTCTTGAAGTCTTTCTCACCTTTGAACCTATTATTTCTTCTCTCATAATTATCTTCTTTGTTTGGACATCTTGCAACAATATGACCAACTTCTTCACATGAGAAACAAATTAATGGAATTTCACCTTTGAATTTTCCTTTCCCTTTTGATACTCTTTTTGAAAGAAGGGTTTCAATGACTTCAATGTCTTCATTTGTTTCATCTTCTTCTTCACTATCAACATGTTTTCCTTTTGAGTTTCCTCATTTTTTGCCAAGAATTAGTTTCTCTTTGAATTCAGATTTAAATTTGCTAGGATTGGGATCATAGCTATCAAATTTATCCAATTCAAAATCACACAATCTTCCCACAAGTGTATTCATGGTTATATTTTTTTGGATTGCATCTCATCTCTTGAATTGGAAAAAGTCTAATTTCATAAATAGGAAGAAGACTTCTTAGTACCTTGTTAACCATTGTCTCATTAGTTATTGTTCCTCTTGTAGCTCTAATTGTACTCACACTTTCTTTGATTTGTTCATTCTATTGGACAATTTCTTCACCTTCTTTAATTTTTATTCAATGAAACTTTCCTCTTAAACTTTCTTCCTTGGCTCTTTGCACATTATTATCACCTCCATTGAATTTCTATAGTTTTTCCCACATTTCAAATGTAGTAGGACAATATTTAACCTCATCAAATTAAGAATAGTTGAGAGAGGAAGCTATGTCAATCATCATTATATTGTGATCGTTTGCTTCTTTCACTTGTTCCATAGTCATAGGTTTAGGTGGTGGCACATATTTTTTTCCAAGTAGAATAGAATAGTATCTCTAATACTTGATAGATGTAGCTTTGTTAACTCCTGACATGCTGAAAAGTTTTCTCTATTAAGCTTAGGAATCTCCCTTTTGTATGACATCTTGATCTTTAACTTAGGTCCTTGAAGATAGTAATTGAGATGGGAGGGGTGAGTCGGTTACTAAAAAATAATTTCCAATCCATAGATGTCAAATCAAACTTTTCATTGATAATGCAATACTTGTCTAGCTTGATTAAAACTAAGATATTGCTGTAACTTGGTTAATAAATTAGTCTTGTGAATATTAAATTTTTTAAATCTTTAGTAACTTAGTTGTAGAAACATAAAGCATAAAGCAAATAACATGAGCATGGATGACACCAACATTTAACATGGAAACCCAATTTGGGAAAACCACCATCCAACTAGTTACAATATTTTCCACTCTTATGAAGTGAGCACTATTAAAGGTTACAACACGTACTATTAAGTATTACCTTATTAGAGGATTTTGATCACCTTTTTAGGAGTGGCCTAGTTAGAGGTCTTCAAACACTTCAGTCTTGAAATGCCACCTTGTTAAAGGTTTAATAATATGACTGTTAAGTCAACTTTGTTAAGAGATTTCTTTACTACTATAATGGTTAGAAGGTAACAATAATTTTACCTAGTTTATGAATCAACTTCCTTTGTAGATTCAGATCTCTATTTTGGCTTGACCTCTAGATCCTTACTGATCAAAATATTCTTTGCATCTTATCTTCCACTTGCCTTCTCTACTTTTTCCTTCAATTACATATCCATATTTTTACATATATTACTTGTACAATACACTACACTACTTTGACATCACTTACATATCATAAGCTTTGTTAAGTCAGGTTGAATACCCTTTCAAATAATCATTAAACATCCAAATAGTTGGCCTCAATCAATTAATTAATAGACAAGTGAATTATGTTGACACTTAGGAAATACTAGGATTGATCACTTAGTTTATACTAGAAGTCCTTTGATGCTCGACAACTTTGTTAAGATCAAAAGCCCTTCATTGCCTGACTACTCAGTCAACACTGAATATGCTTGGTTAATACTAAAAGTTCTTCATTGCTCAGTTAATACTGACATTTTTGTAACATCAATGGAAACATAAAATTTTGAAGAGTTGTTTCCAACACACATAACATGAATGGTGATATTAATAGGTTTGGTAAGCTAGAGGAATATGAATGTGGGAATTTTAAACTTGGAAATGATGTTCCATGTCCTATGGAAAGTAGAGGTCTATTGATGATGAACAATAAAATAAGATGTGATGATGCATAAATGGTTCAAGGAAAATATTGAGAGTTACACAATTTAATAATATAGGTCACGAGATCTATGATGATAATATAAATCTGATTGGTAGTGGAGAGAAAATAAGAAGTAATATATTTTGTCTAGATCCTACTATTAGCATAATTTATTTTTTAAAGTTAAAGATTTATGGTTGTGGTGTAAAAAGGAGACTGTGTTATGTAAACTTTGAGAATATGATCAAAGCAAGTAGAAAGAAGAAAGTGAGAGTTTTACCGAATCTACATAAAGCTGAGAATGCTATGTGTAAGCAATGTCAACTCAGTAAGACGAATAAGTCTAGTTTTTCAAGAAAGATACATTAAACTAATGATATTTTGGAGTTAGTTCATATTGATTGTTATGTTCCAATGAGAGTGGAGAGCTACTATGGAGATAGGTATTTGATACTGTTTGTTGATGATTATTCTAGAATGATGATAGCTATGTTTTTGAAGTTAAAATATGATGCTTTTGAAATATTCAAGTGGTAAAAAGTTGTAATTGAAAAATAAACTAGTAAACAAAATAAATTTTTGAGATCTGATAGAGGTGGTGAGTTTATGTCTAATGAATTCACTAACTTTTGTGTTGAGAATGGAATTAAGAAACAACTATCTATACTGAGGATACCACAACAGAATGGGATTGCAAAAAGAAGAAATAGATTGATTGTTGATTTTTCTAGAACATCTCTAATTAAAAAGGAACTTGTATAAATTTTCTGGAGAGAAGTTATAAATATTTTGTACACACTCTCAACAAAGTTCATTTGAAGAAAGGAACAAGCAAGAAACCATATGAACTCTGGTATGACCATACACTGAATGTAAGTTATTTCAAAATATTTGGAAGTGGGTGTTATATTCATAAAGATGCAAGGAATGGAAAGTTTGATTCAAAAGGTGATGAAAGCATATTCCTAGGTTACTCTACAAGGAGAAAGGATTATAAATATGTCAAGAAAGCAACTAACACTATGATTGAAAGTGAAAATATTAGAACTAATGATTTTTTACATAGGAATAATGAGGAGAGAAAAATGGAGACTGATGATTACAATAAAATTGTATATTTATAGAAAGATGAAATGGGTACAATACCTAAGAAACAACATAAATATACTAAGAAATAGCCTACATTACCTAAGCCATAGACATATAGACATAAAAACTTGAGCAGAATGTTGAGTCCAAACTGAAAAATGATAATTCTAGAGATCATAGAGATAAATCTATCCAAGAAATATATATGAAAAGGAAACATTCACTAAAAAAATCATTGGAGATAAGAGTGTTGGAGTTGTGACAAAAACTAATTTGAAGGATAATACTTGTTTAATTTCTAAATTTGAGCCAAGAATTGTGAAAGATGCACTTGATAATGAAGATTAGATCAATTTATGAATGAAGAGATATACCAATTTAAGAAAAACTATGCATGTACATTGGTGTTGAGACCCACAACAAAAAATATAATTGGAACGAAGTGGATTTTTAGGAACAAATTGAATGAGAGTAAGGAATAAAGCTAGATTAGATAGTAAAGGTTATGCCCAAGAAAAAGATATTGATTATGGTCAAATCTTTGCACCTATAGAAAGATTGGAAGGAGTTAGAACACTATTATCATATGCAAGTTACGAGAGATTTAAATTCTATCAAATGGATGTTCACTCTACATTTATTAATGAAATATAAGAAGAAGAGGTATACATTAAACAACTTGAAGGATTTGTGAAGCCAAAGAAAAAGTACCTCATATGCAAATTGAACAAAGAACTATACAGACTAAAGTAAGTACCAAGAGAATGGTATGACAGGTTGCATTCATAATTGATCAAGATTGAATTTGTTAGAAAAAGTGAGAACAGTGACTTGTACTAGAAAAGTTAAGCTAAAAACAAGGTATTGGTTGCTAAAAAATTTATAGATGATATAATATTTGGTGGTAATGACTTGCTATAAAAATCATTTTTTTTCTCAAATCAATGAAGAGTTTTAGATGTCTACATTTTTTGAGATTAAATTTTTCATTGGTTTAGAAGTTCATCAAACAGAAGGTGGTATATATGTGACTCAATCTAAGTACACTAGGGGGATCTTGAAGACATTTGGTATGGGTGAGTAAAGGCTAGTTGGCATGCCTATGGTCACTGGATGCAAATTATATAAGGAAGACACTATTCTTAAATTGAATGAGATGTAATAGAGATTAATGATTGGAAAGTTATAGTATGTTGTATACAAACGTGATATTGTACATCACTAGTAAATTTGTACCTACTTTACGATGGGGTTGGTCGATATTTTGACAGACAATGGTTAAAAAATTATGTCACTATAATTTAGTCAAAATTTTGATGAAATCTAGGGCTATCTATATATTGATGAATAACCCCATGAAAAATGATCTCAATCTCTATCACGAGGTGGCATCAAACCATTAATAGGAAACATTAAAACTTTGACAAGCTTTCCATGCCATTAATGGCAGGCCTTGTCAAACCATTGATGAAATGCCATTAGAATCCTATGAGATTTTGATGATATTCCCATGTCATCAATGGAATTGATTGTTCATAGATCGACTAATGGTCATCGAAACTTCGATGATAGCCCTGGTTTTTTTTTAATAAAAAAAATTATAGCAATCTTATTTATTTGGTGATCCAAGGTAATTGGTGACTACCATGTTGACACCATTACAAGTGTGAGAATCCTATTTTTTTGGTGATCCAAGGTAGGGAAATTTTTTTTCTGTGGGGAGTAAGTGTCCCTATTGAGTTAAGAGTGGGGGAATATATATTTTAGTTTGATAGGTGAGTGGCGTTCCACATGTTTAGTTGTCTATCATAAGTTTGAAAAAGTTAAGGATACTATTAGGGGTTTAGTATCATATATTAGTTCAAGTGTATGTCACATGTAACATCCTTAGGCCTAAAAAGAGTCAAGCACTAAAGGGTCAAGGGTTGATCCAAGGACTAGATAAATGAGATGTAATGTGGGTTGGTTGGGAGAGAGAGAAAGTTACATTTTATTGTCTACATGTTGGTAGTGATGGTAGTTGTCAAAGGGCATTAAGGATAAAAAATAGTGTGTTTGAATAGCCCAAGGGTGTGGACATAGGGAAGGACAAGATGTCTCATGATGAGAGTGTGACCAAAAATTGTGATTGATATTAGAAGCTGGACCTTGCAATATGATAAATAATTGATGTACTAATCAAAGTTTGAGTGCTTCGTGTTTAATGAGTTGAATTTTGAACAATGATATTGGTAAGGTTAGATGATGTGATAAGTTGTATCTTACAAATATTTGAGAACTTATCCTTATTTAAATGTTGTGTGTAACACCCACTTATAACCAACCAATCTATGCTTGAAGGGGTGTGTCTCTTCACATCCTTGCAAGATATAAGATGGCATTCAAACTCTTTTCAAGGGGGGATCAGGAAAATATGATTATATTAAAATATTGTCCTTTATAGATTAATACAATTAGAGAATCCATAATAACATTATATCCAATTGGAATAACAAGGAGAAGATCATCGATTGGCATCCCTCATTCAACACCAAACATGTAACAAAACACCATTATGCATGAATTTTAAAAAAATATTGTCATCAATACTTTCCTTCTAGATTCAAAACATAAATAGATTTTTTCCTTCCCTGGAATTACCCTCAAATGATGGAGAGATGTTTTTTTTTAAGGAAACTCAAGTATAGAAATAGCTTCCTACAGTAATCTCTTAAGAAAAGTATTGTGCAAATTCTATTTAAAATCCTTACAATTACAGATTCAATTTTGGTAGAACAACAATATTGCAATCAACCATGAATACAGAAAATAGATAGAGAAAGAAACACCAACACAAAGATATGCTGGTGGGGAAAAACCTTTTAGTAAAACAACTTGACCCCTCCAAAACCTACACAATGTATTATTTTCAACTCAAAGGTTACAACACACTTGTAGTGCAAGCTCTTTTAGGACACAGAAGACTTATCTAGTAGCTACCAAGAATACACTAGTCACACACTCACTCTCTATAACCTCAAAGTTCTTATATAATGTACTTTCCATTTTTAGGGCATCTTCTAAAGATAGCTCTTACACGTCATAGGAATTTGTCATAATCGTTTTAGTCATGATTTCCTTATACAATTAAATCTTCCAAAGATCGCTCTTACACATCATAGGAATTTTTCATAACCATTTTTAGTCATAATCTCCTTACACACAATTACATATTCCAAAGATAACTTTTACGTGTCATAGGAATCTGTCATAGGAATCTATTATAAGAATCTGTCATAGGAATCTATTATAAGAATCTGTCATAGGAATCTATCATAGTTCAAGATGCTGAAAAATGTAAGTGGAGTGGCACGTCAACATGCCAACTAGACATGTACACTCACACTTAATTACATTATTTGCAAAAAATACATTAACAAAACAAATAATAAGAATAGGAGTTATCCAAGGTTGAGACACCTTATTCCTAATATTCTCCCACTTGTTGAACACCTTATAAGAGCAACAGAAACATAACAAGAACTAACCACTATCGGCCTAAAGGCTCATAGAATCCAAACACCATCTAAACTTCTTTGTACCCACTAGTTTCTCCAATGTATCTACAACATTCTTTATTAGTATCTACCTTCTCCAAATTTACCTTTCCATCTTCCACCATATCTCTCACAAAGTGAAACTACACATCAATGTACTTTGTTCTAGCATGGAAAGTTGGATACTTTACAAGGAAAATAGCACTCTAACTATTGCAACAAATAGTAATCTATCCTGCATCAACACCAATATCATAACACAATCTCCTAAGCCAAATTTCTTCCTTACAAGCATGAGTAGTAGCCATGTACTTAACTTCTGTAGTGGAAAAAGCAACTACATGTTATCACTTACTAATCCAACTAATGGCACCACCAAACACAATGAACACATAAGCACTGGTGGATCTCTTGCCATCAATATCACCTACCCAATCTAAATCCACAAACCCATGAATACAAACTAAACGCAGAGCTCCATAAGAGTTTCCATGATAAAAAATGCAATAATCTAATGTACCCCTCAAATATTTGAATACTCACTTAACTACATCCCAATGTACCCATCCAAGATTAGCCATAAACTAGCTTAGAACTCTCACTGCTTGGGTAATGTATGGTCTATTATAGACCATAACATACATAAGTCTACCAACTGAACTAGCATAAGGTACTCTACTCATGTCCTCCACCTCACTAGGAGATTTTGGACAATCATCTATAGATAACTTTGTCCCCATAGCAACAGGAACCCACAATGGTCTGCAATCTACCATGTTGAACTTGTCTAACACAAACTTCACATACTTACTTTGACTCAACCAAAGTTTTCTATTAGACCTATCTCTACTAATTTCCATACCCAAGATGTAACTTTTTGTCCCAAGATCTTTCATCTCAAACTATGCTGACACCTGAGATTTAAAATCAGAAATCATACCCTTACCCTTCCCAAATAGCAACATATCATCAACATATATTGCAACAATAAGAAGGTGATCATTTTCAACTCTAAAGTAAAAACAATGATTTGATTTTGATCTTACAAATCCAATTGACAACACAAAGGCATCAAACTTAAGGTACCACATCCTAGGTGATTGTTTCAAACCATACAGAGACTTCTTTAATCTACAAAAAAAAGATTCTTTACCTTTAACAATTTAGTACTTAGGTCATGACATATAAATCTCTTCCTCCAAATCACCATGAATGAAATTTGTCTTTACATCCATCTGTTCTATCTCTAAATCATATGATGTAGCAAGAGATAACAAAAATCTAATGAATGTCAACTTTGCAATAGGAGAGAATATTTCACCATAATCTATTCCCTCTACCTGTGAATACCCCTTTGCAACCAATCTAGCTTTCTACCTTTCAACACTGCCATCTACATAGAATTTCTTATTGAACACCCATTTTCTACCAATAGGTTTTTGTCCTTTAGGAAAAGGTACAAGGTCCCAAGTTTTTTTTTAATCCAATGAAGCCATCTCATCATCCATGGCCTCAATCCAGGAACCTACATCTTCCATATCCAAAGCCTCTTTCATAGATCTAGGCTCATCAGTGTTAGTAATCAAAACAAAGGCACAACAAGAATCTAACATAGAGTAACCAAACCTTTCTGGTTGCTTTCTTACTCTCATGGATCTCCTCGAGAGCTGAGGTTGAGGTTGTTCTTCCTCTTCTTCTGAACTATCAGAGCTACCAGAGCTCTCCTTATCATTAGACCCAACATGGTCTTTCTGTTTAGTCTTCTCAGGGGTAGGAGGCAACTAAATGATATCTTCCTTCTTTTCTTTTTCATCTGGTTGTAGCACAATAAGAGAATATTTTAGCTCTCTAAAAACAACATTTCTACTATACAACACCTTACTAGTCATAGGGTCTCAAAGCTTGTATCCTTTCATACCAACTTTGTATCTAATGAAAATACATTTGACAGCTTTATTTTCCAATTTAGATATTTTCTCCTTTGGAAAATGTGCATAAGCTTCACAACCAAAAACATGAAGATGTCTAATTGAAGCCTTCTTACCAGACCACACCTCCATGGGTGTCTTACAAGAGCTCATGTAGTATATCTCTTAACTAGATAGCAAGTAGTGGCCACAGCTTTAGCCTAGAACTTTTGTTCAAGACCAGCTCCACTAAGCATGCTCCTAGCCTTCTCCATATGTGTCCTATTCATTCTTTCTACAACTCCATTTTGTTGTGGGGTATAAGGAGTTGTCTTATGCCTCTTGATACCTTGTTCTTTCCAAAACTGTTCAAACTCTGCAAAGAAAAACTGACCACCATTGTCAATTCTCACAAACTTAATCTTCTTACTAGTCTGATTCTCTACAAGGGCTTTAAATACCTTGAACTGACTAAAGACTTGTGTCTTACTTTTTAAGAAATAAATCCATGTCCTTCTATTGTAATCATCTATGAAAGATACAAAAAATACAGACTTGGAGATTGAAGGAACTTTTACAAGACCAAATACATCAAAATGAATAAGATCCAAAACATTAGAAGATTTGTGAGAACTAGTGTAAAATTGAATGTGATTTTCTTTACCATAGACACAATGTTCATAGAATTCAAACTCAAGATTACAATCATTTAACCCCTCAATGAGGTTTTTATTCTTTAGGATTCTAAGACCCTTCTCACCAATGTGGCCAAATCTCATATACCACAACATTGTCTTTTCTAGAGGAAGCTTTCCTTCCAATGTGTTTACATCCTTTGGTACACATGTTGCACTACCATCAAAACCAATAACCATAGTCTTCTTTACTGCTTGTTCAGATGGTGGTGGTGAAATAATAGTTGCTCTCTTCTTTGAAATAGAAGAACTATTGCATTGAGAAATGCATGCATCAAGCTAAAATAGAGTACCTCTCCTAGTACCCTTAGCAAGCACCATAGCTCCTCTCATCATCTTGCATCCATCTTTAGAAAAAACAACTTGCATACCTACATTATTCAACATACTTATAGATAATAGGTTTTGTTCCAGACCAGCAATGTGCATTACCTTGTTGATTCCCTTTACTCGTTCATCAGGGAATCTAATAGTCACCCATCCTTGTCCAACTATCTTTAGTTGAGAATCTGTTAGGATAAACCACAGACAGAAATAAAAACTACATGCAAATATAACCAATAACAAAAAATAATAGAACACACAGAAATGAACACAAGGCACCAAGATTTAACGTGGTTCACCTAATCCCTGGGCTACGTCCACCAAACAGCTAGTCCGATCTTATTACAATCCAGTGATTACAACTTGATTACAATCTATAATCCCTTACAGCTCAATACCGCCGCAAGAACCAATTTTGTATCACCACACATAAAAAATACCCAACCCTAAGCCCTTTTTATACAAGTATTAAACCGCTTTAGGGTTATAACATGTCGGCCATATGTCGGCCATAATATGTCGGCTACCATGTCGGCTACTTCCAAAAAAAAAAAATTTTGAGGTGATGCCCCGAACCCCACTATTTATGAAGTATGTACAGTACTTTCCTGATCAGTCACCACAATCTAACAATCTCCCACTTGGGGACTAATCAGGCTCCACACTAAACAACAATCTCCCACTTGGAGACTGATCCTGTAGCAATACAACTACCGCATGGGGCTCCCACTGGATCAAACCACCCTGGACTCTGCTGTTCTTTTATTCACATTTAGTCTAAAAGACCAACTGAAGCTGAAGAGGAGTTCAGCTTCTCCCTTGTGACAACCTTTGTCAACATATCTGCTGGATTTTCATTGGTATGTATCTTCTCCAGCTTTAACTGTCCATCCTCCAAAACGGACCAAATGAAATGGTACCGCAACTGTATGTGTTTGGTCTTAGAATGCAGAGCTGAATTCTTAGCAAGATGAATGGCACTCTGACTATCTGTGAACAAATAATTATCCTTCTGAGGATGTCCCAATTCTTCCAAGAAGAACTGAAGCCATATCATCTCTTTGGCTGCCTCTTTAGCAGCAACATACTCTGCCTCTGTAGTGGAGAGAGCATTAATCTTCTGTAGTCTAGAAACCCAGCTCACGGCTGCCCCACCAACAGTAAAGACATAACCTATAGTACTCCACCTGGTATCAATATCCCCAGCCAAATCTGAGTCAACATAGCCCTGTAAATCAGTAGTAGAGCCCCCAAAGTGTAAACACTTATTGGATGTTCCTCTCAAATATCTGAGAATCCACTTGACAGCATTCCAATGCTCAAAACCTAGATGACTCATATACCTGCTAACGACTCCTACTGCATGTGCAATATCTAGCCTAGTGCATACCATAGCATACATCAAACTTCCTACAGCTGAAGCATAGGGTACCTTGGACATCTTATCCTCCTCTTCCTGTGTCTTGGGACACATCTCCTTAGTCAATTTCAAATGACCAGGTAAAGGTGTGCTAACAGCTTTAGCATTCTCCATAGAGAAACGTTGCAACACCTTCTCAACATAATCAGCTTGAGATAGCGTCAATGTTCTGTTCTTCCTATCTCTGCAAATCTTCATACCAAAGATTTGTTTTGCTGCCCCCAAATCCTTCATAGTAAATGCTTGTGCTAACTAGCATTTTAGCCCCTTAATATGATGCATGTTAGACCCAGCTATAAGCATATCATCAACATATAGACATAAAATAATGTAGCTATCATCATCCAACCTCTTAAAATAAACATAGTAATCTGAATGACACCTATTATATCCATGCTCATGCATAAAACTGTCAAATTTCAGATACCATTACCGAGGTGCTTGCTTCAGGCCATATAAACTTTTCTTCAATTTGCACACTAAGTTCTCCTTACCTTTGACCTCAAAACCCTGTGGCTGAGCCATATATATTTCTTCATCCAAATCACCATGAAGAAAGGCTGTTTTAACATCCATCTGCTCTAAATGCAAATCTTCAGTAGCCACAAGACTTAAAACAGTATGAATAGAAGTCATTTTAACAACAGGAGAAAATATCTCATCAAAATCAATTCCCTTTTTCTATGCAAATCCTTTTACAACTAACCTGGCCTTAAATCTTTTCTTACCTCCTTCCTCTTCTTTCAACCTGTAAACCCATTTATTTTGTAAAGCCTTTTTACCTACAGGCAACTTGCACAAATCCCATGTCTTATTTTTCAGCAAAGAGTCCATTTCATCTTTCATTGCAGACTCCCACTGAATCTTAGTATCCACCTGCACAGCTTCATCATAACTTTCAGGTTCACCAGCATCAGTAAGTAAAATAGAATACAAAGAGGGAGAAAACCTTTGTGGAGGTCTAATTGGCCTTGTTGACCATCTAACATTCACAGGTGTGTGTGGTATTTGTTGTTGCAGTTGTTGCACATCATGAGGAATGGCTGGAACATCAGCTTTTGGAGTATCATCCAGCACTACATAATCATCTTCTTTCTTCTCATGTTGCTGCAACAGATCTTTGTACAACACTTTTTCATTGAATATGACATCCCGGCTTCTTATAATTTTATAATTTTCAAAATCCCAAAGCCTATAGCCAAATTCATTAATTCCATATCCAACAAAGACACATTTCTTTGATTTTGCTTCTAGCTTGGTTCTATTTTCAGAGTCTATATGAGCAAAAGCTTCACAACCGAAGGTCTTGAGAAAAGAATAACTCACCTTCTTACCAGTCCATGCTTCCTCTAGAATACCACAGCCCAAAGGAGTAGAGGGACATCTATTAATCAAATATACTGCAGTATTGATAGCCTCCGCCCACATGTGTAAGGGCAACCCAGCATGCAACCTCATGCTCCTTGCGAGCTCCATTATAGTCCTGTTCATGCGTTCAGCCACTCCATTTTCCTTTGGAGTCCTTGGAACAGTTTTTTGTCTATGAATACCATTAGTGGAGCAATAATCTTCAAATTCATGACTGCAATACTGACCACCATTATCAGATCTGAGACATTTTAATTTCTTACCAGTCTCATTTTCAACCAAGCATTTCCATTTCTTAAAAGTTTGAAATACATCAGATTTCTGTCTAAGGAAATAAACCCATACTTTTCTAGTTGCATCATCAATAAATGTAACATAATAATGAGAGCCACCAAGGGAAGATACCTGAGCCGGTCCCCATACATCTGTATGCACAAGCTCTAATTTCTCCTTTTTGTTTTCCTTCCCTGTCTTTACAAAACTCACTCTCTTTTGTTTTCCATACACACAACTTTCACAGAAATCCATATTCACACATTTTAGACTTGGTAAAACTTTCCTTGAATGAAGTACTTTCATACCTTTCTCACTCATGTGCCCAAGTCTATTGTGCCATAGCGCTGTATCAGAATCTACAGCAGCTATTTGTTCTCCCTGCTCAACTACAGTAATTGTTCCTGAATATTCATTTTTCTCTGAAACAATCAAAGTAGAAGGAACAATATGACCTGTACAAAGATATAAGGTGCCTACTTTCACACCTTTTGCTACTTCAAGGGAACCTTTTAAAACCTTCCAATTTTTATCATTAAAAGTAATTACACAACCCTCATCACCGAGTTGCCTTGCTGAAATTAAATTCCTACTCAGCTTTGGAACATGTCTTACCTCATGTAGTAGCCAATGATTCCCATTCTGCAACTTAATCTTAATTTTTCCCTTTCCAACAATCTGACAAGGTTCATTATCCCCCAAATAAACAAGCCCAAAATCCCCTTGGACATAATCAATGAAATAACCTCTATGAGGTGTAGCATGAAAAGAAGCACCAGAATCTAAAACCCATGAATCATCAACACTCTCTAAAGATAGAAGCAAAGCATCCTCTTCGGATTTATTACTTACCACATTTGCCTCTTTGTCTCCATCTGATTTATCTCCTTCATTTTTCTTTCGAGTCCAGCAATCTTTCTTTTTGTGCCCTGGTTTCCCACAGTACCAGCAATCATTTGGTCCTCTCGATTGAGACCTCCTCCCCTTTGACTTTCCTCTTGATTTCCCACGATTTCCAGAGTTACTTCCTCTTTCAGTCGTTCTACCCCTACTTTGTGCATTTAAAGCACTTCCTGATGTTGATCCACCTAAGGATTTTCTACGAGTTTCCTCACTTAAAATAACACCGATCACATCATCATATTTTAGGGTACTTGATCCAGGAACAGAATTACTCACCGCCATTACCAAGCCATTCCAGCTTTCAGGCAAAGAACACAAAATCAAGAGAGCCCTAATTTCTTCATCAAAATTGATACCCACAGAAGATAATTGACTAGTAATAGTATTAAACTCATTTAAATGATCTGCAATAGATCCACCTTCTGCCATTTTCATATTAAATAAACGCTTCATGAGAAATACCTTATTTGAAGCGGAGGGCTTTTCATACAGTGTCGCTAGGGTTTTCATCAAATCTTCTGTCGTCTTTGCTTTTGTAATATTAAATGCCACCGATGGTGCCAAGCATAACCGAATGCTTCCAAGTGCCTTTCTGTCTAAAAGATCCCATTCAGCCTCTGACATAGTTCCCTGATTCTTGGCTTTTCCTTCCAACGGCTTCCATAAATCCTTCTGATATAAATAGTCTTCCATTTGCATCTTCCATAACTGGAAGTTCTGCCCATTAAACCTATCAACCCTTAGCTTACCATCATCTGCCATTGCTCCCACTCAACCGTGAGACTCCCACTTAACCGTGAGACTTTCCTGCAGAGGATAACTGAGAAACAACTAGGCTCTGATACCACTTGTTAGGATAAACCACAGACAGAAATAAAAACTACATGCAAATATAACCAATAACAAAAAATAATAGAACACACAGAAATGAACACAAGGCACCAAGATTTAACGTGGTTCACCCAATCCCTGGGCTACATCCACCAAACAGCTAGTCCGATCTTATTACAATCCAGTGATTACAACCTGATTACAATCTGTAATCCCTTACAGCTCAATACCACCGCAAGAACCAATTTCGTATCACCACACATAAAAAATACCCAACCCTAAGCCCTTTTTATACAAGTATTAAACCGCTTTAGGGTTATAACATGTCGGCCATATGTCGGCCATAATATGTCGGCTACTTCCAAAAAAAAAAAATTTCGAGGCGATGCCCCGAACCCCACTATTTATGAAGTATGTACAGTACTTTCCTGATCAGTCACCACAATCTAACAATCTCCCACTTGGGGACTAATCAGGCTCCACACTAAACAACAGAATCATCACCCAAGTACACCCTTCCACCATTGAAAACTAGCTTTGATGAGAGGTCATGTGGAAAGAGGCACGCGAGTCTATCAACCACACATCATCAGATGCATGCATTGCCAAGGCTGCAATGAAAGCATCACCATCTTCTTGAGATTTTTCTAAACTTGAATTTGATCCTTCTTCTTCTTCTTTGACTCTTTAAAATCTTTATGGAAGTGCCCAGTCTCATCAAAGTTCTAGTATTTTGCCTTGGACTTTCCCAAAGTCTTTGATTTTCCACAAGATTTGGATCTAGCCTTTCTAGACTTGTTGTCATTTTGTCTACCTCTATCATTGGATCTACCACAAACAACAAGAGCTTCCTTAGTTGAATCTAATGACTTTCTCCTTGTCTCCTTAGATAATAGTGAAGACACCACATCATCCATTCTAAAAGTGACTAAAGTACTTCCAAGAGCCATCACAAGATGGTCCCATGAATCCGGAAAGGAACATCATAGGGTGATACATCGATCCTCCTCCTCTATCTTGACACCAGATGATGCCAACTATGTAATCATGTAAATGTATCTAAATGATCTATAACAGATTGTCCTTCCTCCATTCTTAGAGAATACAACTTATTCCTCAGGAACAACTTGTTCACCAGAGATTTGGCCTGATACACAAACCCAAGCCATGTCCACAAACTATTTACAGTCTTCTCATCAAGAACATTTAGGAGAACTAAATCAATTAGATAGAGTCTAATGAGACCCTTAGCTTTCTAATCCTTGAGATCCCAATCTGCATGAGATATTGTTGTGGTTCTCACATCAAGTGAAGTCACTTCCCATATATCATGATCTTCAAGCAAGTCTTCCATCTTGAGTTTCCACAACTCAAAATTACTACCATTAAATTTCTCCACTTCCGTTTTTTCATATGATGAAGTAGCCATCTCAAACTGCAAATAAGATTTAGAGTGTTCTACACAAAACTCCCACTCAAACTTGAGATTACCTCAAAAAACCCTACCCAAAAACTATGATCAAAAGTTGATCAAGCTCTGATACCACTTGTAAGGAAACATAGGTGTGGAAATAGCTTCCTACACTAATCTCTTAATGAAAGTATTGTGCAAATTCTATTTAAAATCCTTACAATTATAGATTCAATTTTGGTAGAACAACAATATTGCAATCAACCATGAATACATAAAATAGATAGATAAAGAAAAACAAACACAAAGATATGCTGGTGGGAAAAACCTTTTAGTAAAACAACCTCACCCCTCCAAAACTTGCACAATCTATTATCTTCAACTCAAAGGTTACAACACACTTGCAATGCAAGCTCTTTCAGGACATGGAAGACTTATCTAGTAGCTACCAAGAATACACTACTCACACACTCACTTTCTACAGCCCTCAAAATGCTTATATAATGCACTTTCCATTTTTAGGGCATCTTCCAAAAATAGCTCGTACACGTCATAGGAATCTATCACAACCATTTTAGTCATGATTACCTTACACATAATTAAATCTTCCAAAGATAGCTCTTATCCATCATAGGAATCCATCATAACCATTTTTGGTCATGATCTCCTTATATACAATTAAATATTTCAAAGGTAGCTCTTACATGTCATAGGAATCCGTCATAGGAATCTATCATAGTTCAAAATACTAACACATGTAAGTGAGGTGACACATCAATATGCCAACTAGACATGTACACTCACACTTAATTAAATTATTTGCAAAAAATACATTTACAAAACAAATAATAAGAATAGGAATTATCCAAGGTTGAGACACCTTATTCCTAACATTCTTTACCCTACAACCTCAATTTCTCATTCAGTTTTGTTGCTCGGCACCCTACAACCAAATGCAAAGAAATCATGATCAATAACATTACAAAAGATGTTTGAAAGTTTCAAGATATTCTCCAGATTTCTTACATTGCTGAGTGTGCTATATGCATATTAGGATCTATAGTGTTATAACAACAACTTTAAAAAGACCAAGATCAGTATGTTACAAATATGGTTGCAATTAGAAAAGATAAATTTTAGTGAATAAAGGCATAACACATATCAACAAAGGAAATAAAACATTACTTTTAATAACATCAAAATGTAGAATGTAGGAATAGTCAAAATAAGGAACTCAACGATAGAACTACAATGTAAATAGTGAAGAATCATTGTTTGTAGCCACTAATGCATCCATATATCGTTGGTTTCTCTCCCTCCCATCCAAAATAAGGTTGAACCACTCTGAATTGAGAATGCATGTGCAAAAATGTTCCATATGCATGGAAAATAGGCAGAGCTAAAAAAATGCACCACGGTTACATTAATGACCTATATCAAAAATGAAAATGTGTTGCATTTTTCAGCTCCACCTAATGCCCTATGCATATCAAGTGAGATTGAATATTGAACTAGGGCTTCCTTTTCTATTTCCTAAAAGAAAGAGATTGACATGGTTAACATCTAATATTATCTCCATTAATTTGGTCCACTCAAGCATAATATTTAATTTTTCTTTGAAAGATAAATAGTAAAGGACATCCAAAATATTAATTGCCAATTTCTCTTGAATATATTCACTAACAAGATCAACTCACATATAGAAAACAAAGGGTATAATGAAAATGCAATGAAGAGTTTAAGTGTTTCTTCAATTACTTTAGATAACTACAAAATAGAAATAGAAGACAAACAAATTATGAGTATTAATTGCAAGATTATCAACAAGGTATGTAAAGTCATCATAGGTTCTGGTTACATTCAATGTGGAAAATTTAAGAATGTACAAAGGGCCCATTCTATCCATCTCACAAGTAGATTCAAACTTCTCTCAAATCACTGCCAAGTTGCTAAAACAAAAAGATAAACCCCTTGAAGTTGAAAAGTTTCTTAGCTCAAGAATTGGGAAACAAACAAGATACCAGACATACATGGAAAACCTTATCAAGTGGAATGATAGACCTGATAACGAGGCTACTTGGATACCTAAAAATAACTTCAAGAAGAGAGGAATCAATCCTCAACTACTTACCCCTGATGTCCCATGATAATTGCTTTCTTTGTGGCGGAGAATGGTGCAAGAGCACCCTAGTTTTGGCTTTCAAAACTCAATTTTGGGTCATAGGAATGGAATAAGAATTTCTCAAAAACCCAAGTGTATGTTTTTACCTAATGTTTGGTTTATATTACATCATGCATTCATTGCATTCATTTTCTTTGTCAAACTGTCAAAGAGCCTCCTAGGTGGTCAAAGGTGGTCAAACAACTACAATATGGTCACAAGCATGAAGAAAGGTGGAGTGAGGGGTAATAAGTTCTAAAACACTATCGACATGCATTTTCCTCCATTGGTGTCAAGGAAGCCAAAAGTCGTCATGCAATTGTCAACTTTGCAAAAATTGTAAAAATTGAAATGTTGCAATGTTGCAACTTTGTGAAACTTTGGAAAATAGGTAATATGTTTGAAATAATAGTTATTTTTCACCTTCCTTAAGTTATTAATCATCTTGAAATCACCTATAATCCTTTTCAAAGACAGTTGTATGGGCTAGAGACAAGAATTTGCTCAAACTGAATACCAAACCAAGTTTTTGATAGCAAAAATATTGTATTTTCATTTTGTTCATAGGATTTTGTGATTGAATGGGAAGTTTTATTTTAAATAGGAGTTATATATTATTTTTACCATTTTTCTTCTATAGGTTTTGTTTTCCCTCCATTGAGTTTTGTATATATTCCATTCAATTTGCTAAGTGTTGCCAGTTTTTCCTTGTAACTAGATAGCTTTTACAAAATGTAATCTAACTATTATCACCATGGTTGAAAATTCATGAAACCTTGGAGAAATAAATTTCAAGATGAAATTTTTTGGAGTTAGTGACATTCAATTTGTGAGTTTTTCCAGCAAGCCCTAGGTGGGTTGATGGTCAATCCAACTAGAGATGAATGAAGAATTGTGTCTACCAAATGTATAGGGAGTGAGATAATTGCATGGTTTCTTTTGTAGATGAAAGAGAAGTGAAAGGATGTCCTTACGTAGAAAGGGGAAGGTTCCACCAATCTATTGAAGGGTGTTGCAAATTCATTTGATGCATATAGCCAAGAAAGGCTTCAAAACCCTTAGAAACCCTCCATTTTGGGATTTGTGTTGTACAAATAGAGTTGGGAAGTCAAACCTCTAAAATCTTGCGCAATATCAAAATGGGTATCCTAAATGGTGAATAGGTTGGTAGTTTTATAATAAATTTTTCAAATTAAAGCCCAAAAACCTTGTTTGGAAAGCTAATTGCAAAGGGCTACTCGGCAGTAACTAGCCAGTTTAGAAATTGGTAGAGAAGGGGAGTTTGAGGTCATTTTGGTTGTTCATTTTAAATCAAAACAAATTTGTTTAGACCTTATTGAAATTCCTCTAAAACCTTGAAAAGAAAGGAGCAAGTTCAATCATTTTAGGATAGAGAAACCATGCTGGGAAAAGAAGGCAATTTTTGGGTGTTTTAAAGGGTCTTATTATAAAGTTGAGAAAAGTGTGTTAGGTAGAGTTTGATGATGAAAAAAGGAGTCAATTATACATGTCTACATCAGCATGGTATAAATTATAGTTGTTAGTGACTAGGGTGAAGTTCCCCAACCACTCGATGATGGGACCATATAGTGGTGTTTAGTTTTGATAGGTTTAATTTGAGCTTCACTTGGTTTTGAGAATCCTTTCATATTCTCTACTTACCAAGGCCAACCACATGAAGGTGGAAGATCATTTTGCCTCTCCTCCTATTGGTCTCAGAATGGTTTTGACAATTAAGTGTCAACACACTTAATCACTTTTCATATAGAAGCCGAGTACACTATATATGTTGAGCTATAGTATGTGCCAAGCTAGAATTCCAACAGGTGCCAAGTGACTTCAGGTGCTGAGTGATATATAGGTGCCGAGTCACAATTGATGTTGAGAAAGTTAGAATGCTTCATGTGTCAAGTGAGCCAAAACTATACAAGTTTCGAGCAAGATAGAATGTAATAGGTGCCAAGCAAACCAAGATCAAACATGTGTCGAGCACCAGTAATCCAGTATGTGTCAAGTAACATAGAATAAACATATGAGTTTTTCCCTTCACAAACTCAAATGTAAACCATTTTTTGAGCTGACATAGAAGGATTTCAAAGGATAATAAGGATAAGAATGAATCTTTTATATTTCCTATGCAATTAGTATGCAACCAATAAGAAAAATGGAGAAGGTATGCAACTAATGAGAAAAGTGCAAGAAATGAGCGGGAATTCAAGATTCAATATGGATCATAGATCCATACCTAACCCTAAGTCTATGAAGCCTTTATAAGAATTCTTAGACCCTATGATTTTATGTTACTGAATAGGATTTAAGGAAGTTGCTAAGAAAATAGAAAAAAAAATTGTAGAATAGGGAAAACAGCAAGGGCATCAAAGATTTAGTGAATTGAGTAGAAATTACATATCTAGTTGATAAGAACAAAGCAAGGGATATGAACAGATATCAGGTCAAGCAAGGATCACATTAAAATGAGCAGATCAAGTGCTTAAAATCAGCAATTAAAGATTGTATACAATCAGGTCAAAGATTTCTAATACTCTCTAGCAATTGTATTAGATAGTGGTAAAATCCTATGTTGATAGGTTACCTTAACATCTATTTTATAGATCCTTTGAAGAGGTGACTAAATCCTTTAATAGGGTGATACTTCATGTAAAGTGTTTTAAATCCTTTAACCAAGTCACTATTGACATAGTGTAAAGCCTTTAATAGGGCAGGCCTTTCATAGGGCAGACCATCAGAAGTGGTCAAATAATTATTGTTGTAGTGATTTTGTGGGTATCATCCCCACCCCAGTTTTACCTTCTTATTCCTGGAGGTTTTTTGGGTTACAAAATTTTGGTGTCATGTGTTGATGCATGTGTTTACTTTATATTTATTTAATATCTTTACATGCATGCACTCTACTTTCAGTTATTTGTTTTAAAGGTTTTGAAAAGGTTAAAGTGTGTTACTTTTGATTCACCCATGCCCCCCCCGCCCCCCCCTCTCAAAAGTATTCTTCCCATTTGAATATTCCAACACCTCCATCCCCCTATAATCACTCTAAATTATCCATTAACAACTAAGTAAATATTTCATTCATTCATCTAAGAACTATATCATTGAATCATTGTAATCACATAACATTCGTTAACATGACATACAATTAATTAATATGTATAAACATTCATCTATAATTTGTGAACACATCAATCATTATATTCATGTAATATTGATTAACATGACATATAATTCATTAATACTTATAAAAATTTATCAATAATTCATAAACACATCAATCATTATAATCACATAATAATATTCAATAGCATGACATAAAATTCAATAATAAGAATTATTCATAAAAAAATCAACACATTCATCATCAATAACATTCATTTATTCTTTTATTTTTTCTTTGTCAAAGAGAAAGGCTAATAGGCACATCATAACTATCTTCAAAATTCTGCTATGGCTCTTGTGGTTTTGATCTTATGACATAAGGCTTCCTCTTTTTTTTTTGAGGATAAGGCTGATGTGCCCCTACAATAAGAAATAAATGGGTTTAATTCTAAATATTTTTTTAAAATGTTTTAAGTATTTAATTAATCTAAAGAACATAATAGGGATTTTTCTTTACCTGATAGTGCCACATCATCTACTATCATTTTTTATTTAGCCCCAACCTCAACATGCTCAACATGAACATCACACTCGAATCTATCACTATTACGTTCTGCATACACAAAAATTCTCGCATAAAGCTTACACCAATTGCAATTTAAGATGTTAAATTTTATTAATAATTACATAATTAATTTTCAATAGCAATTGAATATGTACCTCTATCATTGCGATGCACATCAAGTCCTTCATCATTTGTAGGATATGTACCTTCATCATCAAGAGTAGGATCTTTGATGGGAGTAGAAGGTTACAGTGAGATATCATGCACATTGTTATCATTGTTTGAAATTAACATCAAATAAATTATTTCTCATGAAGTTCTCAATTTCTATTATTATTAATTTGGCCTATTTACCTATGTGTGAACCGATGCACCAGAATCTTCTACATCTCTTTGCCCACTAGAATCTGTGCGATGGCAAGAAACCACTACTTTATAGCCTTTCTTGAAGCCAAATTATTTGTTCTCTTCTATGGGTGCTAGATCAAATTCAATTCCCTAAATTTTTTGCATAATATCATCAATATTGAACTTATTTCTTATTTTTAATTTTATATTAAGAATTGATATGAAATTTCATTTACTACTACTTACAAGTCATGAGTGAATTTTCATATATCCACTAGAGCCAAGATGGTTTTGACCAACCTTATCTTTCCTAGCTTGTGTAGCCCTTGATGTGTCTTGTAACCTATATATGTGAACTTTGAAATATGTTAGAAATATATTAAATTATATAAATATAAAGATCACTAGTTTGTGCATAATTACATTAATACTACCACATACCTTCTTTTTTTGGGTGATGGGTTAATTCCTTTATCTCTTAGTGTTATCTCTTTTGCATCTTCAATCATCTCATTCCACTCAAGCTTTGGAAACATAGGAGGATGCTCATACTTTGGTTTGAGATTTAGAGCCCTTTAGTATTAGTCTCTCATAGTCTTTAGATTTTTGGAATCTTTTTTAAGAATTTGGACTCTATTCAAAATATTCTGGACTCTATTCAAAATATTTTGACCAAAGAGATCCTCTAGAGATTTTATGTGCAATGCCATGTCCAAAGATCGTTCGAACAAGGATAAATAAAAGCCAATATATTTTTATTTTTTAAAAAAGCATGGAATCAAACACATCAACATGCAATCGATCAAAATATCACAACAGAAGACTTATCCACATAATCTAGGCAACCAACAAATCTCCAAGTGTTGCTACTTACTAACACATCCAAAACCAACTATGAAAATTTATGTAAACAAGAAACCAAAGATCTTTGACCTATCAGGACCTAGGAAGGGGTACATCCCAAGAGGTACCCAAAATACCCTTCAACTCTCGACCAACAAGTTTGAAGATACTAGTTGTTTTGTTGAATAGGTTTTTACAAAGAAGTCAGGCGATACTTTTCTAGTATCATATGACATTTTAGAGTACTACCAGGTGATACTTTTCCAATATCATGTGAAACTTCTTATAAATATTGGGTGAAACTTTTAGGGAGTGCATGATAGACCTTACTACTATTGTGCAATATTTTACCAATGTTGCATGATAGAATTTATAATTTTCATGTGATACTTTCTAGTATCGCACGATATTTCTCCTTAAGGTGTGCGATATATTTCTAGTATCGCCCAATGCTAAAATTCTATCACCCACGATTGCAAAGAAACATCCTAAAGAACAATCATAAGGGTAAAAGAGTTAGAACCTCCACACTAGGGAATACCAGATCCATAATGGTTGAATCTCAAACACTCAAATGAATGCAAAACAAATGATCATGCTAGAACAGATGAATCAAACATCTAATCACCCAAACCATAACATTTAATAACAATGTGGAAAAGTAGCATCACAATAACATACATGAACATAAATAAACTATCTCTAAAAATTGAAATAACATAAATCACATGGAAACATACTCTAGAAGAAATAGAGAACCATGTGAGCATCTAGCTCTAGAATTGAACATGAAGAAAGGCCAACTTTGTACATCAATCCCCAATAGTGGTATAGGTAGCTACACCTCCCAACCACATGGAACCCATAGGCCCACTCTCGCCATGCTAATGGAGATAGTGATCTAACCTCAAATACACATAAGACAATCATCCATGGCTTACACTCATGCCAAACAATAAAGAGGACTAAAACATAGATTATGAGAAAATGCAATGCAATAGGTCATGGTCAGACACTCTATGGATCTACTGTGTAAGGACTCTAGTGGAGAGTAAGGTGCTTGGTGATTCCAAGCTCAACATTTTTATGGACCATGCCCCTAAGGAGGCCAATGTGTTGTGTCCTCAGATAAACTATGTGGACAATATGGTATTTTCTTATCTTATTAATTACCCATGAATTTATTTAGTTATCACTTAATTAGAAACTTCTTCATGTACACCTCACTAGGAACATGACCTGAGGTTACTAGAGAAGCCCCTCCACACTGGCCTACCCTACACACCCATACTCATCACATTATGAGTGCCCATAGGCAATGCAGTTTCCCAATCCACCCCTAATGAACATAACTCAACCAACAAACAACTGGGAGCTCGAGTCTCATAAGAACCTGAAAAATGCATGCTCACATGCTCATGTTGTTAAGATTAAACAACTAATAGAAATAACAATTACATGAAAATATAAATAATATCATAAAATAATAGATCGCACAAAAGAGAACAAAATACACCAAGATTTAATGTGGTTCACCCAAACCCTGGGCTACATCCACTAAACAAAAAGTTCAATATTATTATGATACAATGATTACAATCTATAATCCCTTACAACTCAATACCACTACAAGAAGTAATTTCACATCACACATTATGAAACAATCCCTAACCATAAGCCCTTTTATATGAGTATTTTTTCCACTTTAGGGTTAAAATTAATTACAATATGTTAGTCATAAATTGGTGAATAATCAACCATACATTGGTGAATAATAGCCATTGATGAATAATAGCCAAAAAAATATGAAGTGTGTATAGTACTTCCCTGATTAGTCACCACAAATTAACAATCTCCCACCTGGGGACTGATTAGACTCCACACTAGACAACAGTCTCCCACTTGGAGACTAATCCTATAGCAATACCACTACCACATGGGGCTCCTGGTAGATCAAACCACCCTAGACCATGTTGTTTAGTCGAGAAGACCAACCAAAGTTGAAGAGGAGTTTAGCTTCTCCCTTGTCACAACTTTTGTAAACATATCTATTTGATTTCCATCTATATGTATCTTGTCTAGCTTTAAGTATCCATCATCCAAAACTAACTAAATAAAATGGCATCATAACTGTATGTGTTTTGTCTTTGAATGCAAAAAAAAATTCCTCACAAGATGAATGGCACTCTAACTATATTTAAAAAAAAAAAATTGTCCCTCTGAGGGTGGCCCAATTCTTCCAAGAAGAACTAAAGCCATATCATCTCCTTTTCTACCTCTGTAGTAGCTACATACTCTACCTCTATAGTGTATAAAGAATTAACCTTCTATAATCAAGAAATACATCTCACGGCTACCCTACCAACTATAAATAAATAACTTATAGTACTCCACCTAGTATCAATATCCCCTACCAAATCTGAGTCAACATATCCCTATAAATTAGTAGTAGAGCCCCCAAAGTGTAAACACTTATTAGATTTACCTCTCAAATATCTAAGAATCCATTTTACTGCATTCCAATTTTCAATTCCTAGATGATTCATATGTTAGAAACAATAGTCCACCAAGATAATTGTTGGGGTGGGAGGGGTGGGGTGGGTGGGGGTAGTTGAATAAGTTATCCAATAATTAAAACATTTATCAACCTTAAATAATCTTAAGCATTCGATCAAAGTAAACAAAAATCATACTAAGATGCACATACACAATTACACCAGATATGTTAATTACGGAAACCCTTGATCAGAGGGAAAACCCCAATGGGAATGATTCCCTCAAGATGATGTACTCATATAAATATTCCTTGTTAGAGGATGGACCTTATTAAGATTCTATTACAATATTTATTATATATGAGTCCCTATTAGGAGACTTTGTATCCCTGTTAGGAGATTCCAACCCTATTAGGAGCTATGCCTACCCTGTTAGGAGTTGAAGATAGAAGGACCCATTGTCCAAATATTTCTTGGGGCAAGACCACTAAACTCACTATCCAATTGATCTCTCATTTTTTCCTTGTAGAATAATTATCTATACTAAACTTTAACTTCTTTCCTTTTTCATGTCAACCAGACTAATCAATGTCAGACCAATTAGACTAGGTCACAAACCTTGTATCCAAATATCAAACCTTGAATCTCACAATAAAACCTAGGCAACAATGTTTTCTATAACTTTTCTCTGCTCTTCTTATCCTCGCGTTCTTTGCTTCATGTTGCTTACAATCATTCACTTCCATCCATACATGATAAAGAAAAATTTCCTTCCTTTATACCAAATCTATAAAACAATTCCCTGAGTTGGTTGTTACATCTACTCAATTAATTATTATAGGACCTTATTAAGAATGCATTACACTTAGCAATAACATTAATCTTTTTCCTTGTAACTTGAATAACTTTCTATATGTGTAACATTATGGTGAGTGAGCTTATCTACATCATCTCCAACATGTCTTCTACACATCTTTAACTTTTTGTAGTGCTTGCCCTCGTTCACATTTTTTTGGACATTGTCGCTATTATTATCAGACTATGCTAGACTAGTTTTCTGTTGATGGATTAGTGGTATTGTTTTGAGACTATCAGACATTATGTTATGGATTCAGTTGATATATGATGAGATCATTTAGACTTTACATTTCATGTATGCATGATGATCATTATATTGCTTTCAATTATTGATGATGATTAGTTAGATGGTTTATTATCTCATATGCTTTATTATGGATACTTACCCCATACTTGCATGTGTATGGTGTGCGTGTTTGTTCTTATTATATGGCATTTTTGATATGGTTAAGGAAGGGAGTCATAGTCACCTACTAGTCAAGATCTACATGATGCACCACTTCTTGCCATTGCCTATTTAGCTTAGCATTATATATATTGTATGTACATGCATGGTTTTTATGCAGGTTGTAGGTATCGGGTATTGACTTTCCTAAATTGCCAGGATGAGCGTACCCTATTACACTATCTCAATGATAAGAGAAGGGAGATAAATTCTCAAGTCCAAATCCCAAACCTTTAAAACCATTTGTCCTAGAGAGATAGGACAAGTATCTAGATATTTTACCTTCTGAATGTGTCAGATGACATATTTCGTGATTTTTAACCCTTTAGACTGATTTTGTGTGAATTGTTCTATGATGGGTTTGTATATTTTATCTTGGAGGTCTATGGTGAATTTTCTATTAATTAAGTCTTAATAAATAGATTTAATTAATAAATTAATTATTTGGAGAAAATTAATATAATATCATGATCTTTGATATTTTGATTATAATTAATTAAATGAGAATTAATTGAGAAAAAAGAATTAAATAAAATAAAATTAGAAATTAAAAATTAATAATAATTATAAAATAATAATAAAGTAATAAATAATAATAATAATAATAAAAGTTATAAAAAATTAAAATGAAAGTTATAAAAAAATTAGACAAAAGCTATAAGCTTGCCTAGGAGTAAACGCACCTTTTTATTTCTCATATGTCAACAACAAGGGGGTTAGTGCACTAATTAAGCACATGGTGTCTACAACCTAATGACTCATCTAGAAGGTTGGAATAGACTCATACTTAGTTGTCTACACCTTCTAGTTGTTTCTAGAAACATTCTAGGTGCTTCCTGAGAGGCTTTTATATTCAAGCATTCCTAGAAGCTTAGAAATAGTGTGGGAGAGCATTTTGGAGCATTGGAGGACTCGAGAACTTTGGAGAAGGGAAGAGTTTGCTCTGCAGATTTTCTGAGGAAAAGCAAATTAGCATCAAAATCCATGTAGTCTCTTGTGAATTTACTTATGCTATTTTTGCATCTTGCACTCCCTGTCTTCTTCATGTCTTCTATATGTTTTCTGAGGGTTTTTCTTATTTTAATTGTATGTATTCTCAATATGGGTAGTTAAAAATTATTTGAGAAAACTTTATATGCATAGATCTAAAGAGAACACGGGGCTAGGGTTTTAAATCCATTAGAAAATTTATTGAGTAAATTTGGAGAACAAATATTTTTATGGATTTCATTAAATTGAAAACCTTTAGAAAATTGTGTTTATATGAATATGCTAATTCAGATCTGAAAATATATGTGTGTGTGTGTGTGTGTGTGTGTGTGTACATTTTATATATATATAATGCTTAATTAATCTCTGCATGTATATATATATATATATATATATATATATATATATATATATATACACATATATACATACATATATATATACATATATTTTTTATTGGAGAACAGAATGTTAATCGCATCACAATTTATGTTTTTTATAAAACATTATAAATTTTTATAAAGAAAAAAATGATTCACATATTATATGTGGGCAGAGAGGGTCGAGCCTGTACCCCCACCTCTATACCTACGGTAGTGGTCGGCAGCACTGCTGCCGCAGGCTCTACGACCACTATCGCGGGCCTGTGACAGCAGGCCCGCATGGCACCATTTAATTGATGGTAGATATTATATATGGTAATGGCTATGGCATCATTTGGATGCGGTTTTCAATTCAATTTTTGTAATTCATTTTTCATTAAAACATTGTTATTGTTAATATTTATTTATTTATTTATTTATTTATTTATGTATGTGTGTGTGTGTCTATATATATATATATATATATGTATGTATGTATGTATGTATGTATGTATGTATGTATGTATGTATGTATGTATGTATGTATGTATGTATACATATATTTTATTAGTTATGAATAATTATTATATTTAAGAGATTGAATTAATGGGTCATTCTTTTAAAAGATAAAGGTTTAAAATACCAATAATAGTTGCCAATTATTATATAAAAAGAAAGATATTAATAAGTTAACTTAATTAAACTTAGTTTAATTAAGGTTAATCATAAGAATGTGTTATAAATCGAAGACTTGAATTATGCAATTACTGGAATTCGATAGGAGTCAACTTGGACAACATTTACATAAACAATATAATTAGAAAATTGAATCTAATGGTTTTGGGAGACAAACTTTTTAACAAATACATGGATGGGAAAAGCATACAAGTGATTCTCCATTCATTATCTAAAACTTGAAACAAAAATAGAAACCTCCACAGTTAAATCAAGTATGTAATTTTAGCAAAAACAAAACATGTGCTTGCATTGTGTATTTCTTTATGCTTTTGTTTTGGGTTTTGGGTTAACTAGTGTTGACCAGTTATAGGATGTCTACCAAAGACTTGGGGGTTATGATTATGATGTCATGATTATGTCTTATTTCTAATCTTTATTAACCCAACCATGGTTATGTGATGGAATGCTCTATGTAATGTTTGTAATTACTGATTGTATAGTTGAGATTCTTATGTATGAGACACTTGACCTAATCATTTTTGAGTCATCGATCAGTTATCTTTGGGATATTTTCTAGTCGCCATGATGGAACTGAAATGTTGATTTATGATGTCATGTTGTGACATGTTTTGACTCAACCATTTTGGAGTCTTCGATCAATATTATTTGAGATATATTTTGGTTGTTGAGAACCAATGGATACTTTTGATTATCAGTAATGCTTCAGTTGCCAATAGAGAGCTATTGTGGTCATGATTTTCTATGGATGCTTTTTAGATGCTCATGGAGATTTGATGCATTTATTGTGGATATTTGATATTCTTATTATGAATTATCTTTTGACTTTTCTTTCCAGTCACTTGTATAGGACTGAGGTGATTTATGATTCCATGAGCTTAGGGTAGGTTATTTGCTTGTAGTGTCGGGAAGTGGCTTGCAATGGGGGTCGGGGCCCTAAGAGCTGCCAAGGTAACTCATTGTAAGTTGTTTAATAAGTGAAAAAATTCACACCTAATACTAACTAAATGAACCTAAAAAGATAATTGTTTTTGTTCTTGCCCATGCCTCAAGTGCTTGTATAGACTAGGATGGGAGTAGAGAGAATGCATGGTTGTGACCTTGCATTCCATAGTATGCCTTATCAGTATGAGAGGATACTAGTGGCCGCATGAGGATCAGTAGGGACCCATGGATTTTAGCTAACTGCCAGGGTAACTTCTACATGATGTATGTGATGACACTTTCTCGCTTGCATAGTAGGTTCCTACATGTCTTTGTGTGCCTCTGGGAATTAGATGTCGGTTTTGTGTGATAGAACCTTTGAGTTAGTATACTTTTAGGATTCTGAGACTTAGAGAGTATTCTTATGCTATGTGATTTTGATAGCCTGTTTCGAACTTGAGATTATCTCCTCAGCATGGTGGGAGTGGACCACTTAGGTACCATGCGATCGGGTGGTAGTGTTTTTCCACTCTTATCATTTGAGATCCGTTTGAGACATCATGACTGATGCGTCCTTCATGATGGTGGATATGTATCCTTTCACTAATGATTAGCATATGCTAGATGATGTTATCTTATGCTTATATTTACATGTTAGATTACTTTCTATATATGATGTAGTATATGTTAGGAGTGACATTCCTACTATGTTAATACCGATGATCTCTTCGGTGATTTGGAATGTTATGCACAGAGGGATGGCTAGGATCCACAATGGTCTAATGATGCTATTTATGGTTGGGAGGAACCATGCACTTAGTTTATTATGTTTGATCTTTATGATGGATGTATATATCTTTTATGATGATGTATCATGTGTATCATATGATTATCTTTACTTTGATGTATCATGGACTAGATTAGGATGATGTACCTTATTTCACATATGTATATTCTTTTAAGGTTTTCATACCCTGTGACATGTATAGTGGATGATTGAGCATTTAGAAATGTAATGTATAAACATTGGACTTATTATTATTTCATGTGGTTGTTGTATTAGATGGATTCAATAATGTTAGTTGATTTAGATGTAATTCAACATTAAGGGATCCTTAAAGAATGTAATATGTTATGTATGTTATGTTTACTTTTAGATGGACATTGCTATTGCTTCTATTATTGTGTATAAGTTATATGTGGTATTTACTTTCATGTGTAAAAAAAAAAAAAAAATGCTACCAAACTTAGCAAAATTTTAGGTTAATTCTTTGGATCCCTTGGTGGGGCATTACACTTTGGCTTATTAGTATAACAACCTTGCTAAGAGATATAACAAGTTTACCAGAACATGCTTCTATAAACTCTATCTTAGAATAGTCTTTACTGAAACTTGCATAACTTCTTCCAGACTTAATATCTTATGCTTTTGAATTTTTCTACATATACTAGACACTTAGCATTATTCCTTTAACCTCACTAGTGATATGTCTATATCAACTTGATCTTTCTATTGTTCTTCTATTAGATACCACAAAAAATTGATATGTTGACATCAATGAGAAACACAGTCATGAATGTAACATATCATCATGATAACGATCTAATCATGTTTCTACAATACTCCCCCATAGAAGTATCATTAGCATTCATGCTTCCAACATCATGTACCTACTAACAACTTCCACTACATGGGCAATATCTAGCCTTGTACATACCATAGCATACATCAAGCTTCCTATAGCTGAAGCATAAGGTACCTTGGACATCTTATCCTCCTCTTCTTCTACCTTTGGATACATCTCCTTAGTCAACTTCAAATGACTAGGTAAAGGTGTGCTGACAGCTTTAGCATTCTCCATAGAGAAATATTACAACACTTTTGCCATATAATCAACCTAAGATAAAGTTAATTCCATGTTCTTCCTATCTCTACAAATCTTCATACCAAGAATTTTTTTTGTTGCCCCCAAATCCTTCATAGAAAATTCATGTGCTAACTAGCATTTCAGCCCCTTAATGTGATCTATGTTGGACCTAGCTACAAGCATATCATCAACATATAAACATGAAATAATAAATTTTTCATCATCCAACCTCTTAAAATAAACACAATTATATGAATGACACCTACTATATCCATTTTCATGCATAAAATTGTCAAATTTTAGATACCATTGTCGAGGTGCTTGCTTTAAGCCATATAAACTTTTCTTCAATCTACACACTAAGTTTTTCTTATAGTTGACCTTAAATTCCTATGGTTGTTCCATATATATCTCTTCATCCTAAACACCATGAAGTAAGGTTTTTTTAACATCAAGCTACTCCAAATGCAAATTTTTAGTAGCCACAATACTTAAAACAATATGAATTGAAATCATTTTAACAACAGGAGAGGATGTCTCATCAAAATAAATGCCCTTTTTCTATGCAAATCCTTTTAGAACTCTTGGCTTTAAATATTTTCATACCTCCATCCTCTTCTTTCAACCTATAAACCCATTTATTCTATAAGCATAAATCACATTTCTTATTTTTCAACAAAGAGTCTATTTCATCTTTCATTGCAGGCTCCTACTAAATCTTAGTGTCCACCTGCACAACTTCATCATAGCATTCAGGTTCATCAACATCCTTTTTGACCATCTTGTTGAAAATATAAGAGGAGTAATTGAGAGGGTGGGGTGAATCAATTACTACTAAAATAATAAATCCCAAATCCCTTAGATGTCAGTACAAAATAAAGTTTGAAAACTTAATATTGTTGATGCTTGACAAACACACATAAAATGTTGTAACTCAGTAATTAGTAATTATGCAAATATTTAAATGTTATCTTTTATTTCCCTTATTTTAACTTAGTTTCCAACACATAAAATAAAATATCATGAACACATTTGACACCAGGATTTAATGTGGAAACCCAATTTGGGAAAAACCACCAATTGCAACTAGTTAATACTTTCACTCTTCTGAAATGAGCCCTGTCAAGAGCCAACCCTATTAAACATAATAAAACACACTCTTAGGTTTGACCCTATTAAAGGATTTAATCACTCTATTAGGAGTGGCCTTGTTAGAGGTCTTGAGACAATTCAATAGAACTTCCACCTTTTTAGAAGATTTACAAATAGTTATTAAGCCAACTCTATTAAGAGATTTAGATCACTGCTACAAGGGTTAGAGAATAATAATGACATGACATAATTTGAATGCAATAGAATTACTCATTATAGATCTTTGTTATGGCTTGTACTTGATCCTTCCTGATCAAATATAGCTTTTTTGCTCCATAAGGATATTATGCTTATCCTTCAAATTCGTTTCTTTTCTTCATCATTAAATTTTCAACACATTCATAACATCTTCACACACTATTTGAATCCATGACTTGGCCTTATACTTATATCTTTAATATTTTAAGTCAGCTCATCTGCAATTTAGAATAACTAATATTCATCATCATAGTCAAGTAAAACCAATGGATAAATCAATTAACCTTAATATGCCAAAACAAGAAAATCCTTTGTTAGCTAGCATAGTTCGGCAAAAACTAACTTAGAAATGATTTCTCATGTTAACCAATAGAAGCTTGATTAACACTACAAATTTGCAAAGATCATTTGGTAACCAAGAGAGCTCAGTTAACCTTGTTCCATCCAACTTTTCTTTATTAACTGGGTGAGCTCGGTTAACACTCATCTTTTGCAGACTTTCCTTCAATGCCCGAGTTAACTCTATTGACATTGTCTTCTAAACAAGGAAAACATGGGAATGCTTGGTAGACATAGAAAATTGTCTTCACTACCCAAGTGAGCTCGGCATACATTGACTAATAATCATATGACATTTGTGTAACAGTAAAGACAATACACAATTAATCAATTGTATCCAACAATCTCCCTCTTTGGAATTGATGCCAACACAACATGTCATAACACAATGAAATTTTGGAATAGGAATAAAGTAAAGAACATAAAATTAGTTTCATTCATGAGAACTCCCTCTATTAGTGTGAGCTCTTCCTTTCACTAGTTTCTCCCTCTATCTGTAACAACTTCTACCAAGTTCATTCACAAAACTTTCTCCTTCTTACAACAAACTTCTCCTTTATTGGAATGACAAAAATTTCTATGAGATATGATAGTAAACTTCTCCCTCTTTGACAACACATGCCAAAGACAACAACTCTATTAATATCAATGTACCTTAAGTATTGATACATATCCTTAGTTTTATTCAGGAGAACTCCATCTATTAGTGTGAGCTCTTCCTTTTGCTGGTTTCTCCCTCTGTCTGCAACAACTTCTATCAATTTCATATATTGAACTTTCTCCTTCTTATAGAAAACATCTCCTTCTTTGAAATGAAAAAAATTTCTATGAAATATGATAGTAAACTTCTCCCTCTTTGACAACACATGCCAAAGACAACAACTCTATTAATATCAATGTACCTTAAGTACTAATAAATATCCTTAGTTTTATTCATGAGAACTCCCTCTATCAGTGTGAGCTCTTCCTTTCAATGGTTTCTCCCTCTATCTACAACTCATGCCAAGTTCATTTACTAAGCTTTCTCCTTCTTACAGAAATCTTCTCCTTTGGAATGAAAAAAAATTCTATCAAATATGACAGTAAACTTCTCCCTCTTTGACAACACATGCCAACGACAACAACTCTGTTAATATCAATGTACCTTAAGTACTGATTCATTTGCAATATGCCCTTGTCAATTCTACACCAACTGATTAATCTTCAACTTTCTCTGGATGATGCATCACTAAACTTTATTTAGTGGGCTTTTGATAGGGGAATGACCCCTAGCTTACCACTTAGATAGAGAAATGCATCCTTAGGTAATGGGTTAGTTAATATGTCTACAATTTATTCTCTTGTATTAACATATTCCAATCTAACAACTTTATTCTACACCAACTCTCTTAAGAAGTGATATTTTATAAAAATGTACTTTATTTTGGTATGCATCACTAGATTCTTTGATATATTGATTGCATTGGTGTTATCATAGTATATGACTATTAGATCCTTGATCTCTATCTTCATTCCTTCCAACAATTGTTTGAACCAAATAATGTTTGAACAATTAACTACTACTGCCACATATTCTACCTTTGTTGTGAATTGAGAGATGCAATTTTGTTTCTTTCTTGTCCAAGACACTAGTCTATTTCCAAGAAAGAATGCTCCACCACTAGTTCTTTTTCTATCATCAAAAATTTGTACCTAATTAGCATCAATAAACACTTTCAATTCCAAATTGCCTCCAAGTTTGTACCATGAGCCATAATCTTCAGTAGCTTTTAGATATCTCATGATTCTCTTGATTTCCATCATGTGATTTTCTCTGAGATTTGTTGAGAATCTTGCCATCATACCAATTGCTAGTGCAATATCAAGCCTTGTATGTACTACATACTACAATTTTTCAATCATTGATCTATATGTGGTCTGATCTACTTATTTGGAATCATCATTCTTAGAAAGCTTATGTCCAATAAACATAGTGGTTCCAAGTGGTCTTGAATCTTCCATTCCAAATTTCTTCAGTATCTCCTTGATATACTTAGATTGAGTGATGTATATACCTTTTTTGTTCTTCTATATTTGCAACAAAAAAGAATTTTATCTCACCAAACATAGACATCTCAAATTCTTTAATCATTTCTTCTTAAAAAGATTTGCACAAGTCATCATTTCTTGTGAATAAAGTATCATCAACAAATATTTTTGCCAACACAATCTTCTTGGCTGGTCCTTTAATGTACAAACTAATGTTATCATTTTTTTTTTGAAAGCCAATCTATACCAAGTAATTATGAAGTATTTCATACCAAGCTCTAGGAGCTTGTTTGAAACCATATAATGCTTTGTGTAACTTGCAAACCATGTCTCCTTTGCTAGGTTCTACAAAACCTTCTAGTTGTTCAATGTAGACTTCCTCATCAAGAATTTCATTCAAGAATGTAGATTTAACATCCATTTGGTATACTTTAAATCCTTTATGTTTTGCATATGCTAGTGAAGTTCTAACACCTTCTAATCTTGAAACAGGAGCAAAATTCTCACCACAATCAACACCTTCTTCTTGAGAATAGCCTTTGAACACCAATCTTGCTTTGTTTCTAGAAACTTTTCTATCTTCATTCAGCTTATTTCTGAACACCCATTTTGTGCGTTACATTTTTATCCTTAGGTCTAGGAACAAGAGTCCAAGTTTTGCTCTTTTTTATCTATTCTATCTCTTCATTCATTACTTCAACCCAACTTTCATTATCCAGAGCATCTTTAACATTTCTAGGTTCAAATTTAGCAAGTAAGCATGTACCTTTTAATTTGCTTCTTGCCATTGTTCCATCAAATTTGTCTCCAATAATCTAATCAAGTGCATGATGCCTTCTGAAATATCTTGCTAATATAGGCTCTTTGGGTTTTGAACGAGTTCCATTATTTTCATCATGAACTTCAATATCAAGCTCAGGTCCCACTATCTATGACTTAAGTCCATCAGACTCAAATTGAACTAGGTTGGTAGCCTCTAACTGTAACTCAAGTCCTTCACACTATGATTTGAATTGCACTGTCTGCAACTCAATAACTGTTGGAGATTTTGGGGACTCAGGAGATGAAGCCTCCTTTCTTTTAGATAGGTTTGGTTGGGTATCAAGTTCATAGTAAACAAATCTTCTATAATCCTTTGACTCCTCATTGCTTTCTTCTTCACTCTTTTCTACAAACTCATCAATTCTAACATGTGCACTTTCTATTATTTTATGAGTAGACAAATTCAAACATTTGTATTCTTTACTTTTGTAGGAGTATCCTAGAAATGTGTCTTCATCACCTTTTACATCAATTTTTTCTTTTCTAGATTCTTTCAAGATATAACATTTGGTGCCAAATACTTTCAAGTAACTTGCATTTAGGTTTGTAGACATACCATTTTGGTGTGGTGTATCGGGGGCTAATACTTGTCTTTTAATTCCTCTTTCAATGTAAAAATTATTGAATTCATTAGAGATGAATTCACCACCTTTGTCTAATCTTAAACATTTCAATCTCTTTCCAATTTCATTTTCTACTCTTGCCAGATACAATTTGAACTTTTGAAAGGCTTTTGATTTTTCTTTTAGATACATTACAGTCATCATTCTAGAATAGTCATCAACAAAAAGAATGAAAAACTTTTCTCCACTGTAACTCTCTATTCTAATAGTCCACATAAGTCTATATGAACAATTTTTAAGACTTCTTCTAACTGATGGTTTTTTCTTTTGAAATTAGTCTTTCCCATCTTACCAATTTGGAAATTCTTGCATAAATCCACATCATGTTTCTTCAGACGAATACCTCTTACTCTTCTATGTTTTCTTATCTTAATTAGATTATCAAAGTTTACATGACATAGTCTTTTGTGTCATAACTAGCTTTCTTCTACTTGAGCAATAAAACATAAACATGCACTAAGATCAAGATAAAATAGATTATCTTTTGTTTGTTTTCTAGATCCAGCCAGATTTCCTTTTCCATCTAGTAGTTTGGCATGTCCATTCATGAATTCTACCTTGAATCCAATGTTATTCAACTATACCATACTTAGTAGATTATGCTTTTGTCCTTCAACCCAATAAGCATTGTCACATATAAGTTCTTTAGTCAATGAAATACATCCTTTTCCTTTTATGTTACAAAATTCATTGTTTCCAAATCTCACACTACCTCCATTATAATATTCCATGTGCTAAAATTTGGTTTTATTTTGAGTCATATGATGTGAACAGCTACTGCCAATAATCCATATATCATTTTTTATAATATGAGAGATAAGTGTCATCTTATCTCCTTCATCATCAGATTCATCTTTTACAACAATATATACCATTTCATCTTCACTTTTATCAGAATCTTTAGTTACAAAATAAGATTTCTTACCTGTGTCCTTGTAGTTCTTTGAATCCTTCTTGCCTTTGTGCTTATTTCTTGTATTTTTATTTTTTATTTCTTTGTTTGGACATGCTAGGATTAAAGCATAGACAGAAATAACAATTACATGCAAATATAACCAATATTAGAAAATAATAGATCACATAGAAAAGAACACAAGACACCAAGATTTAACATGGTTCAACCAATCCCTAGGCTACAGCCACCAAATATCAAGTCTGATATTATTACAATCCAATGATTATAACCTAATTGCAATCTGTAATCCCTTACAGCTCAATACTGCCACAAGAACCAATTTTTCCATCACCACTATGAAACAATCCCTAACCCTAAGCTCTTTTATACAAGTATTTTTATCACTTTAGGGTTATAATTAATAATTACATGTCAGCCCAAAATTTCAATAAAATCAGTCACCACAATCTAACAATCTCCCACTTGGAGACTGATCAGGCTCCACGCTAAACAAAAAGACACCTTACAATAGTATGACCAACTTCTTCACAAGAAAAGTAGATCAAAGGAACTTTACCTTTGTATTTTCTTCTGCCTTTGGAATACTTTCTTGCTAGTAGGGCTTCAACAACTTCAAGATCACTACTTGAACTTTCTTTTGTTTCTTCTTCTTCACTTCCTAATTGACTAGTCATTGATTTCTTACCCTTTTCTTTGAGTAAGAGTTTAGCTTTAAAAGTAGACTCAATAACCTTTGAGCTAGGAACATAATTATCAAATTTATTTAATTCAAAAGTTGCTAATCTTCCAACTAGAGCATCCAAAAATATTTTATTATTTGGATCACATCTCAACACTTGAATAGAAAACACTTTAATTGCATAAATGGGAAGAAGAGTTCTAAATACCTTTCTTACAATTGTTGTCTCTTCAATGTCTCCTCCAGATGCTTTGATTGCACTTATACTTGCTTTGATTCTTTCCACATATTTTGCAATGTTCTCATCTTCTCTCATTTTCATCTAATCAAAATGACCTCTAAGACTTTTAGCCTTAGCTCTTCTTACATTTTCATCTCCTCCATATATGTCTTTTAGTTTGGTCCACATCTCATGAGTTGTTTTGTACTCTTTAACTTCATTAAATTTAGCATAACTAAGAGCAAATGCAATATCAATCATCATGATGTTATGATTCTTCTTTTCAACAATATATTCAACAGATAATGTTCCAAAGGGAGTCTTGTATACAATATGAAGATATTTTCACCCTGAATCACTAATACTAGCCAAATGTAACCTCATAAGTCCTTGCCATGGTACAAAATTGTCTCTGTTCAACTGGAGAATCTCTCTTCTATAAGACATCTTGATCTTTAGCCTAGGTCCTTGAAACCTTCTTTGTAAGTACCAAAAGCTCTAATACCAATTGTTGAAAATATAAGACAAGTAATTGAGAGGGGAGGGGTGAATCAATTACTACTAGAATAAGTCCCAGATCCCTTAGATGTTAGTACAAAATAAAGTATAAAAAATGAATATTGTTGATGCTCAATAAGCACACATAAAATGTTATAACTCGGTAATTATTGATCATGAAAATATTTAAATTTCATCTGTGATTTTCATTATTTTAACTTAGTTGAAAATAAATAAAAGAAAATATCATGAACACATTTGACACCGAGATTTAATGTGGAAACCCAATTTTGGAAAAACTACCAATTGCAACTAGTTATTGTTTTCACTCTTCTAAAGTAAGCCTTGTTAGGAGCCAACTCTGTTAAAGGTTACAAAACACATTGTTAGGTGTGACCTTATTAAAAGATTTAATTACCCTATTAGGAGTGGCCTTGTTAGAGGTCTTAAGATAATTCAATAGAACTACCACCTTGTTAGAGAATTTACAAATAGTTGTTAAGCCAACTCTATTAAGAGATTTAGATCACTACTACAATGGTTAGAGAGTAACAACGAGATGACCTAATTTGAATGCAACTAAATTGCTGATTATAGATCTCTATTTTGGCTTTTACTTGATCCTTCCTAATTGAATTTTTTTTTTTACTCCACAAGGATATTCTACTTATCCTTCAAATTCACTTCTTTTTTTCATCATTAAATTTTTAACACATTCATAACATATTCACACACTATTTGAATCCATGACTTGACCTTATACTTATATCTTTCATATTGTTAAGTCAGCTCATATGCAACCTAGAGTAACTAATATTCATCATTACAGTCGGCTAGAACCAATGGATAAATAAATTAATCTTAGTATGTCAAAACAAAAAAATCCTTCATTAGCTTACCCAACTCGGTAGACACTCACATAGAAATGGTTTCCTGTGTTAACCAACAAAAGCTCAGTTAACATTGCAAACTTGCAAAGATCCTTTGGCAACTGAGTGAGCTTGGTTAACACTAGTTTCATTGAACTTTTCTTCATTAACTGAGTGAGCTCGGTTAACACTCATCTTCTATAGACTTTCCTTTTATGCTCGAGTTAACTTGGTAGACACTATCTTCTAAACTAGGCAAACATAGGAACACTCGGTAGACACAAAAAACTGTCTTCATTGCCTAAGTGAGCTTGACATGCACTATTTGATAATGACATGACATTTATGTAACATCAAAGACAATACATAATTAAATAATTGTGTCCAACACATCTAACATTCATTGGAGTGTGTAGTATTTTTTTTTGTGGTTGTTGCATATCATGAGAAATTGTTGGAACATCATCTTTTTGGAGAATCATCCAACACTACATAATCATCTTCTTTATTCTCATGTTGCTACAACAAATCTTTATACAACACTTTCTCATTGAATATGACATCCTTGCTTCTTACATTTTATAATTTTTAAAATTCCAAAGCTTCTAACCAAATTCATCAATGCCATATCTAAAAAATACACATTTCTTTGACTTAACTTCTAACTTGGTTCTATTTTCAAAATCTATATGAGCAAATGCTTCACAATTGAAGGTTTTGAGAAAAGAATAACTTGCCTTCTTATCAATCCATGCTTCCTCTAGAATAAAACCCAAGGGAGTAGAGGGAACTCTATTTATTAAATATACAATAGTATTGATAGCCTCTCCTCACATGTTTAAGGGCAACCCTGCATGCAACCTCATGCTCTTTGCATACTTCATTATAGTCCTGTTCATGCATTCAGCCACTCCATTTTCCTGTGAAGTCCTCAGAATAGTTTTTTATCTACAAATACCATTAGTGGAGAAATAATATTCAAATTCATGACTACAATACTCATGACCATTATCAGATTTGAGACATTTTAATTTCTTACCAGTCTCATTTTAAACCAAGTATTTACATTTCTTAAAAGTTTGAAATACATCATTTTTTTTTCTAAGAAAATAAACCCATACTTTTCTAGTTGAATCATCAATAAATGTAACATAATAATGAAAGCCACCAAGAGAAGATACATGAGTTGGTCCCTATACATCTATATGCACAAGCTCTAATCTCTCATTTTTCTTTTTCTTCTCAGTCTTTACAAAACTCACTCTCTTTTGTTTTCCATACACACAACTTTCATAGAAATCCATATTAACACATTTTAGATGTGGTAAAACTTTCTTTGAATGAAGTACTTTCACACCTTTCTCACTTATGTGTCCAATTCTATTGTTCCATAGTGTTATATCATAATCTATAGCAACTGTTTGCTCTCACTGCTCAATTACAACAATTGTTCCTGAACATTCATTTTTCTCTAAAATAATTAAAGTAGAAGGAATAGTATGACTTGTACAATGATATAAGGTGTCTAATTTCACACATTTTTCTACTACAAGGGAACCTTTTGAAATCTTCCAATTTTTTTCATTAAAATTAACTACACAACCCTCATTAGTGAGTTGCCCTACTAAATTTAAATTCCTACTCAACCTTGGAATATGTCTTACCTCATGTAGTAGCCGATGATTCCTATTCTATAACTTAATCCTAACTTTTCCCTTTCCAACAATCTGACAGGGTTCATTATCCTTGAAATAAACAAGCCCAAAATCCCCTCGAACATAATCAATAAAATAATCTCTATGAGGTGTAGCATAAAATGAAGCACCAAAATCTAAAAACCATGAATCATCAACACTTTCTAAAGACAAAAGCAACACATCATCTTCGGATTTGTTACTTACCACATTTTTCTCATGGTTCCCTTATGGTTTATCTCCTTCATGTTTCTTTCGAGTCTAGAAATCTTTCTTCTTATGCCCTAATTTTCCACAGCACCAATAGTCATTTGGTCCTCTCGATTGAGACCTCTTCCCCTTTGATTTTCCTCTTGATTTCTCATAATTTCTAGAATTATTTCTTCTCTCAATAGTTATGCCTATGCTTTGTGTGTTCAAAGGACTTCCATATGTAGATCCACCTAAGGTTTTTCTACAAGTTTCCTCACTCAAAATAACACCAATCACATCATCATATTGTAGGGTATTAGATCCAAAGATAAAATTACTCATAGCCATTACCAAGTCATTATAGCTTTTAGGAAAAGAACACAAAATCAAGAGAACCCTAATTTATTCTTCAAAATTAATACCCACAGAAGATAATTGACTAGTAATAGTATTAAACTCATTTAAATGATCTATAACAAATGCACCTTCTACCATTTTTATATTAAATAAACACTTTATGAGAAATACCTTATTTGAAGCAGAGGGCTTTACATATAGTGTCACTAGGGTTTTCATCAACTCTTTTGTCATCTTTACTTTTGTAATGTTAAATGTCACCAATGGTGTCAGGCATAATTGAATGATCCTAAGTGCCTTTCTATCTAAAAGATCCCAATCCTCATTTGTCAAAGTTCCCTAGTTCTTAGTTTTTCCTTCCAACGGATTCCATAAATCCTTCTAATAAAGATAGTCCTCCATTTGCATTTTTCATAACTAAAAGTTCTTCCCATTAAACTTGTTTAGCCTTCAACTTACCCTTTCCTACCATCAGTCTCACTAAACCCTAAGATTCTTGCTCAACCATGAGACTTTCCTACAGAGGATAACTGAAAAAACAAAAATCGTTCTCTGATACTAATTATTAAGATTAAACCACGGATAGAAATAATAATTATATGCAAATATAAATAATATCATAAAATAATAGATCGTATAGAAGAGAACACAAGACACCAAGATTTAGCGTGGTTTACCCAAACTCTGAGCTATGTCCACCAAACAGAAAGCCTAATATTATTACAATCTAGTGATTACAACCTAATTACAATTTGTAATCCCTTATAGCTTAATACTGCTACAAGAAGCAATTTTTCATCACACATTATGAAATAATCCCTAACCCTAAGCCCTTTTATACAAGTATTTTTGCTACTTTAGGGTTAAAATTAGTTACAACATGTCGGCCATAAATTGGCAAATGATTGGCCATACATTGGTGAATAATAGCCAAAGAATTTATGAATTATGTACAGTACTTCCCTTATCAGTCACCACAAACTAACATGTGTGTGGGTACACCAACTACGCAATGATCATAAATAACAAGGTCTAGATGAGAAACAAAAAGGCACAAGTAAATAGATCACTCAACCAACATATATCTGGGAGTAGGGATTTGACACAAATTCAAATGCAATAAAATACAAGGGTCGAAACGATATCCCTATGGATAATTTGGATCCACAACCAGCTACTATGCCAAGAAAACTCAAGAAATTAGGTAGCACACAAATCGAGGTGAAAACCCAAAAAGTCAAAAACTTTGAAATTAAAACCCATTTTTCCTTTTGGTACAAAAGCCACAAATATCAATTAAAATCCAAGTTCAGAGTCTGTATGAAAAAATAGCAAGCATAACAATGCAAGACCCCAAACCCTTATCCAAAAAAAAAGGGAAATGCTCATACCTACCGAACTAGGTAGAGCTAGCAACCACAAATGAAGCGGAACACTAGTTTTGAGCCTTCTAACAAATAGCTACAAAAAAAAAAGCTAAAATAGTAAAATATGAGAGCCCAACCTGATAGCCAAAAGAGAAAATACAGGAACCCAAATTGTAAAATAAAAACCCCACAAAAATTGCTGAAAGTCATGGCAATCTAAGGTCTCCCTGAGCTGGATCCAAGGAGACCAACCTCATGGCAATCACATGCCCCTAGCTCCTACAGAAAACATAGTAGCATTTTCTCTTGAAGAGGATTTGAAATTTTCTCTCAAATTCCTATTTCAAAAGTCTCAAAGTGAGGAATAAATTTTTTTTTTGGATATATATTCACTTTTCAAGTGAATAAAAGGATTAAAGTAATTAACTAGATCACCTAGTTAAACCCTTAATCAACCCAAACAAAAATAGGCTATTCCAAGAAATTGAAATTTAATTATGGAAAAGCTATTGGGAATTAAATTAAATAAGATAAAGCCCAAAAATTATTTTTAACCAATAAATCACAATATTCCAAATTAATTTTCACAATAATTGCTAACCTCTAAATGCATAGACATGCTCACTGGTCTAATCGCATAATGCAAATGAGTCTAGATTTATTCAATCACCGTAGGGTTTAATTAATCAATTAAACAAGAGATGTTGACCATATAGGGATGACTTTGGCTAAATAAGAATAGGTGAATCACTAACTCCATGTGCCATTACCAAGGATATAAATATTGCACACTGAACAACATGATCAAGTGCAATTGCATATAGCAATATAGCCAAAGTGATAAATTCATTAAATCACATTAAATAATTTGTTTAAATCACTCATTGCATTATAAAACATCTCAATAAAAGAATGAAGTAAATAGTAGTAGCATCAAATCAAAATATCCAAAATCCAATAAGTCCATCATATAATCATAAATAGAGTATATGTTTGAATACAAAATAATCAGATATCATCATAAAGCATCATGTCACATCAATAAGCATCATCATGTAGATGTGATATTGAACAATATAGCATCTAACATCTATAATAATGGTAAATCAAAATAAATTATATGAAAATTAGGTTATCTCGAATGTCCTTAAACATGAATATCAAGTATCTCTCAAAACCAAATTAACAAGGTACAGAATGCAAACACAGGAAGAACTGCATCCTCCCCCACTAGGCATAGGCTTACTCCTAGAAGCCTATAGATAGATAAGGGTACAAATCTCTCAATCGTGTAACATCTTCCCAATTAGAAAAAATATCATCATTTGGGTCCCATTGGACCCTTACCTACTCTATATCTTGACCTCTAAGGGTTAGCCTCTAATGTTGAAGGATATGCATGGGCTCAGAAGAAATTTTCTTATCCTCCACCTATAAAGAATCCCAATCAAATACATGAGTCACATCAAGAAAATACTACCTCAAAATAGAAACATGGAAAACATCATGGATGTGAGATAGGCTAGGTGGGAATGCTAGTTGATAAGCAATAGGACCGATTCTCTTGAGGATCTCAAATGATCTAGCAAAAGGTGGTGCCAACTTAGAGCCTTTCCCATAACGGATGGGGCTCTTCCTTGGACACATTCTCAAAAATTCCCTATCACCAACTGAAAATTGATGACTTAACCTATTGGCATTTGCATACTTCTTTTATCTATCCTAAGTAGTAACCAAATGCTCTCTAATATGAACAACCTATTTCTCCATATCCTAAAGCATCTCTAAACTAAAAATCACTCGATCCTCTAGATCCCAACTCAAAGGGGTATGACATGGTCTACCATACAAGGCCTAAAAAGGTGACATGCCAAGAGAACTATGGTACCCATTGTTATAGGAAAACTAAAAAAGGTATAGATAATCCTCCCACTTTACCTGCACATCCATCACATACATGTGAAGCATGTCTTCTAGAACCTAGTTCACTCTCTCTATTTGACCATCAGTCTTTGGGTGGTATGTTGAACTAAAATTGAGTTGTGCACCCAAAGCATGCTGGAGAGATGTCCATAGTGATGAAGTAAACACTAAATCTCTATCTGATATAATCCATTGAGGGATTCCATTCAAATGGACAATGTCTTCCAAGTAAACATGTGCTACAAAAGAAGTTTTATAAGATGCTCTCATGGGTGAAAAATGTGCTACCTTGGACAACTTGTCCATTGTTACCATGATACAATCATGAAGTCATGATGACATAGGCAACCTAGTGATAAAATCAAGGGATATATTATCCCACTTCCACTATGCAATGGTATGTAGCTGCAAAAGGCCCACCGAATGCTAATTCTCTACCTTCACTCTCTAGCACTCAAGATATTGAGCAACAAAATCAGCAACATTATGGCTCATCCTTGTCTAGAAGTAAAATTTTCTAAGGTCAAAATGCATCTTCTTGATGCTAGGATGTGCAGAACATGGTGCATGATGTGCTTCTAACAAAAGAAAGGTACAAATATTGCTAGAAGCTAGCACATAAATATGCCCCAAGTATCACAATAGCCCATCAAACTCTAGCAAATACCCTATAAACCTCCCATTAAGCATAAATCTAGACTCAATCTCTACCCTCACCTCCTAATACCATGTGTCACTAGGTAAGGCCTCCAAGATACAACCTCACAAATCCATTCCTAATGACAAAAATAATATCTAATGTCACCTCCTACTCAAGGCATCCACGATGACATTTTCTTTCCCTTTGATGTAGTGAACATCAAAATCATATTCACACATGAACTCCATCCAGCAATGCTATCATGCATTCAAGTTTTGCTAAGTAAAGATATATTGCAAGCTATGATGATCTCTATGAAACTCAAACATGTATCCCAAAAGGAAATGTCTCCAGTGTACAAGTGCATGCATAACTACTACAATCTCCAAATCATGAGTGGGGTATTTAAGCTCATGGTCCTTGAGTTTTCTAGACTCATATGCCATCACCCAACTATACTACATCAGCACTACTACCACACCCTCCAACAAAGCATCTATGCAAACCATAAAATTGTTTACAAGATTAGGCACTGCGAGGACTAGTGCACTAGTCAATCACTCATTCAGAGCCTCAAATGCTGACTCACACTGGTCTGACCAAACATACTTCTTCCATTTCCTCTATAAAGAGGTGATAGGATGAGCCACTTGTGAGAATTCCTTTAGGAATTGATAGTAGTAAACTAGCAACCCCATGAAGCTATGAACCTTAGAAATATTAGTGGGCATCGGCCAATCCATGATAGCTCAGATTTTCTTTAGATCTATTGCAATACCATCACCTATGATGATATGCCCCAAATACTTCACCTTAGAATAGTAGAATCTACATTTACCTAGGTTTCCATACAACTAATATTCTTGTAAGCACTGCAACACCTAACAATAATAAACCTAGTGCTCCTCAATAGTCTTAGAATAGATCAATATGTCATCAAAGAAAAAAAGGACACATTGATCAAGATATGTCCAAAATATTTCATTCATTGAACTCATAAAAATTGATGGTACATTTGTTATCCCAAAGGATACAACTGTAAACTCATAATGCCCATAGTGTGTACAAAAAGTTGTCCAATGAATGTTAGCCTCTTGAATCCAAAGTTGATGGTATTCTAATTTCATATCAATCTCTAAGAATAGTTGTGCTCCCTTCATCTGATCAAACAAGTCATAAATCCTTAGCAAAGGATATCAGTTCTTCACCATCACCTTATTCAATTTTTTTCTTCTCCCCAAAGATGACTAGTTCACCCCATAGGGATACACTAGGATGAATGTAGCCCTTGGCCAATAATCTCTCCAACTATAATCTAAGATCACTCAACTCCTAAGTAGTCATGTGATAAGGAGCTTGTGAAATAGGCTCCGCTACTAGAATGAGATCTATAAGAAAGTCAATGTCATGTTCTGGTAGCATTCATGGTATCTCATCAGGAAATATGTCCACATACTCTCAAAGGAGTGGGTGATCATCTAGCATCACCACATAGCTCTTAGCCCCTTCAAGGTCACTGACAGAGACTGTAAACATCTGACATCCATGTTGCACACTCTGCGAGATGGCCTCTAGACCCCTACAAGTTCCACTTTCCCACATATGTAGTTTACACATTATACCAACTTACATTAGTAGTCTATATATATTTTCTTGATGGTTGGCTAACCAATCCATACCCAACGCAATCCCATGAGACCCTAAGGATAGGGTGCAAAGATCAACTATGGTGGTGAAGGTTCTCAAGTCCAACACACAACCATTGACTATGGAATCCATAGTATGTTAGGATTAAACCATGGACAGAATAACAATTATATGCAAATATAAACAAATATCAAAAAATAATAGATCACACAAAAAGAACACAAGACAACAAGATTTAATGTAGTTCACCCAATCCTTAGGCTATGTCCACCAAATAGCAAGTCAAATATTATTATGATCTAGTGATTACAACCTCATTACAATCTATAATCCCTTATAGCTTAATACTGTTGCAAGAACCAATCATCACAACCAATGAAACAATCTCTAACCCTAAGCCCTTTTACACAATTTTTTTACCACTTTAGGGTTATAATTAATAATTACTTGTCAACCCAAATCCCAATAAAAAAGGGCCCAATTTTTTTTTCAGTGAGCTCCAAAGAATTTATGAAGTATGTATAGTACTTTCCTAATTAGTCACCACAAGCTAAAAATCTTCCACTTGGGGACTAATCAAACTCTATGCTAGAAAATAATCTCCCACTTGGAGACTGATCCTATAGCAATACCACTACCACATGGGACTCCCACTGGAACAGATCACATTGGACGTTGTTGTTCTTTTATTTATGTTCAGTATAGAAGACCAACCAAAGTTGAAGAGGAGTTTAGCTTCTCCCTTGTTATAACCTTTGTAAACATATTTTTTGGATTGGCATCTATATGTATCTTTTCTAGCTTTGATTGTCCATCCTCCCAAAATGACCAAATGAAATGGTACCACAATTGTATGTTTTTTTTCTTTGAATGCAAAGCTAAATTCTTTTCAAGATGAATGACACTCTGACTATCGATAAAAAAATAATTATCCTTCTGAAGGTGTCCCAATTCTTTCAAGAAGAACTGAAGCCATATCATCTCTGTAGTTGCCTCTATAGCAGCAACATACTCTACCTTTGTAGTGGATAAAGCATTAACCTTCTATAACCAAGAAACCTAGCTCACAACTACCCCACTAATAGTAAATACATAACATGTAGTACTCTACCTAGTATCAATATCCCCTGCCAAATCTGAGTCAACATAGCCCTATAAATCAGTAGTAGAGCTCCCAAAGTGTAAACACTTATTGGATGTTCCTCTCAAATATTTGGGAATCCATTTTAAAGAATTCTAATGCTCAATTCCTAGATGACTCATATACCTACTAACCACTCCCACTACCTGTGCAATATCTAGCCTTTTACATACCATAGCATACTCCAACTTCCTACAGCTGAAGCATACGGTACCTTGGACATCTTATCCTCCTATTCTTGTGTCTTGGGACACATCTCCTTAGTCAACTTCAAATGACCAAGTAAAAGTGTGCTGATAGCTTTAGCATTCTCCATAGAGAAACATTGCAAAACCTTCTTAAAAATAATCAACCTGAGATAGCATCAATTTCCTATTCTTCCTATTTCTACAAATCTGTATACCAAGAATTTTTTTTGCTACCCCAAAATCCTTCATAGAAAATGCATATGCTAACTGGCATTTCAGCCCCTTAATCTGATCCATGTTAGACCCAGCTACAAGCATACCATCAATATATAAACATAAAATAATATAGCTATCATCATCCAACCTCTTAAAGTAAACACAATGATATGAATGACACCTACTATATCCATGCTCATGAATAAAATTGTCAAATTTTAGATAACATTGCTGACGTGCTTGCTTCAAGCCATATAAACTTTTCTTCAATTTGCACGCTAAGTTCTCCTTACCTTTGACCTCAAATCCTTTTGGTTGAGCCATATATATCTCTTCATCCAAATTACCATGAAAGAGGGCTGTTCTAACATCAAGCTACTCTAAATGAAAATCTTCAATAGCCATAATGCATAAAATAGTACGGATAGAAGTCATCTTAACAATAGGAGAAAATATCTCATCAAAATCAATCCCCCTTTTCTATGCAAATCCTTTTACCACTAACCTACCTTTAAATATTTTCTTACCTCCATTATCTTCTTTCAACTTGCAAACCCACTTATTCTATAAAGCCCTTTTATCTATAGGCAACTTGCATAAATCTCATGTCTTATTTTCAGCAAAGAGTCCAATTCATCTTTCATTGTAGACTCCCACTGAATCTTAGTATCCACCTACACTGCTTCATTGTAACATTCAGATTCACTAGCATTAGTAAGTAAAATAGAATATAAAGAAGATGAAAATCTTTTTGGAGGTCTAATTAGCCTTGTTGACCATCTAATGTTCATTGGTGTGTCTAGTATTTGTTGTTACAATTGTTGCACATCATGAGGAATGGTTGGAACATCATCTTTTGGAATATCATCCAACACTATATAATCATCTTCTTTCTTCTCATGTTGCTACAATAGATCTTTATACAACACTTTCACATTGAATATGACATTCTTGCTTCTTACAATTTTATAATTTTTAAAATCCCAAAGCCTATAACCAAATTCATAATGCCGTATCCAACAAATACACATTTCTTCGACTTAGCTTCTAGCTTGGTTTTATTTTTAGAATCTATGTGAGAAAACGCTTTACAACTAAAAGTTTTGAGAAAAGAATAACTCACCTTCTTACCAATCCATGCTTTCTCTGGAATAACACAACTCAAAGGAGTAGAGGGACCTCTATTAATCAAATATACATTAGTATTAGTAGCCTCTACCCACATGTGTAAGGGCAACCCAACATGCAACATCATGCTCCTTGCATGCTCCATTATAGTCATGTTCATGGGTTTAGCCACTCCATTTTCTTGTGGAGTCCTTGGAATAGTTTTCTATCTATGAATACCATTAGTGGAGAAATAATCTTCAAATTTACAACTGCAATACTCACCACCATTATCAGATCTAAGACATTTTAATTTCATACTAGTCTTTTTTTCAACCAAGCATTTCCATTTCTTAAAATTTTGAAATACATCATATTTATGTCTAAGGAAACAAACCCATACTTTTCTAGTTGCATCATCAATTAATGTAACATAATAATTAGAGCCAACAAAGGAAGATGCCTGAGTTGGTCCCCATACATCTCCTTTTAATTTTCCTTTCCAGTCTTCATAGAACTCACTCTCTTTTATTTTCCATACACTCAACTTTCACAAAAATCCATATTAACACATTATAGATGTAGCAAAACTTTTTTTAAATGAAGTATTTTTATACCTTTCTCACTCATATACCCAAATCTATTGTGCCATAGTGCTATATTAGAATCTATAGTAGCTATTTGTTCTCCCTGATCAACTATAGCAACCTTTCTTAAACATTCATTTTTCTCTAAAACAATTAAAGTAGAAGGAAAAATATGACCTGTATAAAGATATAAGGTTCCTATGTTCACAACTTTTGCTACTACAAGTGAACCTTTTGAAACCTTCCAATTTTTATCATTAAAAGTAACTACACAACCCTCATCAGTGAGTTTTCCTACTAAAATTAAATTCCTACTCAACCTTAGAACATGTCTTACCTCATGCAGTAGCCAATGATTCCTATTCTACAACTTAATCTTAACTTTTCCCTTTCCAAAAATATGACAAGGTTCATTATCCCCCAAATAAACAAGCCCAAAATCCCCTTGTACATAATCAATCAAATAACCTCTATGAGGTGTCGCATGAAATGAAGCACCAAAATCTAAACCTGTGAATCATCAACACTTTCTAAAGATAGAAGCAAAGCATCCTCTTTGGATTTGTTACTTACCACATTTTCCTCCTTGTCTCCATCTGGTTTATCTCCTTCATTTGTCTTTCAAGTCCAAAAATCTTTCTTTTTATACCCTAGTTTCCCATAGTACTAGCAGATATTCAGTCCTCTCGATTGAGACCTCCTCCCCTTTGACTTTCCTCTTGATTTCTCACAATTTTTAAAATTATTTCCTCTCTCAGTTATTCTGCCTCAACTTTGTTCATTCAAAGCACTTCTAGATGTAGATCCACCTGAGGATTTCCTATGAATTTCCTCACTCAAAATAACATTGATCACATCATCATATATTAGGGTACTAGGTCTAGGAACAAAATTACTCACAGCCATTACCAAGCCATTCAAGCTTTCAGACAAAGAACACAAAATCAAGAGAGCCCTAATTTCTTCATCAAAATTGATACCCACAGAAGATAATTGACTAGTAATAGTATTAAACTCATTTAAATGATCTGCAATAGATCCACCTTCTACCATTTTCATATTAAACAAATACTTCATGAGAAATACCTTGTTTGATTGAGGGCTTTTCATATAGTGTTGTCAGGGTTTGCATCGATTCTTCTGTTGTCTTCACTTTTGTAATATTAAATGCCATTGATGGTGCCAGGCATAATTGAATGCTTCCAAGTGCCTTTCTATCAAAAAGATCCTAGTCATCATTTGACATAGATCCCTGATTCTTATTTTTGCCTTCCAATGGCTTCCATAAATCCTTCTGATAAAGATAGTCTTGCATTTGCATTTTCCATAACTGAAAGTTATGCCCATTAAACCTATCAACCCTCAAGTTACCCTCATCTTCCATCACTCCCACTCAACTATGAGATTTCCTTATAGATGATAACTAAAAATAAAATCAGGCTCTAATAGCACTTGTTAGGATTAAATCACAGACAGAAATAACAATTACATGCAAATATAAACAATATCAGAAAATAATAGATCACACAAAAAAGAACACAAGACACCAAGATTTAATGTGTTTCACCCAATCCCTAGGCTACTTCTACCAAATAGAAAGTTTGATATTATTATGATTGATTGATTACAACTTGATTATAATTTATAATCCCTTATAGCTCAATACTGCTGCAAAAACCAATTTTCACATCACAACCAATGAAGCAATCCCTAACCCTAAGCCCTTTTATACAAGTTTTTTTTTACTACTTTAGGGTTATAATTAATAATTAGATGTCAACCCAAAATCTTGATAAAATAGGGCCCAAAAAATTTTCAAAGAATTTATGAAGTATGTATAGTACTTTCCTAATCAATCACCACAAACTAACACAATCACCTTGGAACCTATAGCTAATTCAACCTGCCACCTATCAAACTATCATGATGCCACTAGCTTACATTGCTAAACAAGAGATTTTGAAATAAAAGAACTCGATACACTAGAATCCATTAAAATAACAAAGGAATTATCGTACAACTTACCTGTAGCCTCAACTATGGTACCTTGGTGCTCAACTTGATGGTTTTCAACTACCAAGAGTACCCTATCAAATTTGCCTACATCACTAATAGTAGCTTCAGACATTGTTACACCTCTATTAGGTTCTAAAGATGTCTTTATGGGACACTCCACTGATTTATGGCCCAACTAACCATAAGAAAAACATGCTACTCCAAAACTAGAACCAGATCCACGTCCACCCTGGAAACAACTAGAGTAGGGTGCACTCCCTTTGTTAGAGTCTAGCTAATTACACTAAGATGAATGGCTCTGCTAGGACTGTTGACCTAGACTCTGGTCATGACCATTTCTTCCTATGGTACTTGAAGTCTATCCACCCTTCAACTGATAATGTTGGTTTCATTGCTCCTAACAATTGTAACCACCCTGTGAGGGTACTTACCAAGCTTGACCCTACCCTATGACCTATGTCTAAGGGGGTAGTACACTTTGTCCTATTGATTGCATATTGTGGCCCTAAGAGCCTAATCCAACACTAAAACCCATAGCCACATTTCTCTTAACAATTCTTTCCTTCTCAATAGCAAGTGCAAGTGTCCTAGGCTGATGACGACAGACATCCCTAATGATAGTCTTTAAGACCTCAGCAAAATGTTGTGTGAGGAGTACCTAGTCATGACGACAATTGGAGTATTGTCTCAGCCCAAAGGACTACCTCTCATATTGATCTAGAGTCATATTCCCCTATTTGAGGTCATGGAACTCATTAGCATGAGCCTCATGGTATTGTGGAGATATGAATTTCTCCCTGAACCTCTCCTCAAAGATCTCCCAAGTGAGATCCATTTAACTGATCTTAAGCTTCTCACTCTCCATATCCCACCACACTAACCCATGTTCTCTCAACTAAGTAATGACATAATAGGCCTTCACATTTCTTTCATATGGATGTAAGGAGAAGCAACACCCCATATCCAGCAACCATGTCTCAACATTGAGATCTCCTTCTAGGCCATCAAACAGTAGTGGTTCAAACATTTGAAGGTCTCTCATCATATCTATTCATATGGAATGTCCATCATTCTAACCATAGCCTCTCCTATGGTTATCTTGACCACCAGTTGGTGTGCGAGAATGCTCAAGTTCATGCCCATGTTCTTCTTCACCTCCATGCTCTAACAGGTGGGAGTTTCCATGGTGGGATCCCTCTCCTTTGCCATGGTCATGTCAATCTTCCTTAACTCAAGGCCCCAAATGAGGTATAATCTCATGTAACAAATGTAGAAGTGTCCTAACATCTCCTTGATTTTTATCCCCTTGTCCTCCCCCAACTTCCTAATGTTCTTCCTCCTGGTATTCATCTTCATTATTATTCTATCAGTTGCTACTTCGACCACTAGGAGCATCACTAAAAGAGCATCAAGATAAGGGTCAGAGTCATACATAACAATCATAAGTGTCACAAGAATCAACTAAAATAAGATACCAATGTACGTAATAAAAAAAATATCATAGTGGGAGAATAACATAGAGATCCCAATGTTGCAACATGTGCTCTAATACCAGATGTAATGCCTTGCCCCGAGATCCTTGAAACAGGGAAAAAAAAAAAAACCAATATTTTTTTTTAAATAGGCATGGAATCAAACATGTCGACATGAAATCAATTAAAAGATCACAAAGGAAGACTTAACCATGCAATCAAAGTAACCAACGAATCTCTAAGCATCACTACTTACTAATGCATCCAAAATAAACTATGGAAATTTATGCAAACAAGAAACCAAAGATCTCTGACCTATCAAGACCTAGGAAGGGGCGCATCCCAAGAGGGTACCCAAAACACCCTTTGACTCTAACCAACAAGTTCAAAGATCCCCAGTAAGTTTTTGCAAAGAAGGTAGGTGATACTTTTCCTTTATAGTATGACATTTTACATTAGTATCAGGCAATACTGTTCTAGCATCATGCAATATTTCTTATAACTAGTGGGTGACACTTTTGAGTGCACGATAGACCTTACTAATACAATGTGATACTTTACCAATGTTGCACAATAAAACTTATAACTATTGTGTGATACTTTCTAGTATCACATGATATTTCTCCTTAAGGCATGCGACACTTTTCCATTATTACCCAATGCTAAACTTTTGTCGCACAAGATTAAAAAGAAACAACTCAATGAATAATCAGAAGAGGAAAAGAGTTAGAACCTCCACACCAAGGAGTACCAAATCCAAAATGATGAAGGCTCTAACACTCGAATGAATGCAAAAAAACTAATCATGCTAGAAGGGATGAATCAAACATCTAATCACCTAACCATAGCATCTTGTAACAATGCAAAAAGTAACATTGCAATAACATACATGAAAATAAATCAACTATCTCTAAAAATTGAAATAACATAATGTTAGAAATAATAGTCCACCAAGATAGCGGAGAGGGGGGATGAATTATTTATCCAATTAAAACATTTATCAACCTTAATTAATCTTAACCATTTAACCAAATTAAACAGCAACCATAACAAGATACACATACACAATTACACTAGATTTGTTAACTAGGGAAAACCCTAGTGGGAATGATGCCCACAAAGATATACTAATATATAAATATATTCGTTGTTAGAGGATGGACCCTATTAGGAGTCTATAAACACATTTAGTACATAAGAGTCCCTTTAAGAAAACTTTGAATCCATGTTAGGAGATTTCAACCCTATTAGGAGTTGTAGAAGGTAGAAGGACCCACTGTCCAAACAACTTCTAGGGCAAGACCACTGAACTTCACTATCTAACTAATCTCTCAACTATTCATTGTATAATAATTGTTTGTACTATGTTTTAACCTCTTTCCTCTATCCTACTCTTTCCTCTATCTTGTCAACTAGACCAATCACTGTCAAACCTTGTAGACTAGGTCACAAACTTTGAATCCAAATATCAAACCTCGGATCTCAAAATAAAACCTTGACAAAAAAATTCTTTTGAACTTCACTCTGCTCTTCTTATCCTCACATATCAACTTGTTTCTCTTCTATTCCACTCTTCATGCTTCATGCAATTGTTCTTTCATAACAGAGGAAAATGTCCTTCCTTTATATTGAATCCATAGAACAATTCCCTGAGTCATCTATGACACCTTCTCAATTAATTATTAGAGGACCTCATTAAGAACACATTATCCTTAGTGATGACATCAATCATTCACCTTGTAACTTGAATAAATTTCCACACATGTAATATTATGATGAGAAAGCTTAGCCATGTCATCACCAATATGTCTTCTACATGCCTTTAACCTTGCTTCTTAGAGTAACAACTCTACTAAGAGATATAACAAGTTTACTAGAATAATCTTATGTAAACTTTATCTCAGAATAGTCTTCACCAAATCTTGCATAACTTCTTCTAAATGTAATATCTTATGCACCCAAGGTTAGTCTCATATACTAGAAACTTAGTAGTATCTCCCTTTAACCTTGCTAGTGAAAATACTCAATGTTCTATCTATACCAACTTGATCTTTACCGTTGTTCTTCTATCAAATACCACAAAAAACTACTATGTTGACATCAATAACAAACATAGTCATGAATGTAACATATCATCATGATAATGATCTAATCATGTTTCTACAATAATCCCCCATATAATTATCATCAATATTCATGCTTCTAACAATCTTCCCATTTGGCATTGATGGCAACATAGATGAAAAACATCCAGTTCCAAGAATACCAACTGTAAAAGATTGTTATCCATTCTTTTCAAATCATCTTCATAAATCATTATCCCCCATTGATATACCTCAATGTACTCTATATCAAACTATTTTTCATTTTGTAATCTCTCCCCCATTGGCATCAATGTCAAAGGTTTCAACAACCATCTATCTCTGCAATAACTATCTCTAACTTGCTCAAGTGTCCAAAGACACTATTCAAAACAACATCCATCAAGAGTCCTAGATGACTCTATCCATCACAAATACTCCCCCATATAGGAAGCATCAACATTTAGTCAAGACAAACTATAGCACTCTATATCACTAGACTAATGCACTCTTGCATCATCTACTTTGATGTAGGTAGGGGAATAACCACTAGCATACCTTGCAAATACTTAAAAGTCTCTTTGGGAAGAGGCTTGGTGAAAATATCTAGAATCTTCTCTTTGTTGATTAGATACTCCAATCTAATTTCCTTTTCTACAACTTTCTCTCTCAACATGTGATATTTGATAGAAATATGCTTAATCTTATAATGCAACATTGGATTCTTAGACATATTCATTGTGCTTGTGTTATCACAGTGTATGACAACAGGTTCATTGAATTATATCCTTATATCCTTCAGCATTTTCTTCATCCAAATAACTTGTTTATAATTGTTTGCTACCACAACATATTCAGCCTTTTTTGTACTCTGTGAGATAAAGTCATGCTTCTTGCTTAACCAAGAAACTAATCTTTCTCCAAGAAAGAATACTCCACCACTGGTTCTCTTTCTGTCATCCATACTGCCTACTCAATCAACATCAGTATAAGCATATAAATTGAAATCATTCAATATATCATACCACAATCTAAACCCTTTTGTTCCCTTCAGATATCTAAATATCCTTTTAACTGCTACATAATGTGCTTCTCTAAGATCAACTTGAAATCTTGAAACAATTCCAATTGCATTTTCTATATCTGGCCTTGTGTGAGTTAGATATTGCAATCCTCCAATCATAGATCTATACTTCTTCTACTCAAAAATAGGTGTCTCATCCTTCATAGATAACTTGTGTCTAGTTATCATAGGTGTTCCAAATGGTTTACATGTTTCCAAACCAAACCTTTTCAATGAAGTTTTCAAATACTTAGTCTGAGAAATAAAGCTTCCTTCTTTATCATGTACAATCTATAATTCGAGGAAGTATTTCATCTCTCCTATCATACTAATTTCAAATTCCTTCTTTATTTTTTTTCCAAACTTGTCACTTTCATTATCATCTCCTCCAAATATGATATCATCAACAAATATTACCAAAATCATCAATCCATCATCTATTTCTTTCTAGTATAGAATATTCTCTACCATACCTTTGCTAAATCTAAGTTTTGTCAAATGCTTGTCCAACCTTGCATACTAGGTTTTGGATGCTTGCTTTAAGCCATGTAATGCTTTCTTTAATCTGCATACCATATCCTTGTCATCTATTAAAGGAAAACCTTTAGGCTGAGCTATGTATAGCTCTTCTTCAAGTTCTCCATTCAAAAATGTTGACTTGACATCCATCTAATACACTTTTAATTTCTTATGTGCTACATAGGCTAAGAATAATCTTAGTGCTTAAATTATTTCCATAAGAGCATAGGTTTCATCATAGTCTATTTCTTCTTTCTTTTTTCCTTACAAATTTACCTTGTTCATTCATCTTGTTCCTAAATACCCATTTTGTTCCTATCACATTCTTATCTATTGGTCTAGGGACCAATTCCCATGTCTCATTCTTCACTATCTGATCTATTTCTTCTTTCATAGCTTACTTCCAATAGTCATCTTTACATGCCTCATCTACATTCTTTGGTTCTACTTGAGATATTAGACATTGTTCTTCATTGATTCTGCTTCTTGTCATCACACATTTATCTCTACTCTACTATGGTGGATGATTCTTTGTCATATTATTACCAAAAGTACGAGTTGTTATCTCAACTCTTAGTAATGTTCTAGGTTCTAAACTTTGTTCCTGTCTTTCCTCTCCTTCATTTTGAAAATCATTGTTAGTCTTAAAGAATACTTCATCATTCCTTGGCTTGGAAACAACAACATTCTAATCATCAGAATTGTAGTCAACTTATATTTTTTATATCCTGAATATCTCATCAACTCTTACATTTGCACTTTCAACAATAGTCACCAAATCTATCTCTTCTTACTTCCTCTTCATTAGCTAATTTAGGCTCATTATTTTCAACATCACAATCATTCAAGAATCTTTCTATACTTACTTCATCAAAAATTGAGCTCTTTCTAGTTTTCCTTAATCTCTTAGGACATCTGGTTGAAAAATGGCCAAACTCTTCACATGTCCAACAAACAAAAGTTTTCATAGCTTTTGGCTTTCTTTTTGTAAATAGATCAATACCTTCCTCTATCTTCATGCCCTCTTTAGATCTAGATTTATCTTTGCTTGTGCTTCTATTCTTTTGTATACAACAAAAGGATTTTGGGTCTAAAAATTCAATACTATGTTCTTTACAGAAATTTGATAACTCACCAAGAATTTCCATCATCTAAGTGTCAAAATTTTCTCTATCTAACCTTAAACATTTAATCTTCATACATGATTCATTCTCAACTCTATTCTTGAATATCTTGAACTTGTCAAATGTCTCAAATTTTTCTTTAAGAAATGAAACCCACATCATTCTAGAAAAGTCATCAACAATAATCATGAAATATCTTTCACCATAGAACCCTTTAGTCCTTGTAGGACCACTAAGATCTATGTCTACAATCTCCAACTTTGTTGTAGTAATAAACTTCTCACTAGGAAAAGAAGCTCTATTATGCTTTGCCAATACACACTCCTTGCAAATTGTGTCAGTAGGCTTTACAATCAAATCTCTAACTACAAACATATTACTCATTTTCACAATGATGTCAAAGTTTCTATGAAAAAATCTCTTATGCTATTACCAACTATCATCTACCTTTGCAACCAAACATGTCATTTTAGTGGGATTCAACCAAAATACATTACCTCTAGATCTAGTTCCTACTCCAATTACCTTCCCATCTTTGTCTCTAATCATGCATGTATTCTTTGTGAACTATAACTGATAACCTTTATCCACTAGTTGTCTAACACTCAATAGATTATATTTCAAACCATCAACAAAATATACATCCTCAGTGTTAATTTTACCATCAAGACTTATAGATCCAATACCTTTAACATGGCAAGCTATATTGTTTCCAACCCTGACAATGCCTCTATCATAACTTTTGAAGTCAAAAAACTTGTTCATATCACCAGTCATATGATGTGAACAACCGCTATCAATTATCCAATTAGATTTCTTTTCAACATGTAGTACCAAAGCCATTTTTTCTAGACTTTCTTCTTTAATAGCTACAAATCCTATTTCATCATGACTAGCACTTACTGTTTGTTCTTCAGAATCATCTTCTTCATTGGCATACAAACAATCTTTATCTCTTCTAGGTTTGAACTGTCCTTTATACTTTTTCTCTCTTTTAGAACACTTAGATGCATAATGACCAAACTCATTACTAGTCCAACACTTAAAGATTTTCTTACCATCATTTTACCTTCTTACTAGAAGGGCTACTCCTATCTTTCTATCCTCATTAGATCTACTACTGCTAGCAAAATCTCCTCTAGCACTTGTGATCCTTGATAGATTAGGTCAAATATTTAGCACACTGAAATTTGTCTCTGTTCTGGACAATTCTCTAGACTATCTAAGCTCATTCTCAACTACTTCAAGACTCCCAAGTAATGTTTTCTTGGTGAAATATTTGGTACAAGAGATCAAAAATTGTATCATTTGAACTGCTTGATTAAATGGTGCTGTTAAACTCTTCAATATCTTCCAGATCACCTCATCATCTTCCTTGGTTCCTCCTTGAGATCTAATGCATGCAGTAATTTATGATAGTTTGCCTACATATATTCTTATAGATTCATCTTCCATCATTTCAACATCTTGAAATGCACAAATCCAACTTTGTAGCCTCAATTTCTTAGAATGTTCATCACCTTCAAAACTATTTTCCAAAGCTTTCCAAATCTTATGAGAAGTATCAAGTGTTTTTACCTGGTTGTACTTAATTTTAGGAAGTGCAGACAATAGTGCTTCTCTAGCTCTCATGTTACAGATGAAAAGTTCTCTCTCTTCCTTGGTACAAGTTTCCAACACACTTTTAACAATAATTAACTTTTCTAATTTTGTCAACATCCAATATCCTGGACCCATGCACAATAGATGTGTCTTCATCTTTTCCTTCCAAAAATCATAATTTATTCCATAAAACTTCAGACTATCCTTTTTAAATATGTTTTCCATGGGTCTCCCAAAGTTGTTAAACTTTATCTTGAAGGACCTAATGCTCGAATACCAATTTTTAGAAATAATAGTCTACCAAGTTAAGTAAGGGGAGTGGTGAATCAGTTATCCAATTAAAAGATTTATCAACCTTAATTAATCTTAACCATTCAACCAAAGTAAAAAACAACCATAACAATACACACATACATAATTACATCTAATTTGTTAACTAGGGAAACCCTTGGTCAAATGGAAAACCCTAGTGGGACTGATGCCCACAAAGATATATTGATATATATATTCCTAATTAGAGGATGGACCCTATTAGGAGTCTATAAACACATTCAATACATAAGAGTCCTTGTTAGGAGAGTTTGAATCCCTATTAGAAGATTCCAACCCTATTAAGAGTTGTGCCAACCCTATTAGGAGTTGCAGAAGCTAGAAGGACCCACTGTCCAAATAGCTTTTGGGGAAAGACTACTAAACTTCACTATCCAACTGATCTCTCAACTATTCCTTACAGAATAATTGTTCATACTATATTTTGACCTCTTTCTTCTATCCTATCAACTGGACCAATCACTATCAGACCTTGTAGACCAAGTCACAAACCTTAAATCAAAACATCAAACCTCAAATCTCAGATCTCAAAATAAAATGTCAACAATGAAGTTGTTTCCAACTTCGCTCTACTTTGCTTATCCTTGCATATCAATTTGTTTCTCTTCTATTCCACTCTTTGTACTCCATGCAATCATTGTTTCATAATAAACAAAAATGCCCTTCCTTTATAGAAAATCCATAAAATAATTCCTCAAGTCAGCTATTACACCTTCACAATTAATTATTTTAGGACCTCATTAAGAACATGTTATACTTAGTGATAACATCAATTGGTCACATTGTAACTTGAATAACTTTTTCCACATGTAATATTATGACTAGAGATCTTAACCATGTCATCACCAATATATCTTCTACACACCTTTAACCTTTCTTTTTAGAATAACAAATCTACTAAGAGATATAACAAGTTTACCAAAACATGCTTCTATAAACTCTATCTCAGAATAGTCTTCATCAAAACTCATAACTTCTTCTAGACTTAATATCTTATACACCTGAGGTCAGTTGCATATGCTAGACACTTAGTAGTATCTCCCTTTAACCTTGCTAGCAAAAATGCTAAATGATCTATCCATACCAACTTGATCTTTACCACTATTCTTCTATCAGATACTACAAAAAACTACTGTGTTGACATCAATGACAAACATATTCATGAATGTAACATATCATCATGATAATGATCTAATCATATTTCTATAATACTCCCCCATACAAATATCATTAGCATTCATGCTTCCAACACATAAATCACATGGAAACATACTCCTAAAGAAATAGAGAACCATGTGAGCAGCCAACTCTAGAACTGAACATGGAAAAAGGCCAACTCTATATGCTAGTCCCCCATAGTGGTATACGTAGCTATGCCTCCCAACCATGTGGAACCCATAGGCCCACTCCCATCATACTGATGGATATAGTAATTTGACCTCAAACACACATAAGACAATCATCCATGGCTAACACTTATGCCAAATAATACAGAGTTCTAAAACCAAGATCATGAGAGAATACAATACAATAGGTAATGGTTAGACACTCTGTGGGTCTACTATATAGGGACTCTAGTGGAGAATAAGGTACCTTGTATTCCCAAGCTCAACATCACTACAGACCATACCCCTCAAGGTACCAACATGTTGCATCCCCAGATGAACCATGCGGACAATATAGTATGTTCTTACCTTATTAATTACCCATGAATTTTATTATTTATCACTTAATTAGAAACTTCTTCATATACATCTCACTGGGAACATGACCTGGGGTTATAAGAGAAGCCCATCCACATTGTAATACCCTACATACCCATGCTCATCACATGATGAGTTCCCATAGGCAATACAATTTTCCAACCCAACGCCAATGTATATAACTCAATCAATAAACAATCAAGATCTTAGGTCTCACAAGAACCCAACAAGTACATGCTATAATGCTTGTTGGATGAGAAACAAAAATGCACAAGTAAATAGATCACTCAACCAGCCTATATCTGGGAGTACAGATTCAGCATGAATCCTAATGCAAAAAAAAACCAAGGGTCAGAAAGATATCCCTATGGATAATCTAGATCCACAACCAACTACTGTGCCAAGAAAACTCAAGAAATCAAGTGGCTCACAAATCAAGGCAAAAACCCAAAAAGTGAAAAAATTTGAAACTAAAACCCATTTTTCCTTTAGGTACAAAAGACATGAATATCAAATAAAATCTAGGTTTGGAGGTTGTATGTGAGAGAAACCAACATAATGGTGCAAAACCCCAAACCCTCATTCCAAAAAATAGGGAAATGCTCATACCTACCCAACTAGGTAGAGATAGCAACCAGAAATAGAGGGGAACACTAGTTCTGAGCCTCCTAACAAACAACTACCAAAAACATGAGAAGAAATAGAGTTGAAATATTAAAATAGGACAGCCCTAGTTGACAGCCAAAAGGGAAAATTTGAGAACCTAAATAGTAAAATAAAAACCCTGTAGAAATTACTGAAAGTCATGGCAATCCAAGGTCTCCCTGAGCTAAATCCAACAAGACCAACCTCGTAATGATCTCATGCCCATAGCTCCTACATCAAATAGAATAGTATTTCCTCTTGAAGAGGATTTCAAATTTTCTCTCAAATTCCTATTTCGAAAATTTCAAAGTGAGCAATAAAATACCTTTTTAGATATATATTCACTTTTCAAGTGAATAAAAGGATTAGGGTAATTATCCAGATCACCTAGTTAAACCCTTAATCAACCTTAAAAAAATAGGCTATTCCAAGTAATTGTAATTAAACTATGGTAAAGCTACCAAGAATTAAATTAAATAAGATAAAGCCCAAAAAACTTCTTTAACCAATAAATCACAATATTCCAAAATAATTTTTCTGATAATTGTGAACCCTTAAATGAATAGACACAGTCATTGGTCTAATCACATAATGCAAATGAGTCCAAATTTATTAAATCACAAAGGGTTTAATTAATCAATTAAACAAGATATGTCAACCATAGAGGGATGACATTTGCTAGGTAAGAACAGTCAAATCACTACCTTCATGTGCCATTGTCAAGGATATAAATCTACACATTGAACAACATGATCAAGTATAATTTCATATAATAATATAGCCAAAATGATAAATGCATTAAATCACATTAAATAATATGTTTAAATCACTCACTACATCATAAAACATCTCAAAGCAAGAATGAAGTAAATAGTCGTAGCATCAAATCAAAGTATCCAAAATCTAATAAGTCCATCATATGATCATAAACAAAGTATATGTCCAACTACAAAATAACCAGATATCATCATAAAGCATCATGTCACATCAATAAGCATCATCATGCAAATATGATCAAACTGAACAACATAGCATCTAACATTTATGATACTGGTAAATCAAAATAAAGTATCTAACCATCAAGTCATCTTGAATGTCCTTGTAAAAAAGTATCAAGTATCTCTCGAAACCAAACTAACAAGGTATAGAATCCAAACATGGGAGGCACTACATTATAAGCTGATCTTTTAATTCAGGGCCTTGCTTATTCCATCGTTTAACAAAAAATAAAATTTTTAGATAAAAAATTTATTTCAAGCTATGTACCTTGAATATATTACAACAAATGGATGAATGAAAAAATGTAGAAACCAATTATATAAAGCTATGTACCTTTTATGTAATGTTGGCCCAAATATCTTCATTATTAAATCATAAAAATTTTGATAAAAAAATTTATTTCCTACAAAATCATCATGAGATCATTAGTTGAAAATGAGTTATGAATAAGTAAACTACAATTACACTCTAAATAATTACAATTTTAAAGTACTCAAAAGCTTAGTAAATTTTAAGGGAATCATATCTTTCTCAACAATCAATAATGATGCCCCCAATGATCCAATATAAGTAACACGGGTTGTTCTAGGAAAGGTTCATAAATTATCACCAATACTGGTATCTATTCTATCATCATGAGAAGTTGTACCTATTAGTGCACAAAGTAATCAATGTCATACTATGATCAAATGAATAAGAAATTACAAATAAAATCATATTTAACACTAACCAAATATAGAAAAACAAGGATTTACCAACGTTAGTTGTAGTAGGTGCGGATGTTTGCATGCTCCTTGTTGTTGATCTTGTAGTCAGCAATCTCGAAGTGCTCATCGGCCTTGTGGAAGGAGGCATATGCACATCATTAGGACCTAAAAATAATCTTATATATATGCAATGTATTATCTTTTTAAAATATAGATTGCAAAAACATGACAACAGTAATATAAAACTATTAATAATAATCATAAATAAAATAATGTCCCTTCTGATGATTGAAAATTGAAATCACATACCTGTAGGAGTTACACCAATACCCTCGTCAGGTGGAACAACTCGGTAAGGTCTCAAAAATTGTTGTAACAACACATAAATATTTTGATTCATGATCCATACATTAGTATAAAACATATAGCTTTATTGAACTATTGTCCTAGAAAAAGATTCATTGTTTCTTACTTCCAAACAACATTGCTTTCTGACACAATTCATTTCTTGTTGCCTCTTTCTCTTCAGTTGGATTTGGATCCATCACAAGTGCAAGGATTTGTAGATTGATTATTTTGAGGCTCTATTTACACATGCTTATAGGGTCACTAGTAAATGTGATGTCACCATCACATAATTCTGTGGTCATCATATTAGCAACTAATCGCACGTGTAATATGTTCTTTTCCCTTTCCCTAAGCATCAAATTGTGACAAACAATTAGTAAAACAATCAAAACAAGTCCAAAACCTTAATGAAAATGACATAATAATATGATAATTTGTAAAATTACAATTACAAAAAAAATTATTAAAAAGGTTTACCTATGCTGATGGATCAGCCATGTCACCCTATGACAAAGAATATATATAAAAACATTAACATAATGAAAGAAATAGTCTATTTAGAAAAAGAACTTATTAATAAAATGGTATATTATATTGGAATTCTAATTGGAAGCAATTAGCTTAAATATTACATATATAGTACTTACAAGTCCCATGATAGTAACTTTCTTTGTATCTATGTGATTCAAATTGTAATCTATTAGCACCTCTTCCCCTAAACTTATTCATTTTATTACACATACAAAAACATGATTTCTCTTGCATACCTCATAAATGCAATTGGGTCACTTATTAATTGACCTAGGATATGTACTACTTATAAAACCTGCAATGTTCCCTGTTGCTTTTGGCCTTCCATCAATTTACATAGCAAGTCTTTTACTTTGATCATTTTCTTTCCATTGTAGATAATTTTCTGGCATTGCATACCTATGCATACTTTTTTTATATTGAACTATCTGCATCCAATTATTGTAATTGTAACAAGGTCCTACATACTCCATCAATTCAATAACTTTTTTATAACTAACCTTTATTCCATCCATGGAAAATAGGCCCAAACCATGTAATGATGATGGAGTTGTGTGATATATCCTCTTGTTAACACAAAAATCAATGTTAATTGGAGGTAATTCCTTGGGTACCCATTCTTTCTGAAGATGTGTGTACATTAAGGGAACCTTGATGTCACCCATTGTCTCATCATTATAAGAACATGATCTCCCTTGAGCAAGGAAAGATTGTATGTGCTTATTGAATTTTCTTCTAATCATTTGACCTCTAGTTAGTCTCTCTTTTGTAGACCTACTACATGTCTCACTATCCTCTTCTATTCCCACATTTCCCTCACTCAAGGAAGAAAAATCTGGCATATACCTATTTGGTGGTACCTATAGCCCATCAAATGAGAGATGTAGTTGAATGAGTGAAATATTTTTCTATAAAATGAGCCTAATATTGATGAAGTTTTCCTATACTTAATGTCAAGGGTAAAGAGAAAGTGAGCGTGTAATAAACTTATACCTCTTGATCCATGTCACTACATACAATCCTTGTCAAAGGGGTATAGTTTCCTGCATAAGTAAATCATTTGTCTTAAGTTAGTTACAAATTACATGATATGTATGATACAAATTACATATAATATAACAACAATATGCATACATCATGATCATTGTATATTTTTTAATTCATTACCTCTACAAAAAACATATTATAAGTAATTAGAACCAATAATTGAGCATCATAACAAATATTTATACCTAATACATTTCCATTTATCATGTCATTAATCATCTTATTCATCCATCTCATCATCATGAACATCATCATTATCTTCATCATCATCCAAGTCATCACAATGACCATCGTCATCATCATGATCATCACTATGACCATCGTCGTTATCATTGTCATCATCATCATCATCATCACCATCACCATCATCATCATTTCCAACATCATCACCATCATTACCATCATCATCATCATCTTCATCATCATCATCATCATCACCATCATCACCACCACCACCATCATCAATGCCATCACCATCATCATGAACATATGTTCCATCATCATCATCTTCTTCTTCTTCTTCATCTTTTCCATCATCATCATCATCTACTTTGTCTTCCACTTCTTTCGTATCTTATTATTCAATCACATTATACTTTACCGGTCTTCCTCTTAGATTGTGTCTAATGACAAATGACCAATCCAATTTATGTGGAACACCAAAGTAAAACACTTTCTCACATTGGCTTGAAAAAATATAGAGTTCATTTCCAACTAGCTCAAATGACCTTGTATTAATTATTGTAAATCTATTATCATGTTCAATAATAGTTCTATCAGGATCATTTTGATTCAATCGTAGCCTTTACCATTTGACAATGAATAGAACTAGTTTGAAAGAATTAAAGTCACACTCAATTATATCATCCAAAATGCCATAGTATCTACTTTTATATTGTTGAGGATGCATTTCATTTCAAGAAAAAAATATTGGTAACCTCAAAGACTATAGTTGTCTCAAAATCACAAGTTCTCTTAGTGTTGTCCACCTTTTTTATGTGAAATTTACAACCATTGTAGTACAAAGCTTTGTGGTGCTTCACCTATTATTTTTTAAACATGTCAAAATTATGCATCCATCTATGAGTTGATATTAAACAAATGGTTCATGATAGATTAACTTATACATACCATTCCACCTCTTAAACTATTTGCTAGATCAATTACCATTGGTGTAACATTGGAATATCCATTATGATGAGCTTCTTTAACTAATAAAGAAACACCTTCTCATGTTAATGAGCAACCATTTTTTTGAGATCATTCAATCCATACTATCATCCAATCAAGACTATTTGAAATATACAAATGAAGTGCATCCCACTCACGAGAAACTATATAAAATAAATAGACCAGTTAGAAACAACTTATATTGATGATGGATAAGAATTGATTAACTACAATAACATTTTATAATTACCTCTCACTTTCCTCAATCTACTTTCCCCCATTAAGTACTCTCCTTTGAATTTTTTAATGGAGTTGGGATCTCAAATGTGATCTACATGGAACTTTGATGAAAAATTGGGAAGATATTCACTAATATACACTAGGTCTAGTATACCATATATCCCTCGACCATTGAACCCTTAAGAGGTTCTCTTTTTGTCGAACCAAGCCTTTCAAAAAATTTAAGTGTCTTTCAACCATCCACATTAACCTAGTTGGTATAGGTCCACACAATTCAATCTCCTCAACTAGATGTATGAGCTAGTGTTCTTGTGCATTAAAAAAGTTGAAGGTAGACACTTTTTCATCTCACACAAAAGCTAGGGAATTTTTCTCTTTCAATGCTTTGTGTCTTTTTTATCAATTTCTTTAGATGAAAATCATCTAGAAGATATTCAACATGCAAAAATATATTAACAAGATTCTACAATAAATTACAAAATAAAAAAGAGAGCAAGACGTAAAAATAATATCTATAAAAAAAATCTAATAAATAACTCCTCTAACCTCATATATTTCTCAAAATCATATATAACTTGTTTGACACTCATGTTGTCAAAGTTGTGTGGGAGAGATAGAGGTAGAATGTACTGCAATAATAAAAAAATGATATTTTCAATATATTATAAAATAAAATAATAAAAAGTACATGATGTTTTATAAATTTATTGTAAATAGAGAAGAACATGATTTACCTTAACAAAGGTATGTCAATCATGTGTTTTCAACCCTAGCCCAAAATCACATTTCTTTGATATGAGTTGCTTAGGTTTGCAAAAAATCCTATGGGAAATTTGGTTTTTTTTTTATGGCATCAGTTTGTTGCTACATTAATAACCAAGGAATGGCACTTATATTAATTCAATTTCCATTGCTATTTGATTCAAGGAAAAACTTCAATGCATGATTGGATTCATCAATGTTATTACAAATTTTGACAAAAAAAAAAATTTGTCACACCTTCCATCCAATATTTTTCATAGTGTCTTTGTTACATTCTTTCTAATATTCATAGCATTAAAAAAATACACGATTGGCAAGTGCTCATAGTATGGAAACCTACTAAATTATCTAGGATAACTTTTAAGTCCTTTTGGAAGTTGCTCGTCAATGACTTGACAACCTTCACAAACATCAATTACATCACTACTAAACAAAAGATAGTATCCAAATTTTAATTTCATAAAAAAAGTCACATCAAATGGACTGACATTACCTTGACAATTCATTCTATTGTATTCCAACTTCTATATGTGAGGTTTCATTATTCATGGCTTTGATATTGTCTCTTCTTTCCCATCAAAAGATGTTTTGATGGGGACATAACCCAAGCATAGAATGGACACAACAGGAAAGGGAAATTTTATTAACTTTTTAAATAAGCTAATACATTCAATACAGAGAAAATAGACTTCAAAACATGCCCTAAGGGCTTACAACAGTATAAGTCTAGAGATAATTTCTCCTTTTAGTACCTTCTCTCAAACTCCACTCTGAACTGCCTTTTACAATGCTAGAAATGTTCTTAAATAGACCCCAAAGGTTTAAGGATTAGGAGTACATTCTAGAAAGTGCTAGTTGGCATCCACTGACCAAATAGAAGGCTCCAGAAGCTGTGTTAGAAGTCAATGCAAATCTAGAAGAATCCAGAAATGGTAACCAAACTTTCGGGAGGCATAACTTTTGAACCGTAGCTCCGATTGATGAACTGTTTACATTTTCAAAAAGCTCTCAAAGAGCTCTATAGCCCTATGGACCAACTTTGCTCATCCCCCATTTTTTGGCCCTATTAAAGGTCATTTAATGCCCCTAACTTGACTTTGAAGCATTCTTAGGAGTTCTCCAAAAACCAAAAAATTGCAATAACTTTCAAACCATGGGGCCTTTCAACCTGATTCTTTTTTCGGAATGCTCTGAATTAGAATTACAATCTTCTGACCAATTTACACCTTCTAGTTCACCAAAATGATGGCTCAATTACATACTCCTATTTTTTTGACATTTACACATATCCCAAGGTGTTCAAATACTCTATCCTAGAACACTGATAGTGGAACTGTGAGAGTTGGAACCTTTATTTGACCCAAATGGGTATCCAAAAATGAAAACACATGAAATAGAAACTAAGTCTAAGTACTTCTTCTTTTTTGTTGACACAGGATTTCCCTTATACCTCTGGATGCTCCTACATCAGACACCTAGGGTAGATTGAAAAGTGACCCTGTCACTTTATGAATGGTAGAGGAAATCCTAAATGGGAAACCTCAGTTGCTGAAATCCAAGTTGAGTCCTCCATCGGCCGTCCTTTCCACTTGACCAAATACTCTTCATACTGCCTATTTCTGGTATTCCTACCCACATGATGATCTAAAATGTCTTCTATCTCCTCCTTCTTAGAAGTAGGAATTGGACATGGCTCTAACATCAACTCCTCATTTGCACCATCATCATGATACTCTATTAATTCTGCAATGTTGAAAACAAGAGCAATGTGAATACCATCTAGAAACTCCACCTCATATGCATTTTCTGAGTCATGTTTCTTCAAAATTTTGCAGGGACCAAATTTCTTCATTTTTAGCTTGTTGTAAGTACCAGTTGGAAATCTTTCTTTTCGTAAGTGTACCATGACTAGATCCCCTACTTGGAATTCCTTATGTCTTTGTCTTTGATCAGCCCTAGCTTTATACTCTTGATTCATCTTGGTAATGTGTGTCTAAACCTCCTCATGTAGACACTTGATATGTTCAGCAAATTCTTCAGCTTCAGCACTTGTCCTCTCCCCTTCCTCTATCTTCCTCAATTCTGGTGCAATCCTTGGGCTACTTCCATATACAATTTGGAATGGTGATTTTCTAGTACTCCTATTTATAGAGTTATTGTAAGAAAACTCTACTTGTGGTAGAATCAAATCCCACCCCTTGGGCTTATCCCCAACTAAACATCTCAGCAAATTGCCCAGACTTATGTTTACCACTTCTATTTGGTTTTCAGTCTGCAGGTGATGTGTGGAACTGAATTTCAAGTTTGTTCTCAACTTCTTCCACAATGTCCTCCAGAAATACCCCACAAATTTAGTATCTCTATCAGAAATTATACTCCTTGGAAGACCATATAGTCTTACCACCTTTCTGAAAAACAAGTCTGCAATATGGATAGCATCATGATTTTTGTGGCATGGAATGAAATGTGCCATTTTGGATAACCTATCAACCACCACAAATATTGAGTCATTACCCCTTAAATATTGAGTCATTACCCCTTTGTGTCCTCAGCAATCCAAGAACAAAATCCATACTTATGTCCTCCCATGGCTTTGATGGAACAGGTAATGGCTGATAAAGTCCAGTATTGTGACTAAATCCCTTGGCAACTTGACAAATCTGACAACTCTGTACAAACTTCTTCACATCCTATGAAATCTGAGGCCAAAAATAATGTTCTCTAAGAATGGCAATGGTCTTATCTTGACCAAGCCATCCCTCCACTATGTTTCTCCTTAATCAAAGTTTCCCTCATGGAACTCCTTGGAATGCATAATTGACTACCTTTGAACCACATACCATCTTGAATTAGATAGTCTAGCCACTTGGTTCTATCTATAGCAATAGGCTCTTTACAAGCTTTCCATGCTTTAGCAAAATTAGGATCCTCAGGGTACAGATTCTTGAGTTCATCGAACCTAACTACTTCAACTTGCATTACTATAAGCAACAACTGTCTCCTACTTAGTGCATCTGCAACCCTGTTAGATTTTCCACTTCTATGCTTCAACACAAATATATAGCTCTGCAAGAACTCTACCCACTTCATATGCCTCTGATTCAATTTACCTTGGCTATTTAAGTACTGTAATGCTTGATGATCAGTATACAAAAAAAATTCTTTCGGCAATAAATAATTTATCCATTTCTTTAAGGCCTAAACTATTGCATATAACTCTTGATCATAAACCGAATACTTCATTTTTGCATCATTCAATTTTTCACTAAAATATGCAATAGGCTTACCTTCTTGGCTTAATACAGCTCCAATAACACTACCACTAGCATCACAATCCACCTAGAACACTTTTCTAAAATTTGGGAGTGCCAACACAGGTTGTTCTATCACCTTCTTCTTCAGCAATTCAAAACTTCTCGTAGCTGTCGTAGTCCATTTGAACTCTTTTCTATCCCCTCTTATTGTGTCAGTCAGGGGTGCACATATGCCACTGAAATTCTTAATGAACTTCCTGTAAAAACTAACCAGACCATGAAATGATCTTACCTCAAAAGCAAACCTTGGAGTAGGCCATTCTGAGATGGCTTTTACCTTCTTTGGATACATTTTGAGACCTTCTGGTGATATAACAAACCCCAAGTAGACTAATTCCCTTTTTGCAAAGATACACTTCTTCAGATTAATTAACAATTTCTCTTCCCTTAACCTTTCAAGGACACTACGAATATGCAATAAATGTTCTTCCAAAGTCTTTCTAAAAATTAAAATATCATCCAAATAGACAATAACAAATTTTCCCAAGAACTTCTTAAGTACCTCATTCATAAGCCACATGAAGGTGCTTGGGGCATTCATCAATCCAAAGGACATGACTAACCACTCATAAAGACCCTCCTTGGTCTTAAAGGTTGTTTTCCACTCATCTCTTTCTTGTATCTGTATCTGATGATAGCCACTCCTGAGATCTATCTTTGTGAAGTACTGAGCTCCACTCAAGCAATCCATAAGATCATCCATTCTTGGCAAAGGAAATTGATACTTGATGGTTATCCTATTTATAGCTTGAGAGTCTGTACACATCCTCCACTCTCCATCCTTCTTTGGTGCTAGTACTCTAGGTACTACACATGGACTCAAGCTCTCCCAAATCAAGCCCTTCCTCAATAACTCTTGAACCTGTCTATTTAACTCCTTAGTTTCAGTAGGAGTCATCCTGTGAGTAGCCTTGTTAGGAAAACTAGCTCCTGGAATTAAATCTATCTGATTACTGGTTTGCCTTACCGATGGCAATCCTTCTAGAACATTATCAGAGATGACATCTCAAAACTCACCTAGTAAATTTGAAACTTCAAGTGGTATTTCATTACTACCTTCTTTATCTTTCCTAGGAATCAAAGCATAGCACATATGCTAATGTTTCATGCCATCTAAAAACTTCCTTCCATCAACAAGACAAATCCTAGCACTGCTACATACCTTTTTGCCTTCCTTTTTCATGGGCTTCAGTTTGTGGCAAACTCCATCCTTTGTTAGAGAGTATGTGTTTGCATGACCATCATGTATTGCATGCCTATCAAACTACCACGGTCTACCCAACAATAGATGGCAAACATCCATTGGAATAACATCACAGAGAACTTCATCATGGTAACTCCCAATTTTGAATTTCATTAAACATTGTTCACTTACCAAGACCTTATGATCATCCTTCACCCAATCAATCTAGTAGGGTTGGGGTCCCTCTTGAGTTTTAGCTTAGAGACCATCTCCTCTGATACCAAGTTATCAGTGCTACCACCATCAATGATCACATCACAACATTTATCCTCACACTTGCACCTAGTACGAAATAAACTCCTCCTTTGTCCTGGTTAAATCTCACCACTTAGTAGGACCCTTTCATTTACTAAAGTCTCTCCTCTTTTTGCATCCTTTGAATGTGATGATTGTGCATCCTCATCCACATGAGCAACCCTAGCTTGACCCTCAGCTCTCCTATCTATCCTTCCTTATCGTTGAGGGCTTTCAAAGGCATGATGACCTTCTTCATTGCAATGGAAATAGGTACCACAGAAGCCTCCTCTTCCTCTCTGATTTCCAAAGTCTTGATCATGGGAGCGGTTGAAACCTTCATTCCTCTGGTTCCTGCTAGTACCCACATCTTCATTTTTCTTTTGGGTTTCATTTCGGCCTCCAGATGACCTACCACTACCCCTTCCTCCTTGACCGCACCCTCTTTGTCTCCCTTCAAACTTTTTATTTAGCTTCTCTTCAACTTGTAGGGAAAACTGGTATGCCTCTTCAACGCTGGTCATTCTTACCAGACTTAATTCCTCCTAGATGCTAGGTCGCAACCCACTGATATAATGAGCAACCTTCTCCTTATTTGCTTCTGTATGCCCTACTCTAATAAGAAGTCAGTAAAACTCATCTATATATTCTCAGACTAATTTTCTTTCTTGCTTTAATCCATGCATCTTCTTAAACAAATCAAGCTCATAATCAATAAGAATGAATTGCTTCTTCAATTTGTCCACCATATGATCCCACCTTGTGATCTTCTCCTTTCATCTTCTATTTCTTTCCAATTGAACCTCCTGCCACCACATTTTGGCATGGCCTTTCAGTTTGTCCTTTGTAAAATTAACCCTATCTGGATCCCTCAAAGTACTCTTCCAGTTCATTGATCCAATCAATCAACTCATCTGGTTTCAAATTTCTAGAAAATACATCCACATCAATTGTAGGTCTTTTCCCAAACTTAGTAATGGCCCTAAAAATCCTTTCCTCTACCTGATTCAGAACCTCCCCATCAAATTCCCCTTCTAGTCCAATTTCTTCTTCTTCCTTGTCATCCTCACTTTCGTCACCTACGGCAACATTTGTTCCTCTACGGAGCTCCTCCTACAATGCTTGTACCTGCCTTTGGAGGGCTCTAACGTCTTCAGGATTAATAGATTTGGCCCTTCCACCATGCTCTCTTCATGGAGGCATCTTCTTAACTCAAACCCACAACCACACAGTCCTGGTGCAAACTGTCTCACAGTCGGCGCTTTGTCTACACACTCAAGAAAACTTGGCTCTGATACCACTTGATGGGGACACAACCCAAGCACAAAATGGACACAACAGGAAAGAGAAATTTTATTAACTTTTTAAATAAGCTAATACATTTAGTATAGAGAAAATAGACATCAAAACATGCTCTAAGGGCTTACAACAGTATAAGTCTGGAGATAATTTCTCCTTTTAGTACCTTCTCTCAAACTCCACTCTGAACTGCCTTTTACAATGCTAGAAATGTTCTTAAATAGACCTTGAAGGTTTAAGGATTAGGAGTACATTCTAGAAAGTGCTAGTTGGCATCCACCGACCAAATAGAAGGCAAATCTAGAAGAATTCAGAAATGGTAATCGAAATTTTGGGAGGCATAACTTTTGAACCGTAGCTCCAATTGATGAACCGTTTACATTTTTGAAAATCTCTCAAAGTGCTTTATAGCCCTATGGACCAGCTTTGCTCATCCCCCATTTTTTGGCCCTATTAAAGGTCATTTAATACCCCTAACCTGACTTTGAAGCATTCTTAGGAGGTCTCCAAAAATCAAAAAATTGTAATAACTTTCAAACTGTGGGGCCTTTCGACCTGATTCTTTTTCTGGAATGCTCTAAATTACAATTACAATATTTCAACCAATTTACATCTTCTAGTTCACCAAAATGATGGCTCAATTACATACTCTTATTTTTTTGGCATTTACACGTATCCCAAGGTGTTCAAATACTCTATCTTAGAACATTGATAGTGGAACTATGAGAGTTGGAACCTTTATTTGACCCAAATGGGTATCTAGAAATGAAAACACATGAAACAGAAACTAAGTCTAAGTACATTTTTTTTTTGGTTGACATAGGATTACCCTTATACCTCTAGATGCTCCTACATCATGTTTTTTGGTAATTCTATACTTTTTTTTTTTTTTGGAGGAAGTGTCTATGCTCATCATACACCTATTTTCCTAAACTTTTTGAATGACAAGATTTCATGTTTGGACATTCAAATTTTTCCTTTGTTTGAAGACCTACAAGATCATGTATAATTGGATGAAATGTGTACTAGAAGATTCATATTTACAATTATCACATGCAACTTAAACATACAAAAAAAAAGTGTTAGCACTATTACATGCCAAAAATATGAGTTAACAATTTTACATACCACAAAAATGTGTTAGTCCAGGGGTATCATGTATTGTCCATACAAGAATTATAGATAATTAAAATTGTCTTCCCCTAATTGGTCTAGAGATGTCATACATATTGACCCCATTCCATAACTCCAATAATTCATCAATCAAGAGCTCAATATATACATTCATATCTTTCACTTGGTACTTACCTAATTGAATGAATATTTAAAAAAATATAATTATTATAGTCATTTTGATACTGTGTTTATAAATTAATTTAGATGACTATTAAATGGAAATATACCTAGTACAATCGTTTCCAACATTATGTTCTCCCTCTTTACGAACATCCAAGGAGGAATACTATTGTTAATAACAAAAATAGGTTAGACCGAGTAAATAAATCTCATCTCTCGAAATGGATTGACACCATTTACTACTAATGAAAGCTTCAGATTATGAGGTTCTTCTTTAAATAATAGTCACCTATCTTATATGTCCTTAAATGCAAAACCATCCACAGGCATTCATATAATTTCATCTTGAATTTTAATACGTGCATGGTAGTCCATAAATTGTGCCAAGCTAATGCACTTGAATAATCATTGCAGACAAAGAATAATGAGAATGTATCGAAGAACCTTGTGAGGCACCTATTTGGTTATTTGATCTTATCAATATCTACTAATGTGACAATAAGGGAATTGTGTTGCAAATTTATGTTGTCTATGATATATAATATGATCATTGGGACATGCATGTATTGTTTGATACTTCATTCCAATCACTTTCATAATGGCCAATAATTCTCGGTAAGAGCGAGGTAGAATGTTTAATGGTGGTAACAAATACTCACCTATCAACCTATGAAAAAAAATTGTTAATATAAAGAACATTAATGGTATGCTAACATAGAACATGATAAAAATGACACTATACCTTAGCATACATGAGATTCCTACATTGGATATACCATTCATAACCTTGAAGTTTATTAGCAACAATATAGTGGAGAGAAGCATTGTTTGGGAGCCTTGGTATAGGGGCTCATATTCCTTTTCAATTATAGGTATACCAATGTTCTCTTCATTTTCATCATCATTAGGTGCACTACTATCAACATCTTCATTAGTTATGCCAATAACATCTTCTTCAATCATGCTCTTTTGCACATTATCAGCGGTGCCAATACCAACACCTTCAATTTTTTTTACCTCGGGATCATCTTCTTCCATGGGAGCATTACCTTCTACCAATTGGAAATCCACATTCACCAAAGGACAAAAATTGTTTCCCACTTCAAAGTGATCATGTTGCCTACAATGTCTCTGAGCTGTTGTGATTAGAATTCTTCAATTCTTTAAGCCTTTTCATTTTTTGCAAGGACAATAACATTTTCCATCACCTTTTCTTTTGAATTGAGACCACAATCTATCAATTGTCACCTTATTTTGTTCTAGGTTCATAACGTTAAGCATGGAATTTCTTCAAAGGAAAATATTTAGGCTACAAAATTATATCAAATATAAACATACAAGCATTAGTTGTATCTTGTATATAATAAAAAATAATTAAATAATTAAATATTACTATCTCTTCAGTAAGGGTGGCATCTAAAAAAATCAAATAATTTACACAATTTAAATGTATATATAGTAATAAGAAAAAATAGTATATTTAAACTAAATAGGTGTGGAACAAATTCTCTTATGACAAATACAATATTTTTCATGAACCTAATTAATGGTTCAAAATTGATGTCTTGGGATAATTTGTGTAGGTGGAGCATCCTTGGTTTCCATGCATGTATCTTGTGTCATCACAATGAGGATTGTGTTTGTCATTTTTTCCCCTGACAATCTTTGTCTATAGAGATTTGGCATTTCTAGTGGGGAGTTAGTTATTAGGCTTGTTGGTGTCTCCTTTTTAGCTGAGCTTTGGGTCTACTATGATAAGCCTCTCATTTGAACTTTGTCTTTATAGATCGTTGATGACTATTTAAGACAAAGTGAAATTTTGATTGATGTGAATGTGAGTGAATTAAATAATCCTACAACCTATATCATGCACAACATAATTGGTGAAGAAGGAAGCCCCAATGTCATATTTTATCCATTGAGTTGATAATCAAACAAAATATTTCTCTTGATGCCCTCCTATGGAAACCATCATTTTGGTTTTTTAGGTGATCCTAGAGGATTGAGTCCATAAAAAAATCCAACACCTTAGACTTTATCACCCTCTATTGGTTTTCTAGAAAAAATGAAGAAAGTAGCATTAGTGCCATAAAAATTCAAGAAATTTTTTGTTTGGTGACAAAAAATGTACAACATTGTGATAATTGTTGCAATCAAAAGTCTAACTTAAATAGGTATTTAAAAAATTAATGCTTCCATTTTTATGGTGAATATTTGTATGATTTTTTTCAAGTTGGTGAGCCATAATTGATATCTGGTGTTTTGGAAATCATTGTTAGTGAATAGTTTTTCCTCCCAGTTATTTGAATTTATATCAACAAGAAAAAAAACTTTCACCACAAATGAGTTGGAAAAATTGCACAAACTCTCTATGTTTTAAAGGCAAAACTCCCTTCTACAATAATTTATCAATGTAGCACTTATTGTAAATGAATTATAATAGTCATTATTTAGACCTAAAAGGACTTAAGGGAAATGAAAAAATCCTCTCATAACCACAAAAGAATGATGCAGATTGAACAATTAACATTTAATACGTGTCATATGACATAGCTTAAAATTCCAAAATTATGATCAAGCTCATCAAACCAAAAAAAGAGTAACCTTAGCATAGTTAATGAAACATCTATATAGGAATGAATTTCACATAAATTCCATCACCTAGCAAGACAACCACATTATTATCAAACATATGCACTAGAAGTAACCATACGATCACTTCTATTATCATCAACCTTATAGTTCATACACAAAAGGGGGGAAACAACTAAACTTACTAGAAAAATAAAGATACTAAGTCCAAATAGCCAACCCCATAGATTGATTAAAAAATTACGCATATATTCATGCAACGATTTTCAAATTCTTTCAAAAAGGAGCTCCTTTAAGGAATTCCAAATGTTTTTAAATGAATAGAGTCTTAAAAAAAAGATAACTAAAAATAGGGAAATGATGTAGGTGACTCTTTGATCCTCTCCTAAGCTCTAGTTGTATCACAAATATTGGCATGAGGTTCTTGGGCATCAGAGCAATCATTGTCATTTTCTTTCCAAACTTTGTGCAGTGTGAGGAAACCAACCAACTCCTTCTATTGTGGGACACCTAGCTGCTCCAGATGAAGTTTCCACATATTCATAATCTAGTAGATATGATTAATATTTTTATCTTGTACCTCCAAGTGATCAGTATAGATGATCATCATAGAGTCATCTCTAGTGAAAATAGTTAAATCTTGGACTGAGACTTCACTCATTTCCTTCAACAATTTAATCTTGGAGGAAAAAGCTTTTTCCACTTCCTTCAAGGGCTTTTCATTCCGATCTTCATTTCCCATAATCTTGACATCAATGCATTTAATATCAACCACTAGGATTTCCTTCATACATCCTACCTCTTTTATCAATTCAGAGCATTCTTCTAACCCATGTTCCATACTATGTTTCTCCATTCTAGGTTAGCTCGAGCGATGAATAGAAAATCAATGTTGAACTTGGCCTCTAAATTTTATATCAAGAATTTATCTATGCCATATTCCTAAACCTTGGAAAGATTGATTATATACTCATCCCATTTGATATTTTTGGATTCCTAGGCATTCATCTCTAATTCTAAGGCTATTGTCAATTTATCAAATCTTGCATTGGTACTTGTAAAATGAGAGAAATATCTAGTTGGTTGAGCACGAAATGCATTCAACCATTCTTCATATGCTTTGGAAATGGAACCATCCCTTTTAACCTATTAGATAAAGCTCTTATTCAAGGGAGATTCAAAATTGATGATAGAAATGGTAGTAGGAAGAGCTTCTACATTTGGGCTTTGAATTTTATGGATATACTCAACCATTTTCTACAGTGATTGCTTTAGCTCCTTCTTATCCCTCTAATCTTTCCATATACAATGAGAAACTTGGAGTTCCCTATGTTCCATATCTTCATATCAATTGCCCTAGAGGTAGGACCCAGGATGGTTTTCTAAGCTATATAATCTTGGGGTTGTATTTCATCTATACCTTTCTCATTCATTAGCTTCATTACTTCTGCTACCCACTACCCTATATTCTCATCAATATTTAGCATAGTTTCAATATTTTCCCTTTTGGTCTTAGGAGTCTTCCCAAGTCATTTTCTTACCATATCGATCACTGGGAGAGTCGCTAGCACTATACTCCTCTTCTTACTCACTGATAACTAAAACCAATTAGGGATAGAAGGACCTTCTTTAGGAAGAGGAGTATGTAGCATAGGAGATGAACTAAGTGCCATCATACTCAATGTGTTAGCCTCTTCTATTACTTGTTGACTTCCCTATTATATCTCACCAATTGGGGATTCCCATGTTCCTTCTGTCTCTTCCCCTAAGTCAAGCTCTATCATTGTTGATTTTCCATGAATTTCTTTCAAGATCCTTGTTTGCTCCTACTTCTTACTACTATGAGAATGGGTCCACTTGACGGGCAAAAGGAGATGAACCAAACTTTGAGTAGAGAGTTCAAGTTCAACACTTGACTTTAGCCTTCTTGTAATGGGAAAAAGAATAACTTCATTAGTATTAAGAACAACTAAAGTTGAAATGGAACTAGCATGAACCCTTTGAACACTATGAGCCACTGATAATGATTTCTTCTTGCCTATGATACATTGCTTTGTTCTAGTTAGAAGGTGTAGGGTTCTTGTATGTAGGTCATCCTCCTTTGGCATTGTCTAGTCAATCTGTAGCAATGGACAAGCTTCCACTTGTTCAATGTAAGCTAGAAGTCAACAACTTCTTCATTTGCTTCCTTAATTACCCCAGAAGTATCTAGTGGGAGATTGAAATCCTTGATTTGTGCTAGAGACAACCTAGACCATAGCCTCTTCCTAACTTCATAATCATCTTGATAGTTAGCCCATAAATCTTCTAAATAGGAAACATGGAAGGTAAAGGAACCTAGCTCAGAGTACCTTAGGAAAAACTCTTGATTGTCAAAGTTAGGTCTAGTAGAATGCATAACAGGTTCATAGATTTAATATCAACTTTAAGCTTAAGAGCATCATGAACTATCCTGCACTTATAATGTTTGAGTTTAATGGAGAAAGTGTAACAAGAACTTTTCTAATTTTTAAAATTCTTGTCAACACTTACCAATTGTCTACATATCTTGATCAATACAAAACAATCCAGGTAGTGACGAGGTAACCTTAGAGGCTTTCCTTCATATCCTCTAATCTTGAGGTAGGTGAACTTGAGGAATTGAGTAAAGAAACTATTGTAAATATCAATTAATTGAGTGGCTTCCTCTGTCAACCTCACATTCTCTTTCCCTTGCAATTCAAACACCAATTTAACTAGGAAAGTATATTGAACTATTTTGAAACCCTCAGGATTTTAATTCTTCTACAAGAAAAGATAGTACTTGTAGACAGGCATGCTTGGGTTCTAGTCTGAGTGTGGTAAACCCTTCCATTCTCTACTACAAGCTAGGATAAAAAAACAAGTAGGAAGTCATATAAATTCTAGAAATTCCAAAAGCCTGGGAGAGCTCTTCTTGTAGTCTAGTAGCTATGATATCTACCTAATTGATGAATTTATCTTCTCCCAAGATTTTCTAGATGAAAAAGTACATCCAATTCTCCTAATGAAAAGCATGTGGGTTCCCTTTTACTCTATTCCATAGTGTGATGTAATCTTTAATCTCAGGGATCATGTATTCTTTAGTCAATAGATGCAGAAGTCAGGAACTCCTTCTCTCAAATTTAAAAATCTAGTCTTTTGCAATGGTATTGTTGAATTTAGTGACATTCATAGAGAATTGGGTGTAGGAAGAACTAATAGTCCAGTCTTCATAGATTTTGCACAAAGGGATCCTTAGTGCACCCATGACAACAACTCGGCTAACATACACTAGGACTTCACCATTAAAGGAATGGATACACTTTTTGTCTACATCATACCTATCCCTACATGATAGGACTTATTAGGGATAGGGGAACACTTTAGGGAAAGTAGCCACTTGCAAAAAACCACTATCTAAGACCTTCTAAGATATGGAACTAGGTTTTTGATTTGCAAATCTAGCTAACAATATACTCATATCTTCTTTTGCCAAAAAAGTGTCTTCAATGTTAGGCAGGATGCTACTAATAATAGACTCCTTGACATTGTTGAGAAACTTAGGATAGAAGGTGGCATTTTGGAATTACAATAGGAAAGGTAAACTTTTGAGAGGGGAGGGTGAATTAGTAGTTTAAACTTGGACCCATAAAACTTTTACAACACATCCATCTCATGCATTCAACAAGTAAACTAAAATACCATGTAAAGCATTTATATCTAAAACATATAAGGAAGTAAATATTTATACACATATAACATTAGATATGATTACCTAGAAACCCTCCAATGAGAAGGTAAAACTAGGGTGGGGATGACACCCACAAATCTCCACTACTGAAGTAATAAAGTGTATCCAATGAAGGTTACAATGTTTTGACCATGAAACATGATCTACCCTATTAAAGGCTTATAAAGACTATTAGATCTCACCCTACTAAAGTATTTCAACACCCTATTAGAAGTATGCCTTGCTAAAGGACTTTAACTCACAATTAAGTAAGCACCTTGTTAGAGGATTTCATACAACCTGTTAGGACTACTCTGTTAAGAGATTTTGATTGAAATCACCTATTAGAATGTCTCAACATTGATCCTATGGTTAGCACTTGATTGCCCGATCAAAAATCACCTCTAAACTATTGTCTTCTTGATCCTTCTTGATCAAATGTCTCTTTGTTGTATGTTCTTCTTTTCCTCTATTCTGCTCTAACTGATTCTACAATGTAGTCTCAGATTATAACTCCTTAGCCACCATGAGTGCTCTATTTGCACATGCAAACTTCTCTCTTTTCTCCTTCAACACCTTACACACTCACTAGAGAGTTTAGGGTTTTTCCTCTTAAGAAGACTTTGGCGACTTAGGGTTAGATATGAATCAATAGTTGTGATTCATCTATTTTGCCACTTAATCATTCCCATTTTCTGGTTGGCTACATGCAATTGCATTTGGAATCCAACTTGAGATTCATCCTTATCTCCAAAATATCACAATTCAATCTTTAGTGAGCTCAAAAATGGTTTACATAGTTATTTTTTCCTTTACAAACAATTATGTCAAAACTATCTCATTCAGCATCTGAAGTCTCTAATACTTGACATACACTAATCTTTTTATTGTGACTCGGCATCTGTATCACTCAGCATCCACTATTTTCTTGGCTCTTGTATCACTTGACATGCACTATCTACTTGACACTTGAGTGACTCAGCACATGACTATTAGTTTGTGGTGACTAATTAGGGAAGTGTTGTACATACTTCATAAGTTCTTTGGGGTTTGACGCATCACCCCAGAAAAAAATTGGGCTACTATTAGCCAATTGGCTATTGCTTATATTCGCCAATTTATAGCTGACATGTTGTAACTAGTTTTAACCTTATAGTGGCAAAAACACTTGTATAAAAAGGCTTAAGGTTAGGGATTGTTTGATAAGATGATGCAAAAATTGGTTCTTGTAGTCGTATTGAGCTGTAAGGGATTATGAATTGTAATCAAGTTGTAATCACTGGATCATAATAATATTAGACTTGTTGTTTGGTGGACATAGCCCAAAGATTGGGAGAACCATGTTAAATCTTGGTGTCTTGTGTTTATTTCTATGTGATCTATTATTTTTTGATATTATTTATATTTGCATGTAATTGTTCTTTCTGTCTAAGGTTTAATCCTAACAAGTGGTATCAAAGTGAGGTTGTTTTTAGTTATCCTCTACAAGAAAGTCTTAGGGTTGAGTGGGAGTCTCACAATTGACTGGGAGCGATGGAAAACAAGGGTAAGCTGAGGGTTGACAAGTTTAATGGGTAGAACTTTTAGTTATGGAACATGCAAATGGAAGACGGTCTTTATTAGAAGGATTTATGAAAGTTGTTGGAAGGAAAAGCTAATAATCAAGGATCTATGTCAAATGATGACTAGGATCTTTTAGATAGAAAGACGCTTGGAAGCATATGATTATACTTGGGACCATCAGTGGCATTTAATATTATAAAAGAGAAGATGACAAAAGAGTTGATGTAAACCCTAGAAAAATTGTATGAAAAGTCCTCCACCTTAAACAAGGTATTTCTCATGAAGTATTTATTTAATATGAAAATGGCAGAAGGTGGATCTATTACAGATCATTTAAATGAGTTTAATATTTTTACTAGTTAGTTATCTTCTATGAGTATTAATTTTGATGACAAAATTGGGGCTCTCTTGATTTTGTGTTCTTTTTTGGAATGGCTTGGTAATGGTTGTGAGTAATTCCATTTTTGGATCTAATACTCTAAAATATGATTATGTCATCAGTGTTATTTTGAGTGAGAAAATTCGTAGGAAATCCTCAAGTAGATCTATATCAGGAAGTGCTTTGAATGCACAAAATAGATTCAGAACAACTAAGAGAAGAAGTAATTCTAGAAGTCGTGGGAAATCAAGAGGAAAGTCAAAAGGAAGAAGGTCTCATATCGAGAGGACCAAATGTCCGCTAGTATTGTGGAAAACCAGGGCATAAAAAGAAAGATTTTTGGACTCAAAAGAAAAATGAATGAGATAAACTAGATGGAGACAAGGAGGCAAATGTGGTAGTTAAGAAATTTGAAGAGGATTCTTTGCTTCTGTCTTTAAAAAGTGTTGATGATTCATGGGCTTTAGATTTTGGTGCTTCATTTCATACTACACTGCATAGAGGTTATTTCATTGATTATGTCCAAAGGGATTTTTGGCTTGTTTACTTGGGGGATAATGAACCCTGTCAGATTGTTGGAAAGAGAAAAGTTAAGATTAAGTTACAAAATGGGAATCATTGGCTACTACACAAGGTAAGAAATGTTCCAAGGTTGAGTAAAAATTTAATTTCAGTAGGGAAACTTGGTGATGAGGGTTGTGTAGTTACTTTTAATGATAAAAATTGGAAGGTCTCAAAAGGTTCCTCTATACTAGAAAAAGGTGAGAAAGTAGGCACTTTATATCTTTTTATAGGTCATATTGTTCCTTCTACTTTAATTGGTTTAGAGAAAAATTAATCCTTAGGAACATTTGTTGCAGTTGAGTAAGGAGAACAAATAATTGTTGTAGATTCTAATACAGTGTTGTGGCACCATAGACTTGGGCACATGAGTGAGACAAGTATGAAAATACTTCATTCAAAGAAAGTTTTACTAGGTTTGAAATGTGTTAATATGGATTTCTATGAAAATTGTGTTTATGGAAAATAAAAGAGAGTGATTTTTGTGAAGACTGGTAAGGAAAATAGAAGGGAGAAATTAGAGCTTGTGCATACAAATGTATGGGGACCAACTTAGGTACCTTCTCCTGGTGGCTCTCATTATTACATTACATTTATTGATAATGCAATTAGAAAAGTATGGGTTTATTTCCCTAGATAGAAATCTTATGTATTTCACACTTTTAAGAAATGGAAATGCTTGGTTGAAAATGAGGCTGGTAAGAAATTAAAATGTCTCAGATCTAATAATAGTGGTGAGTATTGCAGTCATGAATTTGAAGATTATTTTTTCACTAATGGTATTCATAAATAGAAAATTATTCCAAGGACTCCACAACAAAATGGAGTGGTTGAACACATGAATAGGACTATAATGGAGCATGCGAGCAGCATGAAGTTACATGTTGAGTTTCCCTTACACATGTGGGGAGAGGCTATCAATACTGCTATATATTTGATTAATAGAGGTTCCTCAACTACTTTGGGCTATGGTATTCCAAAAGAAGCATGGACTGGTAGGAAAGTGAATTATTCTTTTCTCAAAACCTTTGGTTGTGAAGCATTTTCTTATATAGATTCTGAAAATAGAACCAAGCTAGAAGCTAGGTGTATTTGTTGGATATGGCATTAATGAATTTGGTTATAGGCTTTGAGATTTTAAAAATCATAAAATTGTAAGAAGCAAGGATGTCATTCAATGAGAAAGTGTTGTACAAAGATCTATTGTAGCACATGAGAAAAAAGAAGATAATTATGTAGTGTTGGATGATACTCCAAAAGATGATGTTCAAGCCATTTTTCATGATGTTCAACAACAAATACCACACACACCAATGAATGTTAGATGGCCAACAAGGCTCATTAGACCTCTAGAAATATTTTCTCCCTCTTTGTATTCTATTTTACTAACTGATGCTGGTGAACATGAATTTTATGATGAAGTTGTGGATGTGGATACTAAGATTTAGTGGGAGTCTGCAATGAAAGACGAAATGGACTCTTTGCTAAAAAATAAGACATGAGATTTGTGCAAGTTGCCTACAAGTAAAATAAACTTACAAAATAAGTGGATTTATAGGTTGAAAGAGGAGTATGGAGGTAAGAAATGATTTAAAGCTAGGCTAGTTGTAAAAGGATTTGCATAGAAAAAAGCTTTGATTTTGATGAGATATTCTCTCATGTTGTTAAAATGACTTCTATCTATACTATTTTAAGTATTGTGGATATTGAAGATTTACATTTAGAGAAGATTTATGTTAAAATAGCCTTCCTTCATGGTGATTTGGATGAAGAGATATAAATGGCTCAGCCATAGGGATTTGAGTTCAAAGGTAAGGAGAACTTAATGTGCAAATAAAAGAAAAGTTTATATGGTTTGAAGCAAGCACCTCGGCAATGGTATCTAAAATTTGATAGTTTTATGCATGAGCATGGATATAGTAGGTGTAATTTAGAGCATTTTTTTCTTTTAAGAGGTTAGATGATGATAGCTACATTATTTTATGTTTATATTTTGATGATATGCTTGTAGCTAGGTCTAACATAGATCACATTAAGGGGTTGAAATGCCAATTAGCACATGCATTTGCTATGATGGATTTGGGAGCAGAAAAAAAATCCTTGGTATGAAGATTTGTAGATATAGGAAGAACAAGAAATTGACGCTATCTTGGAATGATTATGTTGAGAAGGTGTTACACTGTTTCTCTATGGAGAATGCTAAAGCTGTCAACATAAATTTACTTGGTCATTTGAAGTTGACTAAGGAGATGTGTCCAAAGACACAAGAATGGGAGGATAAGATGTCCAAGTTACCCTATGCTTCAGCTATAGGAAGCTTGATGTATGTTATGGTATGTACAAGGCTAGATAGTGCACATGCAGTGGGAATCGTTAGCAGGTATATGAGTCATCCAAGATTTGAGCATTGGAATGCAGTCAAATAGATTCTCAAATATTTGAGAGGAACATTTAGTAAGTGTTTACACTTTGGGGGCTCTACTATTGATTTATAGGGCTATGTTGACTCAGATTTGGTAGGGGATATTGATACTAGGTGGAGTACTATAGGTTATGTATTTACTATTGGTGGCATAGCCATGAGCTGGGTTTCTAGGTTACAGAAGGTTAATGCTTTATCTAGTATAGAGGCAGAGTATTTTGCTACTATAGAGACATCCAAGGAGATGATATGTATTCAGTTTTTCTTGGAAGAATTGGGACAACCTCAAAGGGATAATTATTTATTTATAGATAGCTAGAGTGTCATTCATCTTGTAAAGAATTCAACTCTACTTTCAAAGAAAAAACACATACAGTTGTGATACCATTTCATTCAATCACTTTTGGATGATGGATAGTTAAAGCTAGATAAGATGCATACAGATGATAATCCAATGGTTATGTTTACAAAGGTAGTGACAAGAGAGAAGTTGAATTCCTCTTTAGCTTAAGTTGGTCTTCTAGACTAAATAGAAATAAAAGAACAACAAAGTCCAGGGTAGTTTGATCTAGTGGGAGCCCCATGTGGTAGCAGTATTTCTATAGGATTAGTCTCCAAGTGGGAAATTGTTGTCTAGTGCGAAGTTTGATCAATTCTTCAAGTGGGAGATTATTAGTTAATGGTAACTAATCAAGGAAGTAATGTACATACTTCATAAATTCTTTGGGGTTTGAGGCATCACCCTGAAAAAAATAAAGATTGGCCTACTATTTGTCAATGGCACAAAATTTTCAGCTACTATTTTCCATTTTTCAATGGCACAAAATTTTTGGCTACTATTTTCCAATTGGCTATTAGTTATATTCATTAATTTATGGCCAACATGTTGTAACTAGTTTTAACCCTAAAGTGAAAAAAATACTTGTATAAAAGGGCTTAGGATTAGGGATTAATAGATAAGGTGATGCAAAAATTGGTTCTTGTGGTGGTATTGAGCTATAAGGGATTACAAATTGTAATCAAGTTGTAATCACTGGATCATAATAATATTGGACTTGTTTGGTGGGCATAGCCTAGGGATTGCATGAACCACATTAAATCTTGGTGCCTTGTGTTCTTTTCAATGTGATCTATTATTTTCTTATTTATATTTGCATGTAATTGTTATTTCTATCTAAGGTTTAATCCTAACAATGAGTGGCTTACTGTGAACTCGACATGCTTTGTAATATACATGTTGTGCTTGGCATGTACTACTTGTTTGGTATGAACTAAGTAAATAACTTAAGTGTGTCGACACTCACTTGTTAAAACCAATCTAAGATCAAAAATCTCCCCCTTTGACATGAGGGTCAAAAAAAGTTGAGTATACATTAATATCCTTATCCTTTTGAGCATAACATATCTCTAACTTGGCTTATGTACAAAACTTCAAAATTTCAAAGTTTTGTAATATCTTGTATACCTCAAAATATGATAACTCCCCCTAAGTTTATATATATATAATCCAAAATTTTGTACTCCCTGTACTCTTGCTGAGTAAATATACCTCAACTGATACTCTTCTGACTTCATGTTGTTTTGTGCTTGCTCTTTCATCTGATACTTCTTGTATTTTGATGCTTGCTCTCCTTTTGTTCTTTATTGCTTGCTCCCCCTTAGCTTATTTTTTCTTTTTTCTAGCCCTTTTCTTACTCTACTATTTCTCACTCTCATTATATCTCCCCTAGAATTCTTATTCTCTTATATATCTCCCCCAAAATTCTTATTCTCGTATTCTCCCTCAAAATATTTCTCCCCTTTTTTGAAACTTATTTCAATGGGCTATACACTTATTGTGTATTTTTCCAAGAAATATTTATGGACATCTAGGATTATCTTGAGATCTGCATCCCATTTCTCACATGCTACATCCAAAGACTTGATATGGATGGCTAGCTTGATTAGCAAGGTGGATTAGGTCATCTAATGTTGAAATATTTGGGTCTTTCTTCATGAGAATTTCAACATAACCTAGTTCCTTGTGCAAAATTTCCATGTGTGGGGTTAAAGTTATTTGGATGCTAATCAATTTCGCCCTTATATTCGCTTCATCTACTAATAATGTAGCTAACTGACTCTGGATTTGAAGCAATGTCCTGAAATGCTTCTCACTTTGAGCTGGTGTCATAGGTAGTTGTGCACCTGATGAACTTATTTGACTTTCCAAGCTCAAAATGTGACATCTAGTCTCTTGGGTGAAGAGTGTTGGATTACATAGTTTAATGTACAATAAAAAAATATTCTCAAGTACCTTCTTCACATCCTTAACCTTAGTTGCTAATGCAACTTGTGTTAGTGCTATGTCACCTGATATCTTTTCAGTCACTTTGCTTTGGAATTTCTTTTCTGAACATTCTAACAATCTTGCACTTATGTCTAGGTCATTATCACTCACCTTTTCCACCATGTTTTTTAGCTATTCAATTAGTGGCTTGGTCTCATCTAGAGTTGGTAGACTAAATGCATCTAAAAATATGTCTTTAATATCTTGTAATTGTTAGGATTAAACCACGGACAGAAATAACAATTACATGCAAATATAACCAATGTTAGAAAATAATAGATCACATAGAAAAGAACACAAGACACAAAGATTTAAAATGGTTCACCCAATCCCTGAGCTATGTCCACCAAATAGCAAGTTTGATATTATCACGATCTAGTAATTGCAACTTGATTACAATCTGTAATCCCTTACAACTCAATACCACCACAAGAACCAATTTCGCATCACAACTATGAAACAATCCCTAACTCTAAGCTCTTTTTAAATAATTATTTTTACCGCTTTAGGGTTATAATTAATAATTACATGTCATCCCAAAATCATGATAAAATAGGGCCCAAAAAAAAATTTTGGAGTCCCAAAGAATTTATGAAGTATGTACAGTGCTTTCCTGATCAGTCACCACAATCTAACAATCTTCCACTTGGGGACTGATCAGGATCCACATTAAACAACAATCTTCCACTTGGAGACTAATCCTATAGCTATGCCACTACTTGATTAGGCTCCCACTAGATCAAAACACCATGGGCCCTATTGTTCTATTATTCTTGTTTAGTCTAGAAGACCAACCAAAGTTGAAGAAGAATTCATTTTCTCCCGTGTCACTACCTTGGTAAAAATATCTACTGAATTTTCATCTGTATGTATCTTGTCCAACTTTAACTGTCCATCCTCCAAGATTGATTGAATGAAATGGTATCACAAATATATTTTTTTGGTCTTTGAATATAGAGCTGAATTCTTTGCAAGATGAATGGCACTTTTACTATCTATAAAAATATAATTACTAAGAGAGGTTATTTTTTCAATTACCTCCACAAGAAAGTTTAATAGTTGAGTGGGAGTCTCATGGTTGAGTGGGAGCGATGGTAAATGAGGGTAAGCTGAGGGTTGATACATTTAATAGGAAAAACTTTTAGTTATGGAAGATGCAAATGGAAGACTATCTTTATCAGAAGGATTTATGGAAGTCATTGGAAGGAAAAGTCAAGAATCAGGGATCTATGTCAAATGATGAATGGGATCTTTTAGATAGAAAGGCACTTAGAAGCATTCAATTGTGCTTGGCACCATCAATGGCATTTAATATTACAAAAGAAAAGATGATAGAAGAATTGATGCAAACCCTAGCGAAATTATATGAAAAGCCCTCTGCTTCAAACAAGGTATTTCTCATGAAGTGTTTATTTAATATTAAAATGGTAGAAGGTGGATCTGTTGTAGATCATTTAAATGATTTTAATACTATTACTAGTCAATTATTTTCTATGGGTATCAATTTTGATGAAGAAATTAGAGCTTTCTTGATTTTGTGTTCTTTTCCTGAAAGCTGGAATGGCTTGGTAATGGATGTAAGTAATTTTTTTCCTGGATCTAGTACCCTAAAATGTGATGATGTGATTGGTGTTCTTTTGAGTGAGGAAACTCATAGGAAAACCTTAGGTGGATCTACATTAGGAAGTGCTTTGAATGCAAAAAGTAGGAGCAAAATGACTAAGAGAGGAAGTAACTCTAGAAATCATGCGAAAACAAGAGGAAAGTCAAAGGGGAGGAGGTCTATATCAAGAGGACTGAATGACTACTGGTACTGTGGGAAACCAGGGCACAAAAAGAAAGATTTTTGGAATTGAAAGAAAAATGAAGGAGATAAACTAGATGGAGACAAGGAGGAAAATGTAGTAAGTAAAAAATTTGAAAAGGATACTTTGCTTCTATCTTTAAAAAGTGTTGATGATTCATGGGTTTTAGATTCTGGTGCTTCATTTCATGCTACACCTCATAGAGGTTATTTCATTGATTATGTCTAAGGGGATTTTGGGCTTGTTTATTTGGGGGATAATGAACCCTATCAGATTGTCAAAAAGGGAAAAATTAAGATTAAGTTGTAGAATAGGAATCATTGACTACTACATGAGGTAAGACATATTCCAAGGCTAAGTAGGAATTTAATTTCAGCAAGGCAACTCAGTGATGAGAGTTGTATAGTTACTTTTAATAATAAAAATTAGAAGGTTTCAAAAAGTTCCTTTGTAGTAGCAAAAGGTGTGAAAGTAGGCATCTTATATCTTTGTACAAGTCATATTGTTCCTTCTAGTTTAATTATTTCAGAGAAAAATGAATGTTCAGGAACAATTGTGCCACTTGAGTAGGGAGAACAAATAGTTGTTGTAGATTCTGATACAACATTGTGGCACAATAGACTTGGGCACATGAGTGAGAAAGGTATGAAAGTACTTCAGTCAAAGAAAGTTCTACTAGGTCTAAAATTTGTTAATATAGATTTTTGTGAAAGTTGTCTATATGAAAAACAAAAGAGAGTGAATTTTGTGAAGATTGGGAAGGAAAACAAAAAGGAGAAATTAGAGCTTGTGCATACTGATGTATGAGGACTGGCTTAGGTACCTTCCCTTGGTGGCTCTTATTATTATGTTACATTTATTGATAACACAACTAGAAAAGTATGGGTTTATTTCCTTAGACAAAAATTTGATGTATTTCAAACTTCTAAGAAATGGAAATGCTTGGTAGAAAATGAGACTGGTAAGAAATTAAAATGTCTAGATCTGATAATGGTGGTGAGTATTGCAATCATGAATTTGAAAATTATTTCTCCACTAATGATATTTGTAGATAGAAAATTGTTCCAAGGACTTCATAGGAAAATGGAGTGGCTAAAATTATGAACAAGACCATAATGGAGCACGCAAGGATCATGAGGTTGCATGCTAAGTTGCCCTTACACATGTGGGCAGAGGCTATTAATACTACTATATATTTGATTAATAAAAGTCCCTCTACTCCTTTGGGTTATGGTATTCTAGAGTAAGCATGGACTGGTAAGAAGGTGAGTTATTCTTTTCTCTAGACCTTCAGTTGTGAAGCTTTTGCTCATATAGATTCTGAAAATAGAACCAAGCTGGAAGCTAGGTCAAAGAAATGTGTATTTTTTGGATATGGCATTAATGAATTTGGTTATAGGCTTTGGGATTTTGAAAATCATAAAATTGTAAGAAGCAAGGATGTCATATTCAATGAGAAAGTGTTTTGCAAATCTCTATTGCAGCAACATGAGAAGAAAGAAGATGATTACGTAGTGCTGGATGATACTCCAAAAGTTTATGTTTTAGTCATTCCTCATGATGTGCAACAACCGCAACAATAAATACCACACACACCGGTGAATGTTAGACAGTTAACAAGGAAAATTAGACCTCCAAAAAAAAATTTTGGCTCTTTGGATTCTATTTTATTAATAGATGTTGGTGAACTTGAATGTTATGATGAAGCTATGTAGGTGGATACTAAGATTTAGTGGGAGTCTGCAATTAAAGATGAAATGGACTCTTTGCTGAAGAATAAGACATGGGATTTATGCCAATTGCCTATAGGTAAAAGGGCTTTATAGAATAAGTGGGTTTACAAGTTAAAAGAAGAGGATGGAGGTAAGAAAAGATTTAAAGCTAGGTTAGTTGTAAAAGGATTTGCACATAAAAAGGGCATTGATTTTGATGAGATATTTTCTCCTATTTTTAAGATGACTTCTATCCGTACTGTTTTAAGTATTGTGGCTACTAAAGATTTGCATTTAGAGCAGGTTGATGTTAAAATAGTCTTTCTTCATGGTGATTTGGATGAAGGGATATATATGGCTTAGCCACAAGAATTTGAGGTCAAAGGTAAGGAGAACTTAATGTGCAAATTAAAGAAAAGTTTATATGGCTTGAAGCAAGAACATCGGCAATGGTATCTAAAATTTGATAAGTTTATGCATGAGCATGGATACAATAGGTGTCATTTAGATCATTGTGTTTATTTTAAGAGGTTGGATGGTGATAGCTACATTATTTTATGTTATATGTTGATAATATGCTTGTAGCTAGGTCTAACATGGATCACATTAAGGGGTTAAAATGTCAATTAGCACATGCATTTTCTATTAAGGATTTGGAGGAAGCAAAAAAAATCCTTGGTATGAATATTTGTAGAGATAGGAAGAATAGAACATTGATGCTATCCCAAGGTGATTATGTGAAAAAGGTGTTGCAACGTTTCTCTATGGAGAATGCTAAAGCTGTCAGCACACCTTTACCTAGTCATTTGAAGTTGACTAAGGAGATGTGTCTCAAGACACAAGAAAAGGAGGATAAGATGTCTAAGGTACCCTATGCTTTAGCTATAGGAAGCTTGATGTATGCTATGGTATGTACTAGGCTAGATATTGCACATGCAATGGGAGTTGTTAGCAGGTATATGAGTCATCCAGGAATTGAGCATTGGAATGTAGTCAAATAGATTTTCAGATATTTGAGAGGAACATCCAATAAGTGTTTACAAACACTTTGGATGCTCTACTACTGATTTATAGGGCTATGTTGACTCAGATTTGGTAGGAGATATTAATACCAGGTGGAGTACTAAAATTTATGTCTTTACTATTGGTGGGGCAGCCATGAGCTAGGTTTCTAGGTTACAGAAGGTTGATGATTTATTCACTACAGAGGTAGAGTATGTTGTTGCTATAGAGGCAACCAAGGAAATGATATGGCTTTAGTTCTTCTTGGAAGAATTGGGACATCCTTAGAAGGATAATTATTTGTTTACAGATAGTTAGAGTGTCATTTATCTTGCTAAGAATTCAGCTCTACATTCAAAGACAAAACACATACAGTTGTAGTACCATTTCATTCAGTCAGTTTTGGAGGATGGACAGTTAAAGCTAGACAAGATACATACAAATGACAATTGAATAGATATGTTTACCAAGGTCATGACATGGGAGAAGCTCAATTCCTCTTCAACTTTGGTTGGTCTTCTAGACTAAACAAGAATAATAGAACAGCAGGGTCCATAGTGGTTTGATCCAGTGGGAGCCTCATGGAGTAGCAACATAGCTACAAGATTAGTCTCCAAGTGTGAGATTGTTGTTTAGTGTAGAACTTGATCAATCCCCAAGTGGGAGATTGTTAGATTGTGGTGACTGATCATGAAAGTATTGTACATACTTCATAAATTCTTTGGGGCTCAAGGCATCAACCCAAAAAAAAATTGGGCCCTATTTTATCAAAATTTTGGGCTGACATGTAATTATTAATTATAACCCTAAAGTGGTAAAAATACTTGTATAAAAAGAGAATAGAGTTAGGGATTGTTTCATAGTTGTGATGCAAAATTGGTTCTTGTGGCATAATCAATGAAATAACCTCTATGAGGTGTAGCACAAAATGAAGCACCAAAATCTAAAACCCATGAATCATCAACACTTTCTAAAGATAGAAGCAAAGCATCCTCTTTGGATTTGTCACTTACCACATTTGCCTCCTTGTCTCCATCTGGTTTATCTCCATTTTTCTTTCAATTCCAACAATCTTTTTTTTTGTGCCCTGGTTTCCCATAGTACCAGTAGTCATTTGATCCTCTCAATTGAGACCTTCTCCCCTTTGACTTTCCTTTTGATTTCTCATGGTTTCTAGAATTACTTCCTCTCTCAGTCATTCTACCCTTGCTTTGTACATTCAAAGCACTTCCTAATGTAGATCCACCTAAGGTTTTCCTATGAGTTTCCTCACTCAAAACAACACTAATCACATCATCATATTTTAGGCTACTAGATCCAAGAACAGAATTACTCACAACCATTACCAAGCCATTTCAGCTTTTAGGGAAAGAACACAAAATTAAGAGAGCCCTAATTTCTTCATCAAAATTGATACACATAGAAGATAACTAACTAGTAATAGTATTAAACTCATTTAAATGATCTGCAACAGATCCACCTTCTACCTTTTTCATATTAAATAAATACTTCATGAGAAATACCTTGTTTGAAGCTGAGGGCTTTTCATATAGTTTTGCTAGGGTTTGCATCAATTCTTCTTCCATCTTCACTTTTGTAATATTAAATGCCATCGATGGTGCCAGGCATAATCAAATGCTTCCAAGTGCCTTTTTCTCTAAAAGATCTCATTCATCATTTGACATAGATCCCTGATTCTTGGATTTGCCTTCCAATGGCTTCCATAAATCCTTCTAATAAAGATAGTCTTCCACTTACATCTTCCATAACTGGAAGTTCTACCCATTAAACCTATCAACCCTCAGATTATCCTCATCTTCCATCACTCCCACTCAACCATGAGACTCTCACTCAACTATAAAACTTTCCTATAGATGATAACTAAAAAAATAACCTCACTCTAATACCACTTGTTAGGATTAAACCATGGACAAAAATAAAAATTACATGCAAATATTACCAATATTAGAAAATAAAAAATCACATAGAAAAGAACACAAAACACTAAGATTTAATGTGGTTCACCCAATCCCTGGGCTACGTCCACCAAATAGAAAGTTTAATATTATTGCGATCCAATAATTACAACTTGATTATAATCCATAATCCTTTATAGCTCAATAACACTATAAGAACCAATTTTGCATCACAACTATGAAATAATTCCAAACCCTAAGCTCTTTTTATACAAGTATTTTTACCACTTTAGGGTTATAATAAATATTTACATGTCAGCCCATAATCTTGATAAAATAGGGTCCAAAAAAAAAAATTTGGGTGATGCCTTGAGCCCCAAAGAATTTATGAAGTATGTATAGTACTTTCCTAATTAGTCACCACAATCTAATAGTAATTTCTACTTCTGCTTGTGTTCCCTTCTAAGCATTTCATGATACTTCTTCCTTGCTAGGGCTTGTTGAAGTATGCCCATTTTTTCTATAGTCATTGTATCATATTCATACTTTGGTAGAACAATTTCTTCATCAAGGCTCACATCTCCATATTGAATTAATTCTTTAGCCTTTGATGAGCTTGGACTCAGCACTAAGATCTGTAATGGTGTTGCATCTGTGTTTGGCTTCTAAAGAGTTTGACTGGAAGGAGTGCCAAATTTTGGTAAGGCTACTAGGGCTTGAATGGTTGTTTGTTCTTTCAGTTGTGGTGTCATCTTACTCTCTTCAAGTTTTCCCTATTCTACTACAATGACTTGTGATGCACCTTATTCTTGTGTTGTAGGTGCAGATAAGATTATCTAACCTGTTTGATTCTATGTTTCTATAGTGGCTTGTACTTCCACTATACCCTTCTCAATAGTATCAACCTTGTTTGATGTAGCTTCAAGTTCTTTGACCAAAGGTTGTACATTAACAACTTGAGGGATGATGGTAGGTGATTCTTGTGGATTCACCTTTTCCCTTTCAGTATCAATCACTATCTTTTCTAGTTCGTCCACACTGACCAATATAGGATTGTCACAAAGCTTTTCCTATAATGTGGATTGATCTAGTATCTTCTTGAGATCTTCCTCTATTAGGGGATTGATGTTTTGAGCTGGTAGATTAGGAACATCCTTAACTATGATTGTTTCATTATTTTCACTTGGTACATGTTGAGGGCTGACACTTGGCAATTGTGTGTCTTGCACACTCTATTCTTCTTGCTACTATAGCTAGCTATTGCCTTGTCATCTATTTTCATTTTTGTTCCTCCATCAACAATGTCATCATTTTTATCATCTTCTTCATCATCCTTCACTTGAATGGGTTCTTGCTTACATTCCTTGACTATAGTCAACCCATAAGTAAGTTTCCACATCTGTGTGGACTTATTAACAACATCTTCAATATTATTTTGTAAAATGCTAAAGGCTTTGTATTTAGGTGTAAACCTTACTACATATTCTTCATAGCTTTAGCAATCTGTGCCTTAGTTAATTCAAGCATCACTTGTGCTAGTGAAGTTTCTCTAATTTGTCTCTCCAAGTTCAGACAATAGTGTCATTTTTGCTCAACTCTTTCATATAAACTCTTTGGCATTGAGTTGGCAATCTCTAGTGGGGTAGTTTTGAATTTATCCATCATGGCATATATGGCTTCCTCCACTTGATTTTTCTCCACTTTACCAAGATTGTCAAAATCTACATGAGAAAATCCTAATAGATCTGCACTATTCTTAACATTTTCACATAAATTTTCAAGATATGATAGGGAATTTCAACTTTCCACCTTGAATTGGTTGTTGTCATCTGACTTTGTTTTCTCCTCATCAGATTCTGCTTGTGCCACATATTTCCTTCTTGGCATTTTTTGCACTTGACCTCCTTGCTCTATTGGTTTGGTCTTTTTCTTAGCCTTTTGTGCAGTTTCACATGTACTAGCCCTTGTAGTAGGTGTTGTAGGCTTGGCTTTTCTTGGTTTGATAGTCTTCTTATCCCTTGCCACTGGTTGTTCCTTAGCCTTCCTCTTCTTTGGATTAGTGGGTGTAGTTGCTTCCTTAGCTTCTTCTCCCTTTGCACCTTCAGTAACTTATGTTTCTTCTTTTCAATGATCTTCACCCATACCCTAAGTTAATGCAAGAGGTGCTTGTTCTTGAATATCTTCTTCCTCTTCATCCTCTTCTTCTTCTTCTTCCTCTTGTTCAGCACCCTCTCCAAATTTAGCTTTTAATTTCTTTACTATCTTCTCCTTCTTCTTCATAGTAGAGGCAGTCGTTAGTTCTATTGTGATTTTAGACTTTGCCATCTCATAATTTCCAAATGTCTTAGCATTTTTATTTACTTCTTCTACAACTAGAGTTGTTATAGTTGTAGATGCTTCATCCACGTTTATTTCATATCCTAAGGGTCTCAACCATCTCGCCCTTGGTGTAGTAGCTTGTACAAAAGTATGGTTGGCATCCACTAGGAAACAAATGTCATCATAGCATTTCTCTACTAAGGATACAAGTATTCTTAGTCTCTTCTTCATTGACTGCTTGAAGTCCTCAAAATAGCTAGTCATCACAGATTCAAAATTCTCACCTAATTGCTCAATATACTCACCAATATATACTACTACTGACCTATTTGTCTTCCATGCAACTATTCCAAATGTTGGAAAGGTATTTTTCACATAAAAGAATATGCATATCAAAATTGAGCCAAATTTGCATTGTGCACTCGTTGTCTTTCTAATAGCTTCTAAATGCTCAACCAGTTGTTGTAGTTGAAATTCTACTAGATCATATGTGTGATCTTTATTAACAATTTTATATCCAACAACTACAACTATACAGGGTACATTGTTCAATCTACTACATTGCTAAAACTTGTGTGAGATAACCCTTATAGCAAACTCTATCAAGGATCAGTAATTGTATCAATAGTCATGCCTCTTTTGTTCCATATAGCTCCAATATTCTTCTCAATCACTTCCCTCGAATCACTTCTCAATTTCTTAGGCTAATCTACGGTTGGCTATCCAGTAACCCTATGGATTATCCTTTTAGTTATCTTGATAGGTCCATTATCTAGCCATAATGAACTATCATGAATTTAGCTAAGCACTATCCTAATCCATTCTGTCTTAAAAAAATTTGGGAAATCTAGGGCTCTTGTTAACCCTTTCTTCTCTATTATTTTGAATTCTTCCTTTAGTATAGCATTATCACATAGTTTTTCATATGCTTCCTTAATTTTCATATCACCAATGCTACCAATTTTACACTTATAGAATTTCCTAATATCTTGCACCATTAAAACATTTGGTGGTATCATGGGTAATGCACCAAAGGGGTCTTGCTTGTAAGAAATATCAGAAATAGATTTGAAAATAGGTTTCTTAACTTCATTACTCACTAATTGAATATTCAAAACCTCCTTTCCCTCTACATTCTTCAAACTAGATGTCATTATGTAAAACTAGGGTTTACAAAAATATAAATTGCATAGCTCGGCTCTTGATAAATACCTCATGAGATCTGATGAACTAGTGTAGAATTGCTACGTAGATCTTTTGCAACTACTTTGAGTGGATTTCTAGATCACTTTCTACTATCCTTGCTCTTTTTCAAATTCAAAATGATGTGAAATGAGCTAAAATTGATCAAATACCCTTTGAAAACCCTACAATAAATGTTGAGTGCTTACACATCTATAAGCTTGGCATCAACCAATTTCAAGCTCACTCAGCATCCACTACAAGCTCGGCATCAACTAGCATTCCACTTAGCATGCATAGGAAATATTTCATGCTCAGCAGTAACATGAAAAACTTAAAGATTTTTCTTAAAATTCTACTAACATCTTGCATCTTTGTTCATGCTAATGTAATCTTTTTAGTACTAAATTCTTTGGAACTGATGTACAACATAAATACTAAATATCATTCCCACATACCTCTTGATTATTTAGTTTGATGAGGTGTGATCACTTGACCCATTGGGTGAAGTGATCCCTTCTCCATTTGATGTATTGTAATTATTCTTTTTCTTCCATGTCTTATTCATCTCATCTTTGATGTGTTTAACTTTTTCCTTGCCTTTGCCTTTATCAAACTCACAACTTGGTTCCTTTAACCTTGTTGGATAATATTGACTGATGTGACTAGTCTTCAAATAGCTAAAACATGTAGTTTGACTCATGTAGTTACCTCTAAAGTGTGTTCTAATACAATTCTCAGGAACATTCCCATATTCTTGACAATAATGATACCTATACCTTGTATTATAATCCTAGTTATAAGAGTTACCATTGTTTCGTACCTTTGTTTTTCTATTTGTTGACCACGTGGGTTTGGATCTACACTCAAAAGCCCTATGTCCATACTTCTAATAGTTGTAGCAATATCCTTCAAATCTTTGTGTGTGCATGGTCTTGGTTCTATATTCATGTTCCTAATGACCTTGTTTATTGCACTTCTGGCAGTGAACCATGCTCTTAGGCTTGACATTTTAATTTATAATCTTGCTCCTACATACATTAGTAGTATGTCCTTTCTTACCACACTTATGACAAGTAGGTTTGGAGTTCTTACCTTTATTGTTCCTTTCTTCAACACTTTTGGATGACTCACCTTCTTTAGTACTTGTGTATCCCAATCTAGATGTATCATTGTTAGATCTAAAGGATCTCTTCAATTGCTCAAAGTATTTGATGGCTTCACTTGGTTTGTTGAAACTTTCAGCAAATTCCTTTTCCCTTTTTAGATCACTGTGTAATTTCTCATTCTATAGGTTGAATGTTGTTATCTCAATGTCATTGATATTCAATTCATAATTAGCATTCATCATTTGACTCGAAGTATCCAATGGCATGTTGAAAATATTGGTTAGATCTATTGACTTATCTTCTAGTCTATTGGCTGAAATTCTTTTGTCATCTTCAATCATGACTTTGTCTTCCATAGCTTTCTTATTCTATTCAGTCACCTCACATAGTAGTATAGCTTGTAATTCTTGTTCTAACTTTAGATTTATGATTTCCTTAGGTTGGGCTCTATTCTTTTCCATTAGATCTGCAACTACTACATCAAATTCATTTGATTCTCCATCTACAAATAACTTAGTAGTGTCTATCTCTCTATATTGTGTGCCATTCTCCTCAATAGCCATTTCCTTCCTTCTCTTCAAAGATTTATTTAGGTCTTCTCTTGCTTGATTTAGTTGATGTATACTTTAATGTAATTCAATCTCCTAGTTCTCAATACTCTTTCCCAACTTGTAGACTTCCATTTCAATATCTTTCCTCAAAGTTGTAAAGCTTCTCTTTTAGAGAACAAGGCTATGATACCAATTGTTGCAATTACAATAGGAAAGGTAAACTTCTGAGGGGGGGTAGGGGTGAATCAGTAGTTTAAACTTGGACCCATTAAAATTTCACCACACATTCATCTCATGCATTCAACAAATAAACTAAAATACCATGTAAAACATGTACATCTAAAACATGTAAGTAAGTAAACATTCACACACATATAACACTAGATATGATTACCTATAAACCCTCAAATGAGAAGGCAAAACTCGGTGAAGATGACACCCACAAATCTTCACTAATGTAATAATAAAGTATATCCAATTAAGGTTACAATGTTTTGACCATGAAACATGATCTACCTTGTGAAAGGTCTACCCTATTAAAGGCTTACAAAGACTATTAGGTCTCACCCTACTAAAGGACTTCAACACCCTATTAGAAGTGTGCCTTGCTAAAGGACTTCAACTCACAATTAAGTAAGTTCCTTGTTAGAGGATTTCATATAGCCTGTTAGAATGTCTCAGCATTGATCTTGCAATTAACACTTGATTGCCTAATGACTCACCTCTAAACTATTGTCTTCTTAATCCTTCTTGATCAGATATCTCTTTATTTCTTTTCTTCCTCTATTCTACTCTAACTAATTCTATAATGTATTCTTAGATCATAACTCCTTAGCCACCATGAATGCTTTATTTGCGCATGTAAACTTCTCTCTTCACTACATCAACAACTTACACACTCACTAGAGATTTTAGGGTTTTTCCTCCTTAAGAAGACTTTGGTGACTTAGAGTTTGATATGAATCAACGACTGTGATTCATCCATTTTTCTACTTAATCCTTCCCATTTTTTTATTGGATGAATGTAATTACATTGGGAATCCAACTTGAGATTCATCCTTATCTCCAAATATCATAATTCAATCTTTAGTCAACTCAAAAATGGTTTACATAGTTTTTTGTCTTTACAAACAATTATGTTAAAATTATCTCACTCGGCATCTGAAGTCTTTGATGCTTGGCATACACTAATCTTTCTATTGTGACTCAGCATCTACTATTTTCTTAGCTCCTGTGTCACTCGACATACACTATCTACTTGGCACTTGAGTGACTCAGTACACGAGTGGTTTGGCACTCACTGTGAACTTGGCATGCTCTATAATATACATGTTGTGCTCGGCATGTACTAATTATTTGGTATGAACTAAGTAAATAACTTAAGTGTGTTGACACTCACTTGTCAAATCTAATATGAGATCAACATGACATCCATGGCAAGAAAGTTTAACCAGAATGAAATAAGACTGAAAGAATGCACAACCCTTAAGAAATGCAGAAAGAAATGACACCTGAAAGATGAAGGGCTAGAGACTCACCGTGTCAAGTGAATGCAAGCTTGCAAAAATAGAATGCTTAAGCTACCATTGTGTACATCTAGATGAGACAAAATAATCTTTGCTAAAATAATAAATGGTAGGGGAATAAAAACAAGGTGACTTCCTTTTAAAACATAAAACCAAGACTTAAAGCATGTGGATGACTGACAAGACTGATGATAGGACAAGTATTTTCAATCATTAAATTCTCACTTGAGATTTGTACATGTTGCAACATACCTTAACATCATCACCTTTAACTCCTAATTAATACATATCTTTTCCATAGATTTGGTAAAAATTGTGCTTCTGCTAAGTTGTCAGCCTGGACACATGGCACCAAAGGCATCATTCTTTATGACCAAGTGAAAATGAACAATTGAACTACAAATAGTTCAATGTTCAAGTTCAATTGTCATGATATATTGTAAACTATGCTCATGAAAATAGACTGGACACGAAGGTGAACCCGTGAACCTTGAACCTTGAACAAAGTGTTCAATATTCAAGTTAGACTTCAATGATGAGATAAAAGTATCCTTGGGATGATTGACCTTTCTAACTTGACCAAAGAAAACTAATGAACTTATGAACCTTGAACAAAGTGTTCAATGTTAAAGTTCAAAGACTTGTTCAACGAAGAGACTTGTAAACAAAGAATGTTGAACTAGCTGATATTCACAATGGGACTTTGATAGAATACCATTTTTTTAAAATAGCTCAGAAATACATGATCATGTAAAAGAAATAAATGTGGATGAAATATCTCCTAATCAAATTTTGACTCAATAGGTCAATCAATTAAAAGCTATGACCCTTAGAAGTCCCCTCATTACAACTATATTGAATGTTTTCGACACCAAATAGGAACTTTTCTCTATTACTTGAGTATTTTTTATTGCAATTTTTAGGGATCTTTGCTCAAAATGTTGGAAATTTTCATCCCATATTATTCCAAACATAAATATTTCATCCAAATAGACCAAAATAAGGGACAGTGAAAGGCCTAAATATGTCATTGGTCATTCTAACAGCTTAAACATCACACACTAAGCCTTGTACATTCATATACAAGTAGACTTGTACATAAATAAAATTATTTTTTATATATTATCCAAACTATTTTGGTTTCAAAGGTGTGCACAATCTTTTTGGGACCCTAAAAAAAGGTTAACGTACTTGAAGAAGCAAGAATCCATTCTTTCATTTATGGGTCAAAATGTATCTTACAGAGAAAAGTATTCAACGGTGGGCATGGAATGGTGTTTCCATCGATAAAACAATATAGCTTCTAATCCTAGTAGGAGGATAAGAAATTATTAACTCCCTAATTTTAATTTTTTAAATATTTGATTCATGACATTAGCTATTTTATTTGAATTATGTCTTCTTTGGTCTATAATTATACATTTTGTGGTAATAGGTCACATTTTTTGGGTTGATAGGTATATTGCACACATCATAGTGGACATGGATTTGTTGTTCCAACCATTTGTAGGGTGAATGAACTTGTTGGATATCATCCAAGCATTTTTTTGGTTTTTCTTTACTCTATCCTTCTAACTATTCTATTATGTTATTGAAAACTTGCAAAATATCCATCATAGGGAATTAGATGGGAACATATACACAAAAAATTCTTCAAATGAATGATCCAAACTAGTTCTTTGAATGTTATATTTAAATGTTATTTGTCATGTATATATTATTTCTCTAAGATTTCATTTAACTTTTGTGTGTGTGTGTGTGTGTGTGTTTCTGTGTGTGTCTGTGTCTGTGTCTATGTCTATGTCTGTGTCTGTGTCTGTGTGTTTGTGTGTTTGTGTGTGTGTGTGTGAGAGAGAGAGAGAGAGAAAAGCTTGGTCTGCTCAAGCCTAGGTCTCAACATGCTGAAACATATGCAATATTCCATATTGGGTGTATTCCATAACCTTTTTCAGGGACCAAAAACTGAGTGGCAAATTTTTGGTCCCCCATCTTTGTGCTCTTACCCAAACCCTAGACCAAAAACCATAGCCAAGTATTAAATTATATAGTGATAGGTGTCATTTGGGTCATTTATACATGAGATGACATGACCTATATTAACTATGTCTATTTAAATATAGAAAACTCATTAGAAAATTAACCTATTATTCTAACAAATAAAAAATTTGCAATTTGTTTCTTCACATTCTTAGTAAACTTTAGGTATTTTCTTCTTCTTCTTTTAGTTAAAAGAAACCCCAAAATTCAAAATGTATTTATAAAAGAGATTTATACCTTGATTAGGGGAAAGTTGCACAATATTCAACTACTCCAATAAGTGGTTAAGTTTTTATTACAAATAGGAATCTTAGAGTGAAATTATATAAGTTTGGTGGTGATAAATGTTTCAATCAAAAAACCATATCCACTACATGAAGAGATTTCTTCCAATGAGAGAAATATATTGAGGATTTAAGACATGGTTAATCAAATAGTGCTAAATATCATATAACAAAGAATCACTTGCACTGAATGGGGGATACTTGGAAAAATATATTTCTACCTTGATGAGAGTGAAAGTGTATGCAATAAATTTTTAGTAGCACAATATATGTTGATGAAACAAACCCTAGAGTTACCAATGCTTGCATAGTAGGATTCACACCAAAAATGAAGAGGTAGATAATGAAGCTAAATCAAACAAGAAAAAAAATGAGAGATTTGATATTGTATTGTATATATTGTTTGGCTATCTAGAGGTTGTCTACTATTGTTTGGTTTTCATTGCTGCTCCATTTTTTGGTTTTCATTGTTTTTAAACCTTACATTCATTAGGTAGCATCAATTTAGAGTTTAAGAAATTGTGTATTAGTGTTAGGGACTAAATTGTGCTTATGGAAAGTAAACAGATTGGAGCATTTGCAATATTGGATATCAAAGACTCATTCAGTGGTGTGGAATTATATTGTTTCATCAATTAGCTCAATTAAATTTAAAGAAATAAAAATTTCTTTATTGATTTTTGTATATTGACAAAGTTTTATTTACACCTACATAATTCCCATAAAAATCAAATTCAAATAAGTTAATATTATGCATTCAATTAGAAGGATTTCTAGTAGCAAGTGAAGAGTCTCCAGTAAAGAGTCACAAATTGAACCTCATTTCGCAATTAGTTGTCAGGATTAGCACTTCCAAATAATATGTGGAATGCAAACAATCTATAAGTTGTTATATGAAAAAATTTATTTATAATTATACCCTATAGTCTTGCAAACAATCTATAAGTTGTTGTAATATGTTTTAGGTTAGATAAAACCAAAGAAATTATAACAAATACATAAATATGAAATCAATTTGAAGATTAAAAACCAGATATATGTGTCATGTGTTGTGTTTGTGCTACAAATTAGGAATTACATTGTATCAAACAAAGAATTGTTTAAAATTGCATCAAACTATTTGCAATTGAATTTCTCTAACTGATCACAACTTTTATTTGTAGGAGTTCTGATTAAGAAATTTCTTCTATGCTTTAAGCAAAAATCTAGCTTGAAAAAGGGGTGAATGATACGCAATCAATGGGTCAGATCTATGGTGTAGACAAACTAATTCAAATGCAAGAGTACTTGAAAGTGTGAAATCCATGAGGTAACATCAATGAAGAGAGGCATTGTTTCCCATTTTAGTGAAAGCTCATCAAAATCATACATTCTTCAATCACAGAGCTAAGTATCTTTATCCTTTTAATTTTCTAAGTTATTTATAATTATAATAGATTTGATCAAGCCACTAAATCTAATAGAATAGGTAGTAACTAAAAGGGATAGTAAATAGAGATTTAAAGAAATGAGGAAAACAATATAACCACACACTAGTTGTTAGATTTATAGATCAACAAATAATAAAGGCAATGACAGATAGGGATAGGAAAGGCAACAAATGACCTATTGTGGTTAAATAAATAATGCAAAGATTATGGTAAACAATAATAAGGCAAAAGCAAATGTGATCAAGGCTTTTGTAAACCCTAAACATAGAAGGTGGACCTAAAGTCTAAAGCTTGAGCCTTTGACTATGGGAAGGTAATAAGGATGTGATTTGTATTAGTAGAAGTCAATCTATGGCATCTTCCCTCACAAAAATTGGTGTTATCCTTCATATGCATTGAACCTTACCATTTTAGATCTGGTCAAGAATTACTAAGCTAAAAATGATTTTTGGTAAATTATTAGTATGCCAATCACAAGCTAATTATAGGCATATCTAAAGTTCAAACTAGTAGGGTAGAGATTTTTTAGTTTTATTGACTATTTTATTACATGGTTGTATAAAGAGGAATTATATGGAAACGAAATAAATACTTGGATTGGAGAAGGAAAATAATTTACCGCAAACTATAAAAAATAATATCTAGTGAATTCAATAAAAAATGGCACTATATTTTTATGCAAATATTCCACAAATCCCTAGATGGAAGTCTAGGTTTTGGTATCCATAGTCAAAAAATAATTTAGGCTTGGAGTTTCTAGATGATGTGGAAATAAGGAATTATAAGGCTTCCTTCTTTCAGATCCCCATCAAGTTTAGTAAATATCAAACTACATCTACCACATATTTTAAATTAGGAAGAGGAAGATGAAGCAACCTTTGCTTTTGTGGACCTGATCAATTCCATGTACATGTACATGTTTACATGGTGTATATCTTAGGGTTAGAGGATATACTAAATGAATGCATGAATTCCATGGAATGGACATGTTGTATAGATGTGTTAGGGGGTTATGATTATGTTGCAAATTGGTACTAACAGGAAGTCATCCCGAGTAGATTGGTGCCACAATTTATGTTTCTCAAATATGATAAGGGTTATAGTGTTCTTCAAGCATATAGAATTAAATCAAACAAGGAACAAAAACCAAGCATACAGTGTTCTTCTAGAATAAAATCAACCCTTACCTCTTGTCGTAGTTTCACCTCTCAATCCTAACCCAAACTCCTACCTGCAATCTATCACATGAAAACAAAATGAAGTGTTTCACTTTTTTATTAATATGATCTCGACAATGTCAAAACTTTGACAAGAAACTTAACTATTGTCAAAATTCTAATGTTATCGGGATCATATTTTAAAAAATGAATTTAAAAAGCTAAACTGGCCTATCATCAAGAATGTTGGTCGAAAATGGAGACCTAATGTACTAGTGCATGTAGTTGGTGTTGTTACAAGGTTTCATCTAATCCTAAGGAAATACACATGACTATAGTTAAAAGGATATTTAGATACCTAAAACAAACATAAGACTACAGGTTGTGGTATAAGCAAGAAGGGGATTTTGAGCTTAGAGTTTACAAAGATGTTGATTGGGCTAGAAATGTTGATGATAGAAAAGCACTAGTGGCAGAGATTTATTTTTAGGAGAAAGACTAATTACATGGTTGACAAAAAAAATAGAGTTAAATTTCACAATCTACAACTAAAGCTAAGTATGTTGTTGTTGCAATTAGTTGTTAAAATAGTTTAGATTAAGAAAGTACTAGAAGGAAGAAAAAATAAGTAACTGAGTTTGTTACTATGTATTGTGATAACACAAGTGGAATAAACATATCTAAGAATCTTGTGATGCATACAAAAACCAAGCATGTATCTATCAAGTACCATTACATAAAGGAGCAAGTATAAGAGAAGCAAGTAAGATTAGAGTATGTGAAGTCTAAGGAGAAAATTCCAAATATACTCAAAAAATTATTACCTAAGGATTCTTTTGAGTGTCTAATAGGTAAGTTAGGGATATTTCCCCTATTCAAGATTCACTAAGTAAAGATGCATGTTGTATCAATCCATGGATGATTATATATGTATTTATGGAGTTGATGCAAGAGTTTTCTCTTTAGGGACTGTTTCCTAATGTTTTGAAAGTAACCATAATGAATTTGATGTAATAAGTACTTACAAGGTATAAGGTACTACTACAAGGTTTTAAAAGTTTCTCATTGGAACTTATAGTTATCTTTGGAATTATTGTCAAAGGGGGAGAGAAGCAATAAGAAGAGAAGAGTAAGTAATGGAGTAAACTATTGTATGGAGTAAGTGCAAGATTATTGTGAAAGGGGAAAATAAAAAATATTGAAGATACCTCTGAATTATGAAGTACACCCAAAGGGGGATAAATTGTCACAATGAAGAAAAATGGAAGACCCTTAAGTTGAACATGTTGCAAAGAGCCTGAATGAAGTTAGAGAGTTAAAGATATATTGGCATTCGATACTTTATCATGTAATGTTATGTAATGTAATATCTTATATGTTTATGTTTTTCCATCAATGCCAAAGGGGGAGATTGTTAGCTCCAACTGATGATATTTTTAATGTATGTGAAATAGCTATATCAGTTTTTACATTGTCATTGGTGTCAAGCCTTAATTGTTTAGACATAATGCTAATTCAGTAGAGCACCATATCATTTGATTGATGAAGAGGATTTGAAGAAAGTATGATGGTGTAAGTGTTGATAAATGTATTGTATTCAATGGGCACTTGAATGAGTTACAATTTCACAGTATAATGTTGGTTTGATTATTTTACATGATCTTCAACATATGAGAAAAGTTATGAAATCATGTATAAGAAAGACAGTTTGATCTATGAATGAAGGAACATAGTATTAAGAAAGCTACTATAGTTGTCACCAAGTAGCTAATAAAAAAGTGAAGAATACATAGTGTTAACTAAGTCTAGTATTGATCAAGTGAGATGTAATGTTCAACAAGAATGAACCAAAAGAACAAGTTTAGAAAAGATTTAATCTAGACTAACATTTGATGAAAATTAAGATTGTTACAAAACTTTCAATGATGAGGACAAAGTTAGTCATGAGATCAATGGTTGGTAAAATTCAAAGTAGATCTAATGGAGAAGATTTATCAATTTGAAATGGAGCACAAAGTTAAAGGTGGAAGTTTATTTCCTATGTCTAGATTCAATGAATTTGAACCTGATGAAGATCTAACAGTTGTGATAAGCAGAAAAATCTGGAAGATTCTAGAGCAATGAAAAAATAAATCTATTCAAGGGATGAAATGTGATGTTTATTATTTTTTATGTTGGTGATTGAAGTTGATCAAGTTGATGATGGAATAAGGTGAATCAAGCATAATGGTATTGTGAAGATCAACCAAAAGAAGTGCTAAGTTAGAGTGTGAAGTTTTTAAATCAGCCAGAAAGGGATCAAAAGAAAGAGATTGAGCAAAGCAATGATCTAAACAAGAAAGGTAGTGCTTAAATCTAATAGATCATTTCTCTATTACTTTCTTACCATTACAAAAGAAAATATCTTAACTAAATGAACCTAATAGTCTTTTCAAATCTTATATGGTAGCATTATTTTGAATGTTTTGTAAGTCCTTTAGAGTATGCCACTCTTTAGAAATATCAAAGAGTAATAAGGTCTAGATGATCTTTGGTGCGCATTAACAATGTGTATATAACCTTTAATAAAGTTGGCTCCTAACAAAGCTCACTTTATAAGAGTGAAAATATTTAGGTTGGTAGTTTCCAAGAGGTTTTTCCCTTTACCAGGCTTCCACATTAAATGCATATTCTCCCATGTAAGTATAAGGTTGTTGTTGATACACTAAGAATATTAATTGAAAACTGTTGATGTGACAACACAAGGGCTTCACGAAATAAAAAAGATGTCATCAAAAGGCAAATTGGAAAAATAAACCATGAGCCAGATGAAAAATATTATTTGGATATGACTCAAACACAATTTTATGAAATATTTCTATAAAGATATCCTCAAATTAAAATCAGAGAAAGGTTTTTTGAGATGACCAAACCATTCTATGTTAAGATAAATTATACATGCACTACATGTTTTGATTAGGTAAAATTAGGACCCAAAACCCTAAACAAAAAGTAACAAAGTCAAGAACTGGTTTTACAGGGACCAGTAACACAGAGTTTCAAAGTAAAAATTTGAAGGCTAGTTTTATAAGGACCAACAACCTAGTCAAGTTGGTTTTACATGGACCAGTAACCAACATGATTCACCAAAAATAGTAGGGGCCAAAAGACCAGAAAAAAAAGACAAAAACTTAAATTAGGTCTTTAATAGCTCCAGTGATATAAGAGCCTAATGCAGTGACCTCTTTGAGAGATTCACGAATGCTCTTCACAGGGATCTAGAGGTCAACTTTTTTGGTACTTTTTCTAGTACACTTGCTTAGACCACTAGCCAGCATCAAAGAATGATCAGTCAAAGTTGCTTCATCCTGAGAGGCCTTCTCTATTGATGTTGTAGCAACCAGGATGGATGAAGTAACACCCTACATTCCCAATTTCACTATCCTTTATCAAATTTTTGAGGGAAACTTGGTACTCCTAAAGTTTAGTTGGGATGTTCCCAACTAGAGATTCCAACTCTGTCTGCTTCTTGCTTTCCTCATCCAGCTTCTCTTATAAATTTAGGGACTTTTCCTGCAAGGAATAAATAGAAACATGGAGTTTATTTATTTCATTGTACATCCAATTGTCCAGCACCATCCCAGTATTGGCTCTATTTTTGTCTTTGTTTAGAAATTTTAGTACATTTTCATAATCTTTTGAATCTTGGGCATCCTCAAAAACCACAATCTATTGAGACACTTCCTTGAATTCCTTGGTGTAGGCAATGGGTACACTAGGATTAGTATCATCATGGCCACTATTGGCCAAATAAGTATCAATAGACATAGGATCAAGGGTAAGGGTACCAATAACAAGGGACACAACAATATTTGTTTCCAAAGTTTGGGAGGTCTGGTTGATGGCCTCATCTATGCCTTTAGTAGTGGTATCCTTTGAATCATTCATACCCTCCATTTTCACCAAAATTTCACTATTCTTATTGATGGTAGCATTTTTGGTCTTTATAATAGAGACAACCCTTTTAATTATTTTATGTTCTAAGGAGGGGCTAATATCCTTACCCTTATAAGAAGAGTGCTTACCACGCTTACTGACAGTACTTGGGGAAGAAAGTGAAGAATCATGAGCTAAGTTTTCATCCAAACTTAAAGCAACATCCTTGTTCTCAAAATAACACCCATCACTCACAGTCTAGATCATGTCATCATCCAAGGGAGCTTTGACATCCTCCAAATCTTTCAAGTTATGCTCAAAGTTCATTTCCATTGCCAAGGCACATTGATAACTACTTTTTTTCTTTAGCGAAGAGTCACCAAAAATTCCCTTGCTTGGTGAACCTTCCTCTTCCCTCTTCTATTTGCTACTTGAAATAGAAATAGTGACCAGGGGTACTATCATGGTAAAACTTAGTGATAAGCAGGATGAGACCTTCATGGATAATAGGTCTAGAAGCCTTTTTCTTGTCGGCTTTAAGCCTAGAGAGGAGAGAATTTTCCAAGTAGTAAAAGAAGAAAATTATTTTCTTGTAGTGAAAATTCTTTTTAAAAAAAAAGTGATAGAGATGTACTCTAGAAACCCTACCATCTAGAATGAAATACATCGCACACAAGTGAGAACCTCCTACCAGATATCCTTAATTTGAGAAAAGGCATAAAAATTACCAACCTGAACTAGTTTAGCATGCTCCTGATCATTTTTGGGAAAGCACTCGATAGCCTCTTCAGAAGCTTTTTTCTTCTTAAAAATTTTCATTCCTTCATCCGGCAACCCAGTAACTTCAGCAATGAAATTGGCATTAATGGTAAACTAATTGCCATAAAGATTAACCTTATCACCATCCCAAGCTTTGTAGAAGTTTTTTATCACATGAGGTTTGTAACCATGAAGTTTCTCAATGAACTGGTCACCTTTCCTTTCTTGAATTGATGCCATACTTCTTTCTTCTTCCAGTAGTGACACTTCTCAGGTTCCAATTTTTTCCACTTCCCCACCCATATTCACAAAGAGAGTTTCTTGCAAAATGTTGTGACTAAAAAAATGCAGAGAAAAGCACCAAGAAAATTTATGTGTATTACCTCTTGAAAGCCCAAAAAATACCCATAATCCATGTGAGGTTCTGACAGACATACAAGCATGGAAACCATTCTATTTAACATAGAAGCATTAAAGATTTGATATGAGGAGGCCGTAGGCATATCAAATATTGATTTTCCCTTCTTGAGATATGTTTATCTCATAATTACCTTTTTCTCTTAATACATCATCCATGCATAGCTTTTTAGTCCACATGATGATATTGTTACTTTGAACTGTCAGGTTGGCAAATTAATCTGCCAGTGTATTCATCTCACGGTAGTTATGAGAAATGAACACATTATGGAAAAAGTTGAGGTCTTCTTTACTTTCATTGAGGAGGTTAAAAATATTCCATGCAGGGTCATGTTTATTGTTTAGGATATTGACTATATTCCTAGAGTCACCTTCCAGCCAGAGGTTCATGTAGCCAATATCCTTAGCTAGCTTGATCATGTAATGGGCCCCTACCATCTTAGCTTTATGACTTGAAGTTATACCAAGGAAAATTGCATGAGCCCTTATGATATTTCGATTACAATACCTTATACCACCCCCACAACCAGCCTTGCCAAGGTTCCCTTTGGAATCCCCATCAAAATTAGCCTTAATCCATCCATTGGGAGGAGATAACCAAATGGCATTCTCCCTCAAATTGTCCTTTTTAACTATGCAATTTTGACCAGGATGCTCTATGTTGAGATTATTTGAGGGACCAAAATGAGAAATAAAATTCTCCTTTAAGTTTCTGATAATTTTTTTCCTATGACCCAAGAGGGGATGCTTGTATCTCTAAAGATTTTGTCTTTCCTTACTTTCCATAAGCCCTAGCAAATGTGAGGGAAAGAGTACCACCAGAGGGTACTTACAAGTTCTCCTCTAAAGGGACTACACCAACTTAGAAAATTGTCTACAATATTCTCTTAAAAGGTCCATTGAATTTCCCAGAAATTAAAAATTTCCTTCCAAATATCCCTATCATAATAGCAATGAAGAAATATATGGTTGAAAGATTCCATATCCTTCCTGCAAAGACAACACCAATTGGTAATGATCATCCCTCTTTTTCTAAGATTGTCTATCATGAGAATTTTGTTCTGTATAGAAATCTAGAAGAAAATCTCAATCTTAGGAGTTAAACCTTTGGTCTAGCCTTTAACCCATGGGTTTTCTCCTCAAAAAAAGGGAGGACACTTTGATGTTACCACTTGGATGAAGAGCCCAAATGACCTTGTCTTAGGAGTTGGGATCGATACAGGTAGAGAAATGAGATATTTGGATTGGGTGAAGATTGATATCCACAATAGTAAGATCCACCCATCTATTGTTATCCTAGTAGTCAATAACTTTATCTCTAAAGTTGGCTTTGCAGTACTCAATGATATGAACATTATTGTAAAACAAGTTCAGGGGAGAATCCAGTAAGTAGCTATCCTCCTAGAAAAAAATAGTTTTACCATCACCTAGCTTCCATTTAAAACCTTTGGTCAGGATATTCTTTGAAGCTTGGACATCTTTCCAAATGGAAGAAACATTCTCTAAATGATCAGCAGATAGGAAACTATTCAAACTAGGAGAGTGTTGAAGATATCTAGATACTCTTCTAGATTTTACTCTAGTCCCGGTCTTCATTGAAAACTCTCCAGCTTTGTTTAGCCAAGAGGGCTTTGTTCATATCCCCGATGGGTTTGATGCCTAGTCCTCCAAGATTCTTGGGTTTGAAACAAAGTCCCAAGCAATGAGAGGAAGTATTTTTTTATTCTCATTCCCAAACCATAAGAATTTTCTTTGAATTCTCTCCATAGCATTAGCATACTTAATCGGCATTTTGAACAAACTAAGAGCATATATGGAGAGACTTTGGAGGAAAGATTTGAGAAGAATAATTTTGCTAGCTTGACTCAACAAAGTGCCCTTCTAGCCCGCTAATCTTTTATTATGTTTGTCAATGAGCATTTCCTAGAAAGATTCAGGTGGTTTGGAACAAAGGGGGAGGCCTAGGTAAAATCCAAGTAGGGAAGCAATGCTACAGCCCAAAATCCTAGAGATTTTATTCTGCCTCTCCAAAGAAGTATTCACAAAGAAGATCAAACTCTTCTCCCAGTTGATAAATGATGCAATGAAAGGTAGGAGAATCCCCAAAGGAGATTTCCTATACCCCAACAAATAACCACACAATAGAAGAATAAATAATAACATAGATAATTGTATCTAAAAGAATGCAAATTCTCATAATATAAGATTTACATCCAACATGCTTAGATCTAAGGCCTTCTAGGTTACAACCAAATACATAAGTAATTACAATAGTAATTCTGCAAGATCTAATCCCAACTCTAGCTAGTTCAAATCTACACTCTAGTAGAAACCTCTAAGGAAGATCCAAACTTGTGCCAGCAAGCCCACCAAGTAATGTCCTTATTTTCCAAGTTGTAGCTACTAGCTCTTTAAAGTTTTCTCCTCTATCACCTCCTCTTCTCCAAGATGGATGAATAATCACAATCCTTCAATAAACTACCTCACATTTGGTGCTCTATCCATAAACTCAGGAAAAAAACTCACCCTTCAACCACTCTCTAGACTCGCTCCTCCTTCGAACGAATGAATCATGACTAAAGACTTCACAATAATCCCTATTTATACCCAACTAAGCAATAATTTAGCCTAGTAAGCTACAAATTAAATATCCCTTACATTAAATACTAGAAGAGCCACAAGTTGGCATCCAATAGAAATTAAATACCAAATGCCTTTAAAGGCTTACAAAACTTATTAAATACATTAAAAACAATTAATCAAGACCCAAATATATCCACTTAACTCCACCAAAATCCCTTAATCATGTAGGATATCCAACTACCCCATGATGCTCTTACATCAGACTCCCTAGATGTGAAAAGAAAAGTGTGTGCCACACTTTGATACCCAATGAAAAAAATCTACAAATTTCTTCATCTTCACCAAAGACTTCCACTCCAACAAGGACAAGAAAACCAACATGCAAATCATCCACATCTACATCACTCTATCAAACACCATAATCTCAACCATCCAATTAGCATGCTCACTCCTAGGAACAAATTGAACATAATGCTTTATTAGCAAATCCTCATTCACATCAACAACTAGTGAATCCACACTAGCAACAAAAAACTCCATATCATAAGCAATATGTAGACCTCTATCAACACATTCAAACTCACAACACCAGTGGTCTCATTGCTCACAACAAGATGCTCTACAACATACAAGTTACCACCAATAGCAACTGGATCATCCATGACCAAGTGCTCTACAATCTCCATGTTAGACTCAACCAACTGATCATGAAAACTAATCTCCATCCCGGCATCAACAAGGTTAGAAATATCCTCATAAACAACCTCTAGTTGCTCTATAGGTTTTGTATCAGGCTTAAAAAAACCAAACTCTTCCACCTCAACCTTTTGATGCCATATTCTCTCTCAAACTAGTCTTCTAACCAGCTAGACAACTCTCTTCCAGATCAGTAGACTCTAACTCCAATAGCATACAACTTTCTTCTTTGGTTCCTCAACTCTTTTAGAAAAAGTAGCATCCACAATAGCATCCACCCAAGCTATTGTCTCATTAATCCTCCTCTCTAATACATCATGGAGATCACAATAATTCCAAGGTCCAATCCTCTTAGAGCCATCTTCCAAGATCTTCGCAAACCCTCTGCAAAAAATCACCAATAGATCAATCTTCCTGAACAAGATCAACCTTCCATCTTTGCAACCATAGATCCATCTACATGTCCTCCCAAGGTCCTGGTGCAAACTACCTCAACTTCGGTGATCTATCTACACACTCAAGAACTACCTTAGCTCTCATACCACTTGATGTAGTGCAAGGTAGGAGAATCCCCAAAGGAGATTTCCTAGCCCCCAGCAAATAACCACACAACCAAATAATAAATAATAACATAGATAAATAGATCTAAAAGAATGCCAATTCTCATAATATAAGATTTACTTCCAACATGCCCAGTTGTAAGGCCTTCCAGAATTACAATAGTAATTCTGCAAGATCCCTCAAGATCTAATCCCAACTCTAGCTAGTTTAGATCCACACTCTGGTAGAAACCTCCAAGGAAGATATAAACTTGTGCTCGCAAGCCCACCAAGTAATCTCCTTGTTTTCCAAGCTGCAGCTACTAGCTCTTCAAAGTTCACTCCTCTACCACCTCCTCTTTTCCAAGATGGATGAATAATCACAATCCTACTGTAAATTGCTTCACATTCGACACTTTGTCCACAAACTCAGGAAAAAACTCACCCTTTAGCCATTCTCCAAACTCAATCCTCCTTCAAATGAACGAATCATGACTAAAAACTTCACAATACCCCCTACTATTACCCAACTAAGCTACAAGTTTTCCTAGTAAGCTACAAATTAAATATACCTTACATTAAATACTAGAAGAGTCACAAGTTGACCTCCAACAGAAATCAAATACCAAATACTTTTAAAGGCTCACAACACTTATTAAGTACATTAAAAGAAATTAACCAAGACCCAAATAGGTCAACTTAACTCCGCAAAAATCTCTTAATCATGCAGGATATCCAACTACCCCAGGATGCTCCTACATCAATAAGTTGACCAAAGGCTTAAATATAAGGGTTTAAGGTATTCTTATAACTCCTAGCTTCTCTCACCATGGCAAGCCCCATCAGAATTATGTCATCCACAAATTGTTCATGAGAACTAGCATTGGAAAAATAAGAGGGGCATAGGCCATGGATGCTACCTTGATAATTGAGATGCTTAATGTGTCTACCTTGAAACTCTTCCATAATAATAAATAAGAAAGGAGAGATGGGATCCCCTACCTAAGCCCTCTAGATAGAAAAAAAAAGTTAGAGGAAGAACCATTGACCAAGATAGCCAAAGAAGCCATTGAAACAAGCTGAGAAATAAGTTGGATGCATATGTTACCAAAACCAAGAGACTTTAAAATCTTAAATAAGAAACTCCAATCCACAAGATCATAATCCTTTGATAGATCCAACTTCATGGGGAACTCTTGGTTATGAGAAACCACCATAGAATGGATGTTTTCATGTGCAATAATAACTAAGTCCAAAATTTGACAACCCGGGATAAAGCCAATCTATTTAGGGGATATGATGTCCAGGAGAATAGCAAGGATTCTCAAGGTAAGGACCTTGGAAATGATTTTGTAAATAGAGTTACAAAGACCGATAGGACAGAAAGCATCTGAAGTGTTAGCCCCCACCTTAAGAATGAGAACCAAAAAGGTGGAATTAAGCTCTTTTAAGAGGCATCTGGCTCCAAAGAATTCCTTGACAGCATCACACACATCTTTACCAACAATTTTCCATTTCTTTTGGAAAAAAACCATCAAGAAACCATCAAGGCTTGGTGCTTTGTCACCTTCAAAAGAGAAGATAGCTTGTTGAGTTGCAGAGGGGATTGAAACTAAAATAGAATTTTAATGGTCAAAAATGATGGAAGGAATATTTTCTAGCAATTGACCTTGGCTAACATCACAAAGATTCTAATTTATGAGAGAAGGGATTTAAAAAAATCCTTCATTTTGATAGTTATATCATCCTCATTAGTGAACTCTTCTTGATCTAGCTTGAGATTGGAAATTATATTAATTGCTTTGTGCTTCAAGGTGGTGATGTGAAAGTATCTGGAATTAAGGTCCCCTTCCTTAAGCTAGATAGCCCTAGATCTTTTCCTTCAGTACAACTCTTCAAAGGAGATGACATTAAGGAGTTTAGAAAGGGTTTTGTTTTCCTCTTTGATAAGCTCATCTAAATAACTAGCAACTTGAATTTTCTCCTAGGTCATCTGAAGGACCTTTTGGAAAACCTCTTTGTTTTTAAAAATGTCACCAAAGGAAGGCTTGTTCTAGACTTTAACTCTATCTTTGATTATTCTAAGTTTTTTAGTAATTTTGTACATGGTAGTTCCATCTACTTTGGTTTTCCACCAAGTGTTATAGACTTCATTGAAATCCTTGTGCTGCATCCACATTTTCTCAAATCTAAAGGGAAAATGTCTTTTCTTACCAATTGGATCAGCAACAAAGACAAGGGAGAGATGGTTCGGAGCAATCTTGGAAATGGATGACAAAGAACAATTCCAATCCTTAATCCAATTATTTGAGGCCAACACTATGTCAAGCCTAGCTTGAATGCAATTTTACCTAGTCCTTTTGTTAGACCAACTAAAATCAATCCCTTTTAGGTCAAATTCAATAAGACCTTCGTGGTTAATAAAATCCATAAGGTCCATTCAACCATCTAAATGAGTAGTATTACCTCCCATTTTCTCATGGTCATAAAGAGGAACATTGAAATCACCCATGAATAGCCAATTGGGTTCAACAAAATTATTCTTCAGTTCCTTAAGATTAGACCACAAAGACTTCCTAGCTCTGGCAGTATTAGGAGCATAGATGTTGACTAAGATCCCATCATAGTTAAGATTAATATGATGGAACTTAACCTTAGTAAAGTTTTTATTCTCCATGAGGGTGGTACCAGTGATATAAGCTTCATTCCAGGGAATAAGAGTTCCACTAGAGGCACCTTTAGCACTTCCAACAGTTAGACCACAACACTTAAAAACTTTAAAATGTTTTGCCTTTTCTTTAGACATTTAGGTTTCTTGAATAACAAGAATGGCAAGTTTGTGATCTCTAGCAAGATTTCTGACAACTTCCATTTTATGAGGACCATTTTGTCCCCTTACATTCCAGGTGATGAACTTCATATTTTACCTAGGGAAAATTGAAGGATGGTAGTATGTTTACCATCTACAATATCTTGTAAGCTCTCTTGAGCTCTAACAATCAAATTGCCTTTCATTCCCCTTTTCTTGGGGGAACTGGATGCAATGATGAAGGATGAGAAACCAAGATCGATTGTTTTTCTTCTGGTAGCTCTAGCAGGAGTCAAAAATACCCCTCCATATTTCTTAAGATTAACCTATTTATCTGCCTTGGTAGGCTTAGACTTCTTTTGGCTTACATCAATAGAAACTAGGGGCAAAAACAATAATGGCTAGGTAGAAATATCCACAAACTCAAAGTTCAGTTTGAGGCAATGATTCTCAAAAGATGAGGGAAGACCCTCATTTTGGCATAAGCCAGAGATGCCAGAAGGCACAAGTGGGAGCTCCAACCCAATGCCCAATACGGAATGATCAGTTCAACAGAAGTCCCATGTCCAGCATCCAAATCTAATACATTTGTCTAAAAGTCCTCCACAAAGAGGGATGGGGCACATACAACACCCTCTTTCTCGACCATAGACTGGAAGATCAACTGAAGGGACAATGAGACTTCTGGATTTTCAAAATCTTGGGAAACAATGCCTTCCAAAAGAGTCATCTCAGTACCCATAGGAACCAAAGAGTTTAGGTGTTGATCCTTGACAGAGGGATCTAAAAAGGTATTCTCGAGTTCTAAGACCTTTGTTGAAGCTATTTTTGGCCTCCATACCATTTTTTTTCTTTTTTCCTTTTTGTACTTCTTTTGATAGCCTTTAATCTTCCTAAAAGAGGATTTTTTTCCCAGCTTGGTGGGGTTACTCTTATATTTATATTTAGGGCATGCCTTCACCCAATGACCCAATTTTCTACATATGAAACAAGCCCCAGACATATTTTCAAATTCCAAATTTTAAGACCATGTACCAAGTTTGGAGACAATGTATATCTTAGTCAAAAGATCTTTCATTGATTAACTTTGACACAAATACAAATATAAACCACCCTAGCTTTAGAGGTTGTTAGATGATCAATCACAATGAGGCTCCCAAAAGACTCTACCAAACCCTTGAAAATATCCTCATTCCAAAATTTCATTTGGAGACCTGAAAGTCTAACCCATCTTGGGGTAGAAAGAAAAAATTTATCAAAGAGGTTTATATTGGGTTCCCACTTCTTCATAGTAAGAGTGTAGTTACCAAGTTGGCATGGCCCCCCACATAGGACCAAATCTCTATCTTCATGGCATCTAAAAGTAAAGGACAAGAAACCTTTTTGTATGGCCACTACATCCACATGACCATGAAAACACCATTTTTTCCCCACCAAAAGCTTGATGTTGTCAATAGTTGGTCTTGGGCCCATGAACTTCCCCACTAGGGTTAGATTCATCAAGGAGATAGAATGGTCAAAAGGGGATCAAGGACAAAGATTTGAAATTCCTATTTTTCCTAGCTAGAAGAGATCTTAATAGGAGGAAAAGAAGACTTACCTGATGGATCTTACCAAAGAGTGAAGCCTAATATTTTCTTTGTTCAGGTACTTGATTCTTAATGCTGACAAGTTCTGCTTCGGTAGGTCCAATGGAGAACAAAAGTGGTGCTCCCCCAAGGAGAAGGGGGACTCGTAAGATTCTTGAGGAGCTCCCAGAATCCACTCGATGAGAATTCTCATGGAGTTTGTCGCTTCCCAATATTCCAGTCTGCCCATTTACCACCTCTTCTAGTTGACACAAATTGTAATCCTTCTCCACTAGACATTCTTTTGACTAATCCTTCGTCTCATCGTAGAGAAAATCCCCATGACCATTGTCCAAAAAATTTTCCCCAACCAAACTGCCCATTCAAAACTCAATCCAAGATTATGCACTACATGTTGTTGTAGGGTTCATGTTGAGTTTTCTATGCATTATGATGTTTATCATTATATATATATATATATATATTTTACTTAGCATAATAACAATATACTACAATAATCTTGTCTACAAGTACATCCTAGGTCGCTGAGAGATTTTATTACAAGTGTACTATGTAAACAACATGATGGGTGCATTTATTATAAGACCATGTGTTTGAAAGGTTTATGCCCTAAACGTCTTGTTTTACAAAAATTGTATAGATGCATGCATATAGATGACACACATGTAATTGGTAAGAAACTAGTTCCTCTTGGAAAATAAAAGTCAATTACATATGGTGTTAAAGATGGAAAAGAAAGAGGTGTAAGTCAAAAATGATCTATGTGTAGCTAATTTTATGAAAAAGTTTCAAGATAAAATAGTGTATGATTATATGCGTCATTCACATAAAGCTAGATGGTTAGGTGAGAAATTCAAATTATGTACAATGACACTTTTCCCCTAGGTACTATTGTGTTTTTTGATGATTTCACTTGAAACTATACATTAAAATCTCAAAATGAAGTGCAACAAATGTATTACCACTCTACATAAGTGTCAATTTTTGTACACATAGAATTAATTCATGCACATGATAGCATAGAGGAGGACAGAAAGGTTTTAAGAGAGTATCACTTCTATATCAATGATGATCGAGCTCATTCATCAAAGTTTGTCCAAGGATGTTTTAGAGTTCAAAAGAGATGTAAGATATTATCAACCCCCACAAGTTGTGGGTTAAGGGGAAATCTTAATCTTTTTCTCTTTTTCTTTTTGTAGGGTGATTAGATTTTTTAGTGTTCATAGTCTTTGATCACCAGTTTGTGAAAGTGGGGGTTGTGAGATGTTTGACACTCCCTTCTCTTTCTTTATTCTGTTGTGTCTTTGTCATGTTTCTCTTTGAAGATTGTATTGTATATCTTTGATTTGGTTTACAGGTTTTTCAACTTCGCACTTGCTTTGTATTTGGGTTTCTCAAAACTTGTTTTACTTTATCAAAAAATTAATTTTTTTGGATTTTACAATCTATTCCTATTTTACTTAATCAAAAACTTGAAGTTTTTGGATTTTACAATCTATTCTTGATGTGTGAATGTGTATAGATATGAACCTTTCTATACAACGGTGATCTTTATAAATATCACAAGGAATTTGTTCTTACTATAATCTTTATAAGTATCACAAGAAATTTGATCTTGTATTGTTGATTTAGAGATTTTTGTGATACTATTTGTGTACGATTGCTTCCTATTATCAAGTGTAAAATGCTTTTTAGAACTTATCTTAGATGGTCTTTTGTAGGTCTTATTGTAATCCTTAGTATTAAAACTATCTTTTGAATTTTTAACATTATATAGATTAAACAATATACCTAAAGGAGTTTTAGCCAAATTCATCAATTTAATACTACTATCACAATTAAATTGTGTAGTTCTAAGAAAAAACTCAATTAATGAATTTGACTCAAAACTTAAAATGTTGAATCCTCATAGAAATATTACAATTTTATTTCAATTGTCAACATTTTTTTAAAATGTAAGAATGTCAAATTGATTTATATCTCCCAATTTTATTGATATAAAATATATTTAATTAACAATCTAATCCCACTCAATTTTAATGGAAAAGAATTTAAGTATCCTTATTAGAAGAAGAATGGCAATAAAATGAAGAAAAATATCGTAAAGATAAACCATTCATTTTTTGGTAATATTGTAAAGTAAATAAAGAAATTTTATTAAGGAAATAAAATAAATGTAGTGGAAAATAACTAAGTAGTTTTAAGGAAGAGCAGCATCTCGCAATTACCTTTTTCTTCCTTTCTTTTTCCTTGTATAATACTTGGTATGTACAGCCAATATTGAGGCTCGAGGGGGAAAATAAAGAATCTAGGAGGCAAAATAATCATAAAGCCTAAAATTTATAAATAATTTTTCCATCTAAAATTTGTTGATATTCTTTGAATGCTTCAAATTTCATTGCTCCAACGTCTTAAGTGTGGTCGTATCTTTGGAGGGTCCGACAGCTTAACTGCAACAAACCAATGAACTGCTAAGAATATAATGTGGTTTAATAATGATGTTGGAAGAAGTATTGGCAGGATTTTACCTAGGCAATTAGTTATGTCGTGTAAAATGCTTTCAAATTTTCAAACCCACACATCTCTCTTGGTCAAGAATGGGAATTACAAATTGAACATCTTATTCACAGTTGGGGAGTCGATGTATGCTCATACTGAGAAGACAACAAAAAGAATAGAATAAACTATTCTCTAATATTTGCAATAAACTCTTAAGAAAAATATGTTAAAAATATGGAGGAACGACTGTTTTAAAAAATAGAAGTTTCTAAAACATAGCTAGATTTGAAGTGCCACTTGATGGCCCTGATTTTTCCCTCCCATTAATTTCTGGTTGCACCTCCATCAGAAGTGCCCAATCTTCTGAAGCTGCATGTTTGGATCTCACAACATTGGGAGTTATGTTGACCCTATGGCAAAGGGTTTTATTATTACAAATTTTGATGATGCTCAGGGTAGGAAAAGATATTAATGTGATATTTTTGTCTTCTTCTTTTTTGTCTAAGACATATTTATGTTGATAGTTAAATCGTAGCACTTTAATTCCTTCTTCTGAAGAGCTAATTGGATCCAAACTTTGGACAAGAACTTATTCCCTTCATGTGTAGAAGATGTTTCAAAATTAAGCATGTGATAGTTCAATGTGGATCAGAGAAATGAAAAAGTATGCTTCATGGTGGAAAGGTGCTTCAATTCAACATTATAAAGTTGAAAAGAAATCTAATTACAAAAAGATTGCCTTGTGTCTTCTTCTCAGGTTGTTCCAATTACTAATGATGAACTTATTGAGGTCAGCATGTCTCAGGTTGCTAATGTAGTTTATTCTCAGTCTATTTTGGCCACATGTGTTGTGGCTAAGGAGGTTGGCTCATAGTCTATTTTTTACATTAGAAGGATGTTGAAGCTGGCACTAGCTAGCATGAAATCAATTTTATCTTTTACGTTTGTTAAATAAAATTTAAGATATCACATTTTAAAATAATATTTTAAATATATTTATAAATAATTTGAACTTGGTTTTAATGTTGTCCAATTACACATGAAAAAGTTTGAGTGAGATTTGAAAGCAAATAATGGGCAGCGAAGTGAGTAATGGGAACAATAGTAGACCTAACTACACTGGGAAAGATAAAAATACCCAAAATCCAAATGGTAGAAATGCATGGATTAACCCTAATGCACAAAAGATGACAGAATCAGAAACCAATATTCTTTGTAATGGTAGAAGAGTCATAGAAATAAAAACCAAGAAGATAAATTGTTTTAATTGTTGGAAATCTAATAGGGAAAGTGTGAGAGTAAGAGGGGGATGAATCATGTTCCATAAAACTTCTTTCACTTCAACATGAAACATATCACTATTTGGTTAGACTAGAAATAGGTGAATTATAAAAATCATCAAGAAGTTCATTTAAGTGTGAAAAATGTGGTTTTTAGATGAAGGATTTCTTAATGATATATATCAATGGTGGCATGAAGAGAAATTTGAACAATCAAGGATGTTTTTATTTCATAGCCATATTGAAATCATTAAAAGATCAAATAAATAAATGGAATAAAGATCATTTTAATAACATATTTAAAGAAAAAATAGAGTATGAAGAAGAATTGAAAAACTTAAATGAAGAAATCATTACGGTGGGAATGCATGATGAAAAATAAACCAAACAAAAAAAACTTATGGCTAAATAGGAAAATATACTAGTAAAAGAAGAAATATTCTAGAAACAAAAATTAAGAGAAACATGGTTGTTAGAAGGTGATAGAAATACAAAAAAAAAAAATCATAATAGTACTATTAATAGGAGAAATATCAATAGAATAAAAAAAAATCAACGAAAACTCAGGAAGAGTAATTGAAAATTCAAATGAGATAGTGGAAACCTTTGTGAATCATCAAATTTAATAGCTTAGAATGAGATGTTAGGTTCTATTCTAAAAATAATAACTCCATAAAATGAAAAAAACTAAAATAGGAAATCTTCCAAAAAAGAAATTAAAGAAGCCCTTTTTCAAATTAATCCTAATAAATCTCCAACCCCTGATGCCTTTCAATCCTTTTTTCTATTAAAAATGTTGGGATTTTTTGGGAGATGACCTTTGGAATGCATTTGAGGCAACTAGGAATTTTGGATCCCTTCTAACTGAAATAGACAATATATTCCTAGTTTTAATTCTAATGAAAATTGAACATATGGATCCAGGAGGTTTTAAGCCAATAGCATTATAAAATACAATCTACAAAATACTTTCAAAGCCGCTAGACAAAAGGCTTAAAAAAGTTCTTCCAAATTTCATTTCAGAGGAACAGATAAGATTTGTTACTAATAGGTCAGTTCTTGATGGTATTATGATAATCTAAGCATTAATTCATTATGTGTAAATTAATAAGGAAGTTTATATGCTAATGAAGTTAGATATTAAAAAAAGCCTATGATATAGTGGATTGGAAATTTTTATGTAAAACACTCAATGCCTTTGGATTATGTCGTCAATGGATCAACTTAATGTATAATTGCATTTCGACACTAAAAATCTCCCCTCTCACAAATGGTACCCCCGAATGTTTTCTTTTTACATGTCTAGAGGAATAAGACAAGGGGTCGGCTCTATATCACCTTTTCTCTTCATTATTATGGTAGAAGCTTTTGGCAGAGCTATAATAAAGACTCAAATTGAAACGAAAATTTGAGTAATTGGAGTAACTAAGGAGGTCCCTAAAGTAACATGTCAACAATTTACAGATGATATAATTCTATCAAGAGAAAGAACTTTGGAAGAAGCTCAAAAATTTAAGAAAATAATAAATAACTATATGAAAGCGTCAGGCCAAAAAGTAAATGCTAACAAATCAGAGATTTTCTTTATTAATACCAAAGAGGAATTAGACAGAGAAATTTGTAGAATAATGAAATTCAGAAAAGGAACCTTTCCATGCAAATACCTTGGCATTCAACTTGGAAAAGGCATTAGAAAAAGTAAAGCTTGGGATACGATTTTATAAAAATTGGATAAAAAAATAGGAAGTTGAAAGGGAAATGGATAACTAAAGCTGGAAGAATTCAAAGCAGTACTTTTGGTCATTCCCACATATCATATGTCATGTCCTCCCCTACCCAAAGGTGTAAAAAGAAAATTAGACTAAACTTAAAAACTTCTTCTAGCAAGTTACTGGAGATAAGAAAAAATAAGCTTAGATAAAATGGGGAAAAATATGTAGACCCAAAGAATTTGGAGGCCTAGGCATTAAAAAGTTGGGTTGGAAAAATGAGGCATCAAGGGAAAATCTTATCTAGAGAATATTTCATGAACATAATAGTAACTAAGAAAACTTGTATATCATAAATATATAAACAATAATAATCCTTTGTCTTTGTTTAGAACTAAAACTCCTCCAAAAGGTTCAAGAATTTTGAACTTTATGTATAACAATCACCCACTAATAACTAATGACTTAACTTGGGATATCAATTGAGAGAAGGATGCATTATTTTGGGAAGATTCTTGGGATGGTTTTCCTTGTCCAAATACTGCAAACTACCTACAAACATCAAAAACACTCTTTCATCTTTGTGGGGTAAGAATGTGATTGATTATAAAATTAAAATTAGTGATAATCATATGGAGTATTGCAATGGAAAACCCTAAATGAAACTCCACATTCATCACATGAAAAGTACATTTTTAATCAATTTTTAAAAAGTAGGTAGGGTGATAAAGGATTTAGTAAAAAAGTTGTGAAAGAATTAGAAAAAGAACATTCGAATAAAATGGAAGATGAATCTATTGTTGCAAGTCTGCAAAACGCTAGTAACAATCTAAACAATCTTGGTATCTTGGAAACTTAAAAGGTTTAGAACATCCAATATGGGGAAAGAAAAGTAGAAAAAGAGGAAGAAAATCTTATGTTGAACTTAGAGTAGCTACAGGAGTGGCTAGCAATCAGAAAGAGATTACTGATCTTATGAAGGTAGGGAAGGGGAAGTATCTTTCCATGGATCCATGAAGCTAACTAAATGTGATGTTAGTGGCCTAAATGCCCCTAACAAAAAGTGCTTACTCAAATGCAATTTAACACTATTTGAATCATATATAGTATTAATACAAGAATCAAAACTTAACAAAGAAGGAGAAAAATTAAAAGAAAACTAGGTTCTTAGAAAATAGAACTAGTTGATTTAGTAGGGACCTTCAGTGGGATTGGTATTTTATGGGACACAAGGAGATTAGATTTCACTCCACTTGTATCCAATAATAATTAGATGGGGGAAGTAAAAAAGCTACAAAAATGAAATTCAATTCTTACTTATTAATGTGTATGGGCCAACACCAACAATGAATAAGAAAGAAATTTGGAATGATATTAGCAATTATTAAGAGTTAAATACACGAAAAAATATTTTCATTGGGGGATATTTTAATGCAATTCTAGATTCAGGAGAAAAAATAGGTGGATCCACGACCATTAACCAAGTTATGTTAGATTTCAAAGCATGGCTTGCAAAAAATAACCTTATTCATATTCTCACATCTAATGGGGCCTTCCTATGAAATAATAGATGTGTCGACTTCTCTAATATAGCAGAAAGATTAGACATATTTATATTTAAAGGGAAATATATATCTTTTAATCATCTTTTCAATAGAGTCATTCTACCTAATGCGGGATTTGATCACTGTCTAGTTAGACTAGAAATGGGTGAATCACAAAAATCATCAAAAAATCCATTAAAGTGTGAAAAAATGTAGATTTTAGATAAATAATTTCTTAATAATATATATCAATGGTGGCACGAAGAGAAATTTGAAGGGTCAAGGATGTTTTGTTTCATAGCCAAATTGAAATCATTAAAAGAACAAATAAATAAATGAAATAAAGATCATTTTAATAACATATTTAAAGAAGAAATAGGGGATGGAGAAGATTTGAAAAACATAAATCAAGAAATCATTAGAGTGGGAATTGGTAATGACAAATATAACAAAGAAAAAGAACTTCTAGCTAAATAGGAAAATATAGTAGCAAAAGAAGAAATATTTTAGAAACGAAAATCAAGAGAAACATGGTTGTTAGAGGGTGCTAGAAATACAATAAAAAATCATAATAATACTATTAATAGGAGAAATAACAATAGAATAACCAAAAACATGGATAATTCACAAAGAGTAATTGAAAATCCAAATGAGATAGTGGAAACCTTTGTGAATTATTATACATATATCCTTAATAATTTTGAATCATCAAAATTAATAGCTCAAAACAAGATGTTAGGTTCTATTCTAAAAATAATAACTCCAAAAGATAATAAAAACTTAAATAGGAAATTTACCAAAGAAGAAATTAAAGAATCCCTTTTACAACTTAATCCTCATAAATCTCTGGGGCCTAATGGCTTTCAAACCTTTTTTATTTAAAAAATGTTGGGATTTTTTGGGAGACAACCTTTGGAAGGCAATTGAGGCAACCAAGAATTCTAGATCCCTTCTAACTAAAATAAACAATACATTACTAGCTTTAGTTCCAATGAAATTTGAACATATGGATCCAAAAAGTTTTAGGCCCATAGCATTATGTAATACAATCTATAAAATACTCTCAAAAGCAATATTCTACATGCTTTAAAAAGTTCTACCAAAGCTCATTTCACAGGGACAAACAGGTTTTGTTCCTCATAGGTTAGTTCTCCATGGTATTATCATAATCCAAGAATTAATTCATTCTGTGCAAATTAATAATTTAGCTTGTATGCTAATGAAATTAGATATCTAAAAAGCCTATGATAAAGTGGATTGGATATTTTTATGTAAAACACTCAAAGCTTTTGAATTTTGTCATCAATGGATCAACTTAATATATAACTGCATTTTGACACCAAAAATATCTCTCCTCATAAATGGTACCCCCAAAGGATTTTTTTATATATCTAGAGTAACAAAACAAGGGGTCCCTATACCACCTTTTCTCTTCATTATTATGGGAGAAGCTTTTGGTAGAGCTATAATAAAGGCTAAAACTGAAAAGAGAATTAGAGGAAACATAGTAACTAAGGAGGTCCCTAAAATAACACATCTACAATTTGCAGATAACATAATTCTACAATGAGAAAGAACTTAGGAAGAAGCTCAAAATTTTAAGAAAATAAATTTAATTATATGAAAGCATTAGGCCAAAAGTAAATGCTAACAAATCAAAGATTTTCTATATTAATACCAAAGAGGAAGTAGTGGAGAGAGAAATTTGTAAAATAGTAGAATTCAGAAAAGGCTCCTTTCCATGCAAATACCTTGGCATTCAACTTGAAAAAGGCATTAGAGAAAGCAAAGCTTGGGATACAATTTTAGAAAAATTGGATAAAAAAATAGGAAGTTGGAAAGGGAAATGGTTAACTAAAGCTGGTAGAATGACCATGATCAAAACAGTACTTTTGGGCATTCCCGCATATCATATTTCATGTTTTCCCCTACCCAAAGGTGTCAAAAGGAAATTAGACTCTAAACTTAAAAACTTCTTCTAGCAAGGTACTGGAGATGAGAAAAATAAGCTTTAATAAAATGGGAAATAATATGTAGACCTAAAGAATTTGGAGGCCTGGGCATTAAAATTTTGGGTTGGCAAAATGAGGTGTCAAGAGAAAAGCTTAACTTGAGAATGTTTAAACAACATATAGTAACTAGGTAAAGATTTATATCAATTTAGGGTGGGATGCTTTATTTTGGGAAAATTCTTGAGATGGACTTCCTTTTCTAGATAGTGCAAATCTACCTATAAACATAAAAAACACTCTTTCAGCTCTATGGGGCAAGAATGTGAGTGATTAAAAAATTAAAATTAATGATAATTGGTATGGAGGATGGCAATAGAAAATCCTAAATGAAACTCCACTTTCATCAAAGAACAAATATAGTTTTAACAAGTAGGCAGGATGATAGAGGGTTTAGTATCAAAAATATGAAAGAATTAGAAAACCAACATTCAAATAAAATGGTAGATGAATCTATTGCTGCAAGTGTGCAAAACGCTAGTAACAATCGAGACAATCTTGGTATCTTAGAAAACTTACAAGATTTAGAACATCCAATATGTGGAAAATAAAGCCAAAAAAGAGGAAGTAAATCTTTAGTTGAACTTAGAGAAGCTATAAGACTGGCTAGCAACCAAAAAAAGGTTAACATTCTTATGAAGGTGAAGAAGGGGAAGTTCCTTCCCATGGATCCATGAAGCTAACTATATGGGATGTTAGGAACCTATATGCCCCTAACAAGAACCTCTTACTTTAGCACAATTTAACATAATTTGGATCAGATATAGAATTAATACAAGAATCAAAACTTAACAAAGAAGGAGAAAATTTTAGAAGAAACTAGGTTCTTTGAAAATAGAACTAGTTAATTCAGTAGGGGCCTCAAGTGGGATTGGTATTATATGGAACACAAGGAGGGTAGATCTCACTCCATTTATATCCATTAATAATTGGATGAGGGGAAGTAAAAAGCTTCAAAAATGAAATTCAATTCCTACTTATTAATGTGTATGGGTCAACACCAACAATGAATAAGAAATTTGGAATGAGATTAGCAATTACTTGGAGTTAAATCCACTAGAAAATATTTTCATTAGGGGAGATTTTAACTCAATTCTAGATTCAGGAGAAAAATTAGGTGGATCCACAACCATTAAACAAATTATGCTAGATTTCAAATCATAGTGTGCCAAAAACAACCTTATTGATATTCCAACATCTAATGGGGTTTTACCATGGAATAATAGATGTGCTAACTTTTGTAATATAGCTAAAAGAGTGGAAAAATTTATATTTAAAGGAAAAATAATCTCTTTTAATCATCCTTTCAATACAGTCATTCTACCTAATGCAGGATCAGATCACTATCTGGTTAGACTAGAAATGGGTGAATCACAAATATCATCACGAAATTCATTGAAGTGTGAAAAATTATAGTATTTAGATAAATAATTTCTTAATAATATATATCAATGGTGGCACAAAGAGAAATTTGAAGGATCAAGGATGTTTTGCTTCGTAGCTAAATTGAAATCATTAAAAAAACAAATAAACAAATAAAATAAAGATCATTTTAATATCATATTTAAAGAAAAAATTAAGGGATGAAGAAGAATTGAAAAACTTAAACAAGAAATTATTAGGGTGGGAATGGATAATGAAAATAATACCAGAGAAAAATAACTTCTAGCTAAATAGGAAAATATACTAATAAAAGAAGAAATATTCTAAAACAAAAATCAAGAGAAACATGATTGTTAGAAGGTGATAGAAATAAATTTTTTAAAAATCACAATAGTAATATGAATAGGAGAAATACCAATAGAATAACAAAAATTAAAGATAATTTAGGAAGAGTAATTGAAAATCCAAATGAAATAGTGGAAACCTTTGTGAATTTTTACACATATATCCTTACTAACTTTGAATCATCAAATATAATAGCTTAGAATAAGATGTTAGGTTCTATTCTAAAAATAATAACTACAAAAGATAATAAAAACTTAAATCAAAAACCAAAGAAGAAATTAAAGAAGCTCTTTTTCAACTTAATCCTCATAAATCTCTAGGGCCCGATGGCTTTCAAGCCTTTTGTTCTTTCAAAAATGTTGGTATTTTCTCAGAGATGACCTTTGGAAGGTAATTGAGGTAGCCGAGAATTATGGATCCCTTCTAACTGAAATGAACAATACATTCCTAACTTTGATTCCAATGAAAATTGAACATATGGATCTAGGAGGTTTTACACCCATAGCATTATGTAATACAATTTGTAAAATACTCTCAAAAGCACTAGTGAATAGGCTTTAAAAAGTTCTACCAAAGTTTATTTTATAGGAACATGCAGGTTTTGATCTTAATAGGCCAGTTCTAGATGGTATCATCATAATCTAAGAATTCATTCATTTTGTGCAAATTAATAAGGAAGTTTGTATGCTAATTAAATTAGATATCCAAAAAGCCTTCAATAAAGTGGATTGGAGATTCTTATGTATAACTCTTAAAGCTTTTGGATTGTGTCATCAATGGATCATCTTAAAATCTAACTGCATTTCAATGCCAAAAATCCCCCTTCTCATAAATGGTACCCCCGAAGGTTTTTTTACATATCTAGAGGAATAAGACAAGGGGACCCTTTATCACCTTTTCTCTTCAATATTATAGTAGAACCTTTTGGTAGAATTATAATAAAGGCACAAATAGAAAGGAAAATTAGAGGAATCACAATAACTAAGGAGCTCCCTAAAATAACACATCAACAATTTGTAGATGATATGATTCTACCAGGAAGAAAGCACTTTGCAAGAAGCTCAAAATTAAACAAATAAGAAATAATTATATGGAAGCATCAAGCCAAAAACTAAACGCTAACGAATCAGAGATTTTCTATATTAATACCAAAGAGGAAGTGGAGAGAGAAATTTGTAGAATAATGGAATTCAGAAAAGGAACCTTTCCATGCAAATACTTTGGCATTCAACTTGAAAAGGGCATTAGAGAAAGTAAAGATTGGGATATGAATTTTAAAAAATTGGATTAAAAAATAAGGACTTGGAAAGGGAAATGGTTTACTAAAGCTAGTAGAATGAAAATGATCAAAGTATTACTTTCAGCCATCCCCACAATCACATGTCATGTCTTCCCCTACCCAAAGGTGTAAAAAGGAAATTAGACTCTAAACTTACTTCTTCTAGCAAGGTATTGAAGATAAGAAAAAATAAGCTATGATAAAATGGAAAAAAAATATGTAGACCTAAAGAATTTTAAGGCCTAAGGATTACAAATTTTGGTTGGCAAAATGAGGGACCAGGGGAAAAGCTTATCTAGAGAATATTTAAAGAACATAATAGTACCTAGGCGAAAGTTTTATATCATAAATATTTAAACAACAATAATCCTCTATGTTTTTTTAGAACTAAAACTCCTCCAAAAGGTTGAAGAATTTGAAACTTTATGTTGAATTGTCGCACATTAATAGCTAATAAGTTAACTTGGGATATCAGTTTAAGATGGGATGTTTTATTTTGGAAAGATTCTTGGGATGGGCTTCCTTCTCTAGATAGTACAAATCTACCTATAAACAACAAAAGCACTATCTCAACTCTATGGGGTAAGAATGTGAGTGATTATAAAATTAAAATTAACAATAATCAATATGGAGGATGGCAATGAAAACCCATAAATGGAACTCCACTTTCATCATAGGAAAAGTATATTTTTAATCAATTTTTTAAAAAGTAGGCAAGCAAATTATAAAGTTAGGAAATATAAATTAATTTGGGGAACCTCAAAAGACACAAATTATAAAGTCAATCTAGGGTATGAAAAGATAATAAATTCTGAACAATGGGATAAGAATGACATCCCTCTAAATCTATGTTGGGATCTTACATCTCTTCTAAAAGCATCTTCCTTTAGGTTGGTCTTCAAAGGAGAATTCTAATAGTGGATAGGTTTACCAAGATGGATTTGGAAGGACCATCTAGATGCTCTCTTTGCAAAAAAAATTTGAAACATATGAACATTTGCTTTATGATTATATCTTTGCTAAGAATTTTTGGTATTGGTTATGTAAGAAATTAAATTGGCAGACCACATTCCCTGATAACTTTTTTTTTCAAGTTGGTTGAAACATGCTTGTTCTAAGGTTTATAGTAATTCATAGTAAATATCCCATTCTATAATCCTATGGAAATTATGAAAATAAAGAAATAGAATGATTTTTTTGTAATGAAAAGATGGATCTAACACCCTTTTTTAATAAACTGGAGTCTTGTATTATTGAGGTAGCTAACAATAATCTTGGTAACTCATATAAGAATGAAGGTTCCTTTTCAGATTGGGATGTGGAGATGTGCAAAATTTGGTTTAAACTAATTAATCCAACAAGATCACTAGGAAAAAATGTAAATGGGAACCTTGTACAGGTTGGTCAAAGTTAAATTTTAATGGGGCCTCTAGAGGTAAACCAAGATGAGTAGTCTTAGGTTGTATTATTTGTTTAGATAATGATTCATGCCTAACTAAATGTACTGTTCAACAAGAGACCACAACACGGGTCTATGTGATTGGAATAACTTAGCCGAATTAGAAGCTCTAATAGAAGGCTTAACTCTAGCATAAGTAGAGAGATAGTTATTAATAAATTATTTACCAAAGGAGCCTCGCAAATTATCCTAAATGTGTTAAGAAAAATAGAGACCACAAATTGGATCCTTAATTATAAACTTGAATATGCCCTAGCCATTGTTGACCAATTCGAAAAAATAATCATAAAACATATTTATATGGAAGGTAATAGAGAAGTAGATAATCTCGCTAACAAAGGAGTAGATGGAGGGGAGATTCTAATAAGACAAGCCAATATGATAAGTTAGACACTTGTTCTTCAAGTGATATTGGTTTAGAACTTTTATTGCCAAAATAAATATGTTAAATTTAGTTGACATCGTATAAGTTTAATGTTAATAAGTGACATATTTTATTATTCAAAACCTTTTCTTATATACCATTTGACTTTAAGATTAAAGTTTTTGATTAAGGAAAATAGGTTGTGAAGGGTGCTTGAAACCCTATACAAAGCTTAGGATTTTCAATAAGCATAGAACCAAAGATGGAACCAGTTAGCCTCCAGGAAAGGAGGTAACTATGGTGATAAAAGCTATCACCAACAAAAAGGAGCCAAAGAATCCAACAATGGGCTCCATCACCTAAACCCAGGCATAGCAAAGGATCTCACGATTTGCCCTTTTATTTAGACTCCCTTTCCCGACCTGAGAAACGTATCTAGTGGAGGAAGAGAAGGCTTAGATTTCTTTCTTTTTACTGCAATCCATCGCTCCTCCACTCTTGCTGCCTCACCAAGCCAATCCCCAAAAGAAGTAGAGAGGAGGCCAGGGGAAGAAAAAGCACCCAAAAGTTCAATCTCCCTGGGAGGAACCAAAGAAGACAGGCCCCCACCAGGACTAGGAGGAGTAGCTAAATCTGGGATAGGAGAAGGGATAGGATCCAGACCCAAAGGCCGGACATCCACAGCATCCAAAGTCCCCAAAGAAGTGATAGCCGAAGGAGAACCAGCCACAAGGGAAGAGCCATCCTCAAGGATAGACTCAGGGGAAGAGCCATCCTCAGGATCAGACTTATGCACCGTATAGAGCTCGGAGGAGGCCCCATGCCACCAAGAAGGAGGACACCTCAGCTCATTCTCCACCATAAAATTAAAGTTAATAGGAGATAAGTTTTATTTTATTATGAAGCATACTTCTTTTTTTTCTAACAACTTGATTGTAGTCGAGTTTGATTTTCAAGTTATATTCACAAGAAAGTATCAAAAGCAAAGTTATAAATTTGGAAATAAAAAATTGATGTTAAAATTGGTTGAATTACTCTAAGATATTTATGTAAGGGCTAGACCAAGGATGACTATCTATCTCTGATCTTTGGTACCCAATTGAGATGATTTGTAAAATCTAAACACAATCTTGGACCTCGTGACATTTTACCTATTAAAAAAAAATGAACTTGATTTTAAAATAATATTAAAATAGATGTCTTATGATATTTTATCTCCATGCATATTATATGGTTGCTACAAATTAAAAGTAGAAACTCCATAATCAAATCCTAATAAAACTATATGTAAATTTGAAATGACCCTGACTAATAAGGTCACTTAAAGCCCAATGCTTAGTCTTAAAACAATTTGTCAAAACTGGGCATGTACTGAATACTACTGCTGGAAGTAATTTCCTGATTGTCGAAAATTGTTTACAGAACTAACACTATTTAATAGATGGTGCCCCAAACGTACTATACTAACTAAGACAAATTTACAAATAGTTGGTGAGAAATGTAAAGATATAGCTGTAAACCTAAAAATTTGCCATAATGCTGAATACTGAAACATCTATTATTTAAATCACTCCTCCTTCATATGACTGTTTATTACAATTAATGATTACTCAATTATGTCCTTGGCCTAATCTTAAAAATTGATATGCAAACATAAGAACCTGAGAATGTCTGCGTTGCCCAATTGCTGAGGAAATTCTAAAGTCGAATAGACCTGTACATGAATACTCTAGTCAATATTTAATTCCCAGCTGGAACAGGCTTGGACTTGGCCATCATAATCCTTGCCATTAGTGCCGATGAATCTGAAGTGAATCTTCAAGATGTTCTTGACCCACCTACCAATACTGCTGTAATAATTCACAACCTTCAAGCAATGCCTAATCTGACATGAACTGAATCCGCTTGGTGTCAAGGAAGACGAAGCCCCAAATTGCATGGAATTTGGATCAGTTATGAAGGCTGGGTTGCTCCCGCACAATTCTGTTCCTCTTAAACTTCAGACTGCATGCTAAGTCCCTGTGTCTTAATATGAACTGTATAATGGTCATATTAAGACCTCTGATCTATTCTGACTTGCTCCTCTCAACCCGTCCACACTGCTGTACCCGTACAGTCCTGTGCGATTTTAATATAATTTACAGACTTCCAAAAACAGCGCCCAAACTAGTATGGACTGAACCGCCTAGGGATATTAGATAGTCCTTTAAAGCTTAAATTGAAACTCTCAATCAGTTCTGTGGAAAATAAACAAGTTTGTGACCATGAACCTTAGTACGGCTCTAACCTGTACGGCCTGTTCAGCGAATAATCTGCTTGGTATTGGGTGTCGAACTTGGTATGATTTGGACTGCCAAGGGTTAATGTATAACCCCTCTCAGACATAAATTCAGACTCCCTCGCAGTAAGAAGTTATGAATAAAAATGTGCTTCCAGCTTCTTTCGAATTTCTCCAGTTCTGCGATGATTTGTGTAGACGGCAATTAATTCCACTCTAACTAATCTCCCAATGATCAACGATCCTCAAAATTGGCCTTAGGCCACAGATTTCGTCCTGATGAAATGACTGTGATGTCACCTCCAATCTGCAATAATTCAGGTGATATTTCACACCCTCAAAATTGCGTACCAATTGAGAGTTATCGTTCTCAATGGCCAACTATGACAATTGCAGAAACCCTAGGTTCCACAATGCACCTGTGATTAAATCACAATCTGAAATCAAAGAGATAAAACAACTGCCTGATTTGAATGGAGCCCCGGGGTGCCTATTTATTCTTTTCTCTCCACCTTCTCCAGAGACTTCTAGAACAATTTTGATCTTATCTCTCAAGTGACTTTATTAAATATTTTCCAAGTCACTTTATTAAATACAAGGTCATCTTTTAATATTTATTTATTTAATTAAAATAACTAATTAGTCGTCCTTGGACAACCAAATTAATTAAATTAATTAAATCGAACTGTCACCAAAAATTGGGGACATGACAAAATTACATATCCACACCTAACCTTATAAACTTGAGGCATCATTACAATTAAATCATAATAGAAAAACACATAATCTCATTCATATGTAGATTATGTATCCACACCAAACCTTCAAAACTTGAGGCAACATTGATCATTGTGAGATGTGCAAACGTCTATGGAACAAGTTTGTGATATCTCTTTTGGGGAGACAACGAGCTTTTAGCCACTTGATTGGCCACTTAACATTATTAGATGATGACCATATGGTACACCAGGATTTAACATGGTGTAAATTTAGCATTATAAATCTAAATTTTTTCCTACACTTATGAAAATGAATACAACACTAAAATGCCATTCTTTCAAATTATGAAAGACAAAGATAAGAATATAAATTAATGTAAAGAAACTTTATTTTGGTGGTCAACCTATAGCCTAAGACACAGCTACATTGAAGAGAGAATTCCCATGAGTTGAGCAGTTTTTCAATTGACAAAAAAGACCATTGTTTAGAGTGTGTCATTGTAGTAGAGCTTCAAATATAGTTGAGGGGTTAAATATGAAATTGAAAGGAAAGTAGAAGCCCTATTCTCATCTGCATTAATTCACCTTTGGTGTGTTCATGTTAATAAGGAATGCACAAGGAAATGTGGCTTTTATTTATGTTAAAATGGTATAGCGTAGTTTTTGAGAAATGATTCGTGGCAATAGGAACTTGTTAAGGAGTTAAGGTAGACATTGAAACGAGAATGGTCAAGAAGTTGCCAGATATGTTCCCTTTTGTTTTTTATTAAGGAAAACAAGTTTTGAAGGGTGCTTGAAACCCTTTACACATCAAAATATTTTCAATGGAGCTCAAACAAAAGATAGAATAGACCAAAGGTGAAACAGGTCACCAACCAAAATAATGTGACCAAGGTGGCCTCACAGATAACACAGTACACTTCTGCCACCAAATTACAACTCAACAAAACCATTTAGGAACCTTTAGTCCCATAAGAGTGAGATCTAAGAAGCTGATTAGAGGATTGTTGGGATCATTTGTATTTTTTTCTTTAACCTTTTTCCAACCTTCCTCCACCAAAGAAGCCTTCTTCTCCCACACCAAAGCATCAACATCAAACCCATGGAGAAACAGGCAATAACATACTCGAAAAATTGGCCACAGGATCCTAACTCATAGAGGGAGGGGCAACCATGACATCCACATTCAACAATGGACCAAAAGCCTAGTCAGACAAGGAAGAGAAAAGTCTTTAAGGACAAAGTAATGTTGAACCAAAGCCCCAACCCACCAAGAAGGTCTTTTCTTTGATTCCCTCAACTCCATAGGACAGCGCGCTACAACAGGTTTAGTTCTGAAGTAGACCCTATAGTGGAAAGGAATTCCTTCATAGTCTGAATCCAAGAACCATTAGGGACCTCTAGTTTGATCTTCTTAGGGAGGCCCTTAGAAATATCAACCATCATGAGAAAGAGAGCATAAGTACTATGAAGAATATCCGAAGATTTAGAATCCACCATTTGGAAGTCTCTAATGGCATCTCCAACAGCTTCAAGAACTAAATCCAACCATAGGTGAAGGGGAAGATTTGGGAGCTTGACCTAAAGAGGCATATGAGAAAAAGATTCAGATGTAGGGTCGAAACCCTCATACCAAGGTTTGGCCAACAAAGGGTAATGATCCTCCCAGCTAAAGAGACTACACAAGATAGCCCTCCTATCTTTAGCGGCATCAAATTTTACTATGAAAAAACCCCTAGCCATAGGGTAAATCTGGATAGATTCAGAAATTAACAGGTCCCAATGCTTAGAAATCCAAGCATGAAGAGCTTGAAGGGAAGGCCAGAAGCCTCAAAATTTGAAAATAACTACCCTCTTAGAGAATTTCTCAATCTTATGAGCAATTTCTTCTACAACATCATCCTCCAATTCCAACCAAATTGGAATGTAGACCGTGACAAGAGTCACAACCAAGGAGAAAACTAGACGATCCACAATCGGAACCCCAAAACCAGGAACCTCAGCTTTGAAAGTGGCCACATCTACAAAGGAAGTAGCATTGCTGCCAACAACTAAGGTAAGAAACCTAACCCCCTAACCAATAATCAAAGATAGGTCAAGAAGATGTCACCCCAGCAGCCATTCATAGACCAAGCGATGGAGGGAGCAGTGAGTAGGAACAACGAGCAAGAGCTTAAGAGATATATAAAAATTTGGGAGAAAATTCTTGTCCTAAACCCTAGGCCAGCGGAGCAAGTACTTGGCACAAAAGTCTCATAAGAAAAACTAGCCTATAGCCTTTCTCCACTACGAAGGGGAGTCGAACCTATGATCTCAAGGAAGTAAACCTCAAGGCACAGACCAACTCACCTACAACTAGCGGCTAATGTGTTCCCTTTTGTTTTCATCCCTTGAATTGAGAGTTTTGAATTCAAGAAAATGCTTTTAATTTTCCTATTTTTGTACTCCATTGTGTTGTGCCTTTTATATTGGTTGGATATTGCCCTCTCTTCAAAAAAGTCTAATATCTTCAGTCAATCAACCCAATCTAATTTCATGGAAGGGTACTAACAAGTTAAGTAGAGCTCAAATTATTTAGTCAAAGTGGAATTTAAACTAGTTTAATTTTTGGCAATAAATTTGGAATTGTGATAGGGTTTGTTGTATACTAAAAGAGTGAGCAATGGTCTTGAGGAAAGGACATTTTTTTCCCTCTGAAAGTGTAGCATGGATGTTTAGAACTAACTTGTACAAATAGACTTGAAGAGCAGCAAGGAACAGACAGCAACGATGATGGTTAGAATATTGTTTAATATTTTCCATTTTGTTTTCATTGTGAAAAAAATAGGTTAAAATTTATAAATATTGTATGTTTTAATGGAAAATTACTCAACTTACATTTTTTTTTGGGATATTTGTTTACCACCCCTTTCTTTCATTGTCTCCATTATGTGTGTGCAAAGGCAATGAAAGAGCGAGCAAGACATTAATCATTTGATTGGAATTCAACAACTTAATGTTGCAAGAAAATTCAACAACCTTGTTCAACTTTTGTAAATGAGTGGGAGATATAGTTTTAAAAGCAACTTTGTATACTTCCTAAACATTGAATTGATCCTCCACTTAAAAACATATTATTCTTATATTTCATGAGTTGTCATCAATGTTAACATTTATAACTTAGGCAACCATTAGGAGAATAATAACCTTAACAATATCATTAGTTGATTCTAGTGATATAAGCCAAGCCATCAAAAGCCTCTACCTTCTTCTCTGGTGATACCATATCCTCTAGGTCAAATAAGCTTGGTTTAGAGTCATCAGAATTCCATATCCATATGCTAGATTTTTGAGATTTCCAAATAAAACTAATTGTTGCATAGTTGCTAGCAATTATCCATTTAGCAATGATGATAAAATGTATAACTAATAGAGTACATCATAATTATATTTTTATTGTTTGTTCCTAAATAATGGTCTAATATCATAAATTTATTTATGAATTATTCATAATCACATGCATATAGAGTATTTTTTATATAAAGTTGAAGTTCTGATATATTTTTTAACAAGTAAATGTCAAATGTTCAGATTTTAAGAAACGCAATAAATTAACTCCCATTACAAGAATGAAGTGAATATTGCACCAGTAGCAATACACATGCACCCTGACAAATCCTATCATACTGCATGTCATTTTGCTAATGTTGCATTGTTATATGTATTATATAGCAATATTGTGACAGTTTATTTCAGAGAACATTATGATATCAATATTACATAGATTTCATTTGTTCCACGCAAGAGTAAATATATAATTACATAAATGAATTTCCAACTATGGTTGACTTTATCTGAGATAGGTAAACAATTCAATACACAATGCAAATCACACTAGTACAAGAGTTATTCTGGTTATATAAATGAATAAACCTTATTGTTGGGGGCTTAATCATCTTTGTGTTGCATATGGTTCACGTTCACTCCTATTATCTTAATATGACCACTTGTCAACCCTTCAAAACTTCTAGAGACCCACACATTTTGAAATGTTAACGAGTAATCTAATTCTTTAGGGAAAAAAATCCTCATGTTTTTACCTACTAGCATTCATATTTTTCTCAAGTTTAAAAAGGTCAAACAGCATTAGTGCAACTTGTTGAGAAATTTAGCCTCATAGTGAATTGAAGAAAATTTCTATATAATATATTTCTTTTGATGAAATCTAATATATATATATATATCTGCATGTGGATAAATAGTCTGATCAAATACACACACACACACACACACACACACACACACACACATATATATATGTATATATATGTATGTATAGATATACATACATATACATATACATATGCATACATACATACATACATACATACATACATACATATATATATATATATACATATATACATATATATATATATATATACATATATATATATATATATATATATATATATATATATATATATATATATATATACATATATATATATATATATATATATCACATGCATATAGAGTATTTTTTATATAAAGTCGAAGTTCTGATATATATTTTTTAATAAGTAAATGTCAAATGTTCAGATTTTAAGAAACGCAATCAATTAACTCTCCTTACAAGAATGAAGTGAATATTGCACCAATAGCAATACACATGCACCTTGACAAATCCTTTCATATTGCACGTCATTTTGTTAATGTTGCATTGTTATATGTATTATATAGCAATATTGTGATAGTTTATTTTAGAGAACATTATGATATCAATATTGACATAGATTTCATTTGTTCCACACAAGTAAATATACAATTACATAAATGAATTTCTAACTATAGCTGACTTTATCTGACACAGGTAAACAATTCAATACACAATGCAAATCACACTAGTACAAGAGTTATTTCGATTATAAATAATGAATAAACCTTATTGTTGGGAGCTTTATCATCTTTGTGTTGCATATGGTTCACATCTTAATATGACCACTTGTCAACCCTTCAGAACTTCTAGAGACCCACACATTTTGAAATGTTAATGAGTAATCTAATTCTTTAGGGAAAAAAATCCTCATGTTTTTACCTACCAGCATTCATATTTTTCTCAAGTTTAAAAAGGTCAAAAAGCATTAGTGCAACTTGTTGAGAAATTTAGCCTCATAGTGAATTGAAGAAAATTTCTATATAATATAATTATGTTGATGAAATCATATATATATGTATGTATGTATGTATGTATGTATGTATGTACACACACACACACACACACACATATATATATATATATGTATGTATATGTATGTATGTATGTATGTATGTATTGTATTTGATCAAACTATTTATCCACACACACACACAAACACACACACATATATATATATACTACATATGTTCAAATCGTTGGTTTGTCATAGTCGATTGTCAATCAAGTATTGACTCTTATCAAATAATGTGTATCAACTATTGTCATTACATAATATTATTGCATTGTCGACTCCCAACCGATTATCAGGTTAGTTATACTATTAACTATGTATCCTTGTGTGATTTCATTTGCAAAGATTGTAATGTGACCATGTAGGGTCATGTCCCTACGTGGCATGAGCCACGTAGGGTCATGCCCCTACATGAGCATATTACTTAGATATTATATTACTTCCAAGACCGTTGGGAAGCATCAATCAATATGGAAATGTAACTCACGGTCTAAGTTGAAGATCACTCTACCATACATTTTATTACTTCTGCATTATACTTCCTCAATAACAATTAAAGGATCTACCATTATTGAATTTCATAATGTATCATCAGCATAATCAATAGGAAAGAAAGTCGAGGAAATACATATCAGAATTCTCAAAAGTAAATTGAATAATAATCCATCCTTAATAGTATGCTTGCCTAGATAAGTAAATTCAGTCTCCTCCAATTAGTTCTAAAATTTAACATGGTATCAAAGCCTAGTTGGTAGAGAGATTGTTAAATTACTTAAAACAATTTTTTTCTTCAAATCACAAGTAAAAGCAACATTATGGCAAGCAATATTACAGTAGAGGATAGACTTGAAGGAGCATCAAATATCTTCTCATGGAAAATTTGACTCACAACAATCCTCGAAGAATTAGAACTAGAATCATTCATTGAAAAAGACACTTCAATACCTGAAGATGAGGTAGAAAAATCCACTTGGAAAAGGTGAAATAATAAAGCCAAAAAAGTCATTGTTGATTCAATAAAAGATCATATTCTTCCTTCCATTTCAAATCTCAAGAATGCATTTGAAGTATTTAAAATAATTAAGGATACATTCGAGATCAACAACTCAAGTAGATTGCTTACATTAAAAAATCAACTTATGAATATAAAAATGAATAAAGGAGAGTCAATATCATCCTACTTTGGAAGGATTCCTGAAATAAAGAATCAATTATCTTCTATTGGAAACAAAGTAGAAGATCAAGAATCGTCCATAATAGCACTTAGAGGGATACCTATATCTTGGGATGCATTCATCCAAGTCGTCAGCAGACCTTCAATACCAGCTTTTGATCAACTTAAAAATGATTGCACCTTAGAAGAATCAAGACTAATTTCTAGAGGGATCATTTCAAATCAAGAGGGAGAAAATCAAGCTCTTTTCTTAGTCTCTAATAACAAAGGGAAGAAGAGAAAATTTAAACACAAAGGGGAAAAAATGATCAACGAAAAAGATACAACAATCACAATAGAAAAGACTTCTCCAAAGTTCAATGTTACAAGTGTGAGAAATTTGGACATACCTTCATATTTTTTCCAAAGAGGGAAAAAATTCTAGCCTCCTTAGCTAAAACATAAAAGGAAGAAAATCTATTATCCTACTCACCTCTATCAAGTGAGATGAAATCCAACAAAAATGTGTAAATTATAGATAGTGGTGCATCTCGCCACATAACAGGATTCAAAGATAAGTTTGAAACTTTTGGAAAATATCTCACTAAAGGAGTCACCATTAGAGATAACTCGACCTATCCAGTAAAAGAAATTGGGACCTGTTCTATACAATTAAGAACTGGGATTACTCTAAAATTGAAAGATGTTATTTTCGTACCTAGGATAAAAAGGAATCTAGTATCCATCTTTGTTCTTGCAAATGAAGGATAAGATAAGATAAGATAAATTTATTAATGTCCAACAAGAGACCAACGAGGGTCTAAGGGACTAAAAACAGTACAAAGGGAAAACATTAGCAGAGGGAGCACCAAATAGTGTCCGCAGAAAGAACGTGAAAGAAAAACAACAAAATAACCAGGAAAAGGGAATAACAACAGCTAAGAACTCACAGGTGAGAAGTAGTCTAGAATGGAAAGGTGAGCATTAGGGCAATCAGGTTCTCTGGAAGGTCACCTCTAAGGTCTACAAGAGGGACGTTGTCGAGTGTAATCTTTGTGGAGTCTCACAGTTCTGGTGTGAACCAAGATAGTGCAAAGAGGGCACTTCGATCCTCGAGTAGGAAATGTAGGACTGAAGGAAGAGGTGATGAGCTACGTAGGGGTCGATGTCGAGCAAAGCTAGAGCTGTATAGTGTATTCGCGAAGCTGCATGGTCTAAAGATAGAGTGCAAGACAGTGCTGGTCAATGTATCTAAAGAATAAGAGAAGAGACCGACACTCTCTGAACAAACAATAGAATCTCCCTCAAACCTCATAGTAAATGGGACAATGAAAAATAAAGTGAGACTCAATCTCGACCTCCCCGAGGTGACAAAGCCAATAGATCCTATCCTCCCTACCAATCTGGTGATTAGTCTGAATATGTAGCCAGTGAGAACCCACCCTAAAAGATCCCAAGGACATGTGAAGAGCGTGAGTCTAATGACAAGTGAGGTACCAGGGACATAAGATGATCCCGTCCTGGATCTCAAGCAAGTGCTCAGCATAGAAAGCCATGTGCGGATGGAGCCCACCAGGGGGATTCCTCCAAGTCGTGATAACATACTATTTGTAGATGTCAAGTCTAACATGCTCATTCAACTCCCGCTAAGGTGGAAGAAGATGGGTTGGAGCATCTAGAGAAAACTGGAAGGGGAGAAGATGATCCAAACTCATACCAATCGAGCCCAAGAGAGTAGAGACATGGGTGTACCAACAATAAGACCTGTGACCAAAGTCTGAACTTGTAACCTCCATAGAAGAACAATAAGCCAAGTAGGAATATCTGTGAGGGTCGTCAAAGGAATCAGTGAAGCTCTAGAGCCAGTGAAGAAGCCAAACTAAATCAAAGATGGTCCCCAATCTGAAAGGGTGAGCACCAAACTCAGCCAGAACAATGTTGTGTGGTGTGAACCGGTGACATCTGATAATGCGTTGAAGGAAAAGAGTTTGGACTCTCTCAACAGAGGCATAGTCAGATTCCAAGAGGGAGGAGCCCCAAATAGTAGTCATAAAGGACAGTCGGCTTAACTAGGGATTCAAGAAGAGACATCTTAGTCATGGTGTCCTAGAAGTGGTGTTGAAAGCACTGTCGCTTAATAATAGCAAGGCAGTCGAGCCCCTTGCTGACTCTAGGCTGCATGGTTGCTCTCAGGCTAAACCGAGGTCCAGAAAACTTAACCCCCAAGTAAGTATAAGAAGATGCAATCTCGATCTCAGTACCCTAGAAGTAAAAATGGAGATGGGATGTCCTCAATCAATTGAAGATCATAACCTGAGTCTTGCCCAGATTTACAACTAGCTCACGTGAGTCGCAGAAAGAAGCCAAGCCATCAAGGAGTCGCTAAAGACCATTGGGAGAAGATGCAAGGAGAATTACATCATCAACAAATAGGAGAATAGAGATCAATACTCGATGTAAATAACAACCATTGCCAAGGAGCAAGCAATCATGGAGAAAAGCCTCAAGCTCGTCGATGTAGATGCCAAAGAAAGTGGGGGAGAGAGGACAACCTTGTTTCACCTCGATAGTGCTTTGGATAGGATTAGAGAAGCCCTATGGAGTCTTGAGTCTACCCTCAATGTGCTCGTATAACCTTGTAATAGTTGTAAGAAGAATCTTTGAGATCCCGATGTCCCTAAGATGTTGAAGGAGAGCCGCATGAGGAACAGATTCAAAAGCTTTGTGAAAGTCAACAAAATAGCAATAAACTTTCGCCGAGCAATGGCGAGCCTCCTCCATGAAGGCCCGTAAAGTCAAAACGTGATTAGTGGCCTGAAAATCTAAACGAAACTCAGCCTGACCTCTAGCCTAACAATGTCATTAATCAAGCTCACTAGACAAGATACCGTTTAGCATAGTCACATAGAATTTGGCGAAGGTATGCCCAACCATGATGGTCATGTAGTTTTTGGGGTCAAAGGTTCGCCCAGATTTATGGATCGGATAGATAATATATCGTGACCAAGAGTCAAGGAAGCTGACACAAACTACTCAATTAAAGAGAACTATAAGAAAGGGACTCATGACAGAGATGCCCAACTTGAAGAATTCAGCTTGAAATCCTTCCTCATCTAGAGTTCTGCTACTATTCATAACTCAGAAGAAGAAGAGGTGACAACAGGTGGGGGGGAGGATGAGATGGAGAGAGGGTTGGCTAGGAATATCTAGAGTGTGGAGGTGTGGGAGGCAAGGGAGTGAAGGTCCGAAGTAGGGGGGGGGGGGAGGGGGGGAGGAAACATGGTTTGCCAAAAGAGCTTTGGGGACTAGAAGAACATGGCACAAAGAGAATTATTCTACAATAAAGGGAACTTTCATTTCTTATAACGAAGAAAGCGGCAGTAGTTGAGTCTCAACTAAGAGGAAGAGGAGGAAGAAGTAGTGGGTGGAGTAGAGCGAAGCATGTGATGAAAGGATTTGTAGTCCTTATCAAACCACTAGTTCATGGGGGAAGACCTGCAAGTGGGACAAGGGGTGAGCGAGGAAGTGCAGTGGGGAATGGAGAGAAGGGCAGACTCCCACAAGGCGAACGCAAGTAAGTGGAACATGGAGGTGACGTCCCCGAAGTCAAGGAAGGGGTCTTAGGGGAGAAGTTATCTAAGGTGATGGATAAAGAGCTCTAAGTCACCATTAGAGAAGCGAAAAGAAGTGTGAGCATGGGGGAAGGGAAGAGGGGGGCAAGAAACAGCGGATAAGAAAGGAGAAGGTGTCAAAGGTCCCTGAAGGGTGATGTTAAGGAGGGCATGGTAAACCAGAGGAAGGTGAGAGATGGTAAAGTGGCAAATGAGAGTGATAAAAGAGGCAATAGAGAGAACATAGTCAATGACGCTAGTACCACCACCATGTGGCCAACAAGTGAAGAGTTCGGATCCAAGAAAGCAAGAGAGTCCATTCAAGATCACTAAGTCAGAAGACTCACAAAGTTGTACCAAATTACGACCATACCTGGTGAAGGGCCCCTAACAATCTTTGGAGAGCTTAAGCAAACCCATAGAACTAGGATCAGAAGCAGTCGTACACATGGGATCAGACCTGCAATCATGGAGAGGAGGTTGTAGGTCTCTGGTCTGCGCGTTAAAGTCTCCCAAAATAATGATGTCCCCCATAGCAAAGAATCCGGTAATGTGCTCAAGAAGGTCCTCATAGGGGTCCCCACACTCAGTGTTGTGAACTGCATAGTACGAAGATGTTGGCAGGAAGTAAGACAACAATATAGGTATCTCTATAGAGCAAGGTTCCTCGATCAATGCGAATCCACATGAATCTAGCATAGCTATTGGAGTGAACCAAGGAAATTTTACTAAAAAGGTGGTCCCAAATAAGATAGGCAACCCCACCAGAACACCTAACTTCGTCTCTAAAAGAGGAGAGCCACTGATAGCCAAAAATATCGGGAAGAGGACACATGGGGCTCTCATGTGTCTCTATAATAAAAAGGTCGATAGAACCAATAGAATCATTAAGTAAGCCAGACATAGACTAGAGGATACCATTACCGTTCTACCAATTGAGACACAAAGAGCTTGTGCTCAACTGTCGCTGAGCCAGTCATTTGACCTTAGAGGCCGTCGGAACCCATCATGTACGAAAGGTGTCACAGATTACTGCTTTAAGATTTTCGATAACCACATATTTACCCTCTTGTCTTGCTACCACAACGAGGGTACGAGCTTACTTGAGTTCTACCACCTATGATCAAGTGAGGTCCTCATCTAGGTAGATCTTAGGGGAAAGAGAGAATAACTTTTTCTTTACCCTAAGAGCCCGCAACCTGTTAGAGAGGGAGAGGAACTGGATGAAAAGAGTACCATCAGGGCTTAACCAACACCTATCAAGAGTGATGTCTGAAATGTCCAGTTGATCCTTGAGGAAAGAGGATCTAGCAGTCGAGGGATCATCAATGGAGGAGAGACCACAGACTCGTAAGTTTAGTTCACAGGACCACTTAACCTGCTCATTGTCCATCTTCCCTTGAACTAACTTCTCAATGCCTGAAAGGGGAACCTCAACCGCAAAACTGCATAAAGAAGCCCAAGATTTCACCTTTAATTCAGTCTCTGTTAATAGTGAAGATTGCCTGTTGACAATCTCCAATTGTTTCTCCTTTATAGTGTCTAACTCCCTGAGTTGCATGATAGCAAATTCCAGATTAGCTTTGAGGCCTTTATTTTCAACAACTAGAGATTGCACAGTATCTCGTAGAGTGTGGTTCTCAAATTCCAATAAAGCCAACTGTTCTGCGATTTTAACATAGAATGAAGTTGACTGAGCAACAACACTTTGTAGGACATCATTAGCAAACTCCACTATAGCCAAGTCACCTTTAATGAAGATAAAGTTTTGTACTGACCTAAAAACTTTAACCTCAAGAATGTTGTCACTGTAGGGTCTAGAGATGGAACCCTATATAAACTGTGTAACATCCAAAAGCAAGCTCTAAATCATGAAGTAACAAACCCTAATGAAATATGGCATAGAAGGCTCAGACATATTGGATTTAGTACACTACCAAATATAGAAAAAATCACCACTAGAACACCTAACTTAAATTCAAACCATATAGGCATTTGTAAAGGATGTGCTCTAGGAAAGAATGTAAAAAGATCTTTTCCTCAAAGTGAACACAAATCTAAGTCAGTTCTAGAACTAGTCCACACGGATTTGTGTGGACCTATGCCAACACTTTCTCTAAGTGGATACTCGTACTACATAATGTTTATTGATGACGTTTCTAGGAAAACTTGGATTTGCTTCCTAAAGGTCAAGGAATGAAATGAAGTTCTATTGAAATTTAAAGAGTTTAAAGAAAATGTGGAAAATCAAACGTCAAAAAGAATAAAAACTTTAAGATCAAACAATGGGGGTGAATACACCTCTAAAAAATTTAAAGACTTCTGCACCTCTGTTGGGATTAAGAGGGAGTATAATGTACCTTATAATTCTCAACAAAATGGGGTTTCAAAAAGGAAAAATAGAACCATTGTTGAAGCAGCAAAAGTCATGCTACATGATCAAAATGTAAACTTCTCGTTTTGGGCTGGGGCCACTAATATTGTTGTACATATTTAAAACAAATGCCCACACTCAATCCTAGAAAACATAACCCTTGAAGAAGCCTTTACAGGAATTAAACCTAACCTAAGTCATCTCAGAATATTTGGTTGCCCCATTTACATTCACATACTTAAAGAAAAAAAAAAGGAAAAAAAAAAAAAACAAGTTGGAACTATCTGGAAAGAAAGAAATATTTGTTGGGTATAGTGAAAACACTAAAGGGTATAGAGTCTATATACCTAGACAGATATCAGTAGAAATCAGCAGAGATGTCAAATTTGAAGAAAACATTGCTCTTAAACTATCCAGGAGTACAGAAGATGAGCCCATCACAGAATTAGATAAAAATCAGAGGGAGAACATATCAGAGGACAATGAACTACTACCAGACACTGAAGACAGGGACACCTCTAATATCAAGTAAAAATTATTATGGGCAAGGAAAATGATTGAAGAAAATAATGTTGAACCAGATGAAATCTCCAGAGAGTAAGAAAACCAAAAATAAATCATGTTACACTGCACTAGTAATTGAGGTTACAAAATCTGAACCATCAACTCTTGCAGAAGCCCTATCATGTCAAGCATGGAAAGATGCTATCGTCGAATAATATCAATCTATATTACAAAATGATGTTTGGGATATTGTACCTAGGCCAAAAGACAAATCAGTTGTTTCATCAAAGTCGTTAGACAAAATCAAGTATGCTTCATATGGTAGTATTGAAAAACATAAAGCAAGATTTGTTTCTCGAGGTTTCTCTCAAAAGGCAAGTATTGATTATGAGGAAACATTTTCTCTAGTAGCTCGATATGCTTCTATAGGGACAACTATTGCAATTGCGGCATCTAAAGGATAGAAGATATATCAAATGGATGTCAAAACTGCATTTCTAAATGGTGTCATTAGTGATGAAATATATATCGAACAACCTAAAGGTTTACTATAAAAGACAAGAACTCATATGTATGCAAACTAAAGAAAGCTCTTTATGGCCTTAAACAAACACCACGAGCTTGATATGAAAAGATAGATAGCTATCTCTTCAAAATAGGACACTACAAAAATGAAGTCGATCCCAACATATATTTCAAAATATCTAATGATGACATGTTAATTTTTGTTCTCTATGTTGATGACTTATTAATAACAGGTGAAGATCATCTAATTGAAAAATGCAAACAAGATCTTGCAGTTGAATTTGAAATGAAGGATTTAAGTCTACTGAACCATTTTTTAGGTCTAGAAGTACGCCAAAAGAAAGATCATATCTTCCTAAATCAAGGGAAGTACACACATGACATTTTGCCCAGATTTGGTATGACGGACTAAAAGCCCCTAGTGACTCCTATGGAAACTAATCTACTTAAGTTAAAAGAAGCAATAAAATCATAATCTATTGATCTCATTCTCTATAGATAGATAATTGGATCACTTATGTATTTGGTAAACACTAAACCTAATTATTGTTATGCCACCAATGTATTAAGCCACTTCATGTGTGAACCGAAGAAGATTCATTTGATAGCTGCTAAACACATCTTGAGATATCTACATGGTACTATTGGTCTTGGTTTGAAATACAAAAATGTTGAGATAAAGCTTGAAGAATCTACTGATTCTGATTGGGCCGGTTGTTTCATAAACCACAAGAGTACTACAGGATGTTGCTTTAGCCTTAGATCAACAATGATATCTTGGTTCAGTAGAAACCAACCAACAGTTGCCTTGAATTCCACTGAAGCTGAATATATCACAACTTCCATGGAGCTTGCGAGCTAGTATGGCTAAGAAAGCTATTATTTGGACTCTTTGGAAAAAAACTAAGTCCCACGGTGATTCATTGCGACAATCAAAGTTGCATCAAACTTTTTACTAATCCTATTTTTCACAATCAATCAAAGCATATCGAGACTCCATATCATTACATAGAGAGGTTGATAGAAATGTTATCACTGGTGAGCAAAATGTCAACATCTTCACCAAGCCTCTTGCAAAGTTGAAAATAGAATACTTCGGAGGTAAACTTGGCATGACAAGTTTGTTAATACATTTATAAATTAAAATTTCATAAATAAATTGAAAATTGGATTTGTGCATTTGTGTGTTATGAAAGGTGACAACCTTTCTTCATGTGTGTGAGGTCACTATTGTAAGGTGACGATCTTATCAATAGTTTTGACCTATCTCCATGATATGCTACATTAACCTGTAGCGCCAAATATGTTAGATATCTAGAAGCAAGTATTATCATGGTTTTTTAGGCCGGATTTTGCCAAACACCATGATAATCATCTCATCGTGATTTTTTGGGCCAAATTTTGTTGAACACCATGAAAACTAATTGTTATGGTTCTTTGGGCCACATTTTGCCAAACCACACCTAAGGTGGTGTTTAAACTTGTGTTAAAGTTTTAGAATTTGCTTCAAATTCCCTCTTTGCTAAAGGACTGTTGAGAAATTTAGCCTCATAATGAATTGAGAATTTCTATATAATATATTTATGTTGATGAAATCTAATATATATGACCCTATGTGTGTATTCCATATGTTCAAATCATATTATTAAATTGCAGCAGTTTGTCATGGTCGATTGGTCGATTGTCGATCAATTATCGACTCTTATCAAATAATGTGTATCGACTATTGTCATTACATAATATTATTGCATTGTCAACTGCCAACCGATTATCAGGTTAGTTATACTATTAACTATGCATCCTTGTGCAATTTCATTTGCAAATATTGTAATGTGACCACGCAGGGTCATGACCCTACGTGGCATGAACCACGTAGGGTAATAAAACGTATAGCAGACTGATCTTCAACTTAGACCATGAGTCACATGACCCTACGTGGTCACATTACTAAGATATTTATATTACTTCCAAGACTGCTGGGAAGCATCAATCAATACGGCAATGTGACTCACGGTCTAAGTTGAAGATCACTCTGCTAGACGTTTTATTACTTCTGCATTATATTTCCTCAGTAACAATTAAAGGATCTGCCATTATTGAAGTTCATAGTGTATCATCAGCATAATCAATAGGAAAGAAAGTCAAGGAAATCCATATCAGAATTCTCAAAAGCAAATTGAATAGTAATCTATCCTTAACAGTATTCTTGCCTACATAAGTAAATTCAGTCTCCTCCAATTCGATCTAAAATTTAACACAACTGAATTTTAGTTAAACAAACTTCCAGATAATATTCCAGGAATTCAGCCAAATTGTGATCAATCATTTTCAGCAGTTCGATTTTTAAAAATCTATGTTCTTTAACGTAGCTCCTCCTCATCTGTCTGGCCTAAAAGCTTGGCCAGTGTTCCACTTTGATATGCCTCCATAGTATCTGCAACATCGAAAAGTAAACGACAATATTTCATCTTTGTTGTTAAATTTCCAACTGCAAAATGACTTTATAATAAATTCAAGAATTTATTTGTTGACCAGAAACTTTGCCTCCGTCCAATGAAAAAACACTCAATAAAATAAGGAAAATAAGACAATTACCATCTGATCCACCAATGTGCTTGCCATCTATGAACACTTGTGGCACAGTACGTCGACCTACTAAATTGCTTAGAGCATTCTGAATTTCTCCTCCATCACCTATAGTATAAATGAACACGACCAAACTATAATGTCCAGGAAATTAAAAGTAGAGCTGTTTATCAGACACTGCCATTTCTAATAAAGGCTATACCATGAGACAATTTTCACACTTACCGTCCACTAATTGAGTTTCCAAGCAATCTATCTAACTAATTATGGATAAAAGAATGTCCTGAATACAATCAATGAAGTTGATATTTGCATTGTTTCATTACATATTTCAGCAGATATCACATGATGTTGCAAAATCGCTGTAGCTATCCTCCCCAAACTCAAGGAGGAAGGTCTTAGGATCACGATATAAATGGCTTAGTTTTTTATTAGTTGACTTTTATGAGAATTGTATCTATGGAAAATAAAATTGCCTTAGCTTCTACTCAAGTTCTGCTAGATTTGATAAAAAATTTCGTTAAATTCATACTAATGTATTTGGTCCTATGAACATGCCTTATTTCTTTAAACTTCTTACCATTGATTAGTTACTTCTACAAATAAAAACTTGGGTAGTTTGTTAGACAAATCAACTGTCTTCAACAAATTCAGAAATCAAACTCAGAAGATCAGAGTCCTTCTAATGATTAACAGAGAAGAGATTTTCTCTACAAAGTTTGAGCAATTTTGTAAGGACAATGGCATTTCTAAACAGAACACAACTCCAGAAGCCCCTCAACACGATATATTATAATATTTTCAAAAGAAAAGTGCAAAATCTTGATGGAGAAAGCTAAGTGTATGGCCGATGCTAGATTAGAAATTTTGTGCAGAAGCTGTGAGTGTAGCTTGCTTTTTGATTAATAGATTTACCACATCAGCAATCGTTGACAAAGTCCTTAAGGAGGGTTGGACAAGCAAGAAGCCCTCACTCCAATATCTTAGAAAGTTGATTGTAATGCATATGTGCATGTGACAAAGGAGAAGAGTTATAAGTTGAATTTCAATGTAGATAAATATATATTCATTGGTTAGTCAAGGGGGGAAACAGAACAAACATTGAAATCCAATTACAAAGAAGAAAGTTGGGTTGTGATGCATATGTGCATGTGCCAAAGGAGAAGAGGTCTAAGTTGAATTTCAATGTAGACAATTATAGCTTCATCAGTTTGTCATGGGGTGAAGGGCAACAAACTTTGGGATCCAATTATAAAGAAGATAGTTTACAATTAAAATGTGATTTTCAAAGAGAACACTACCGTCAAACTTACAGGTTTATAAAAACTTATGCGATTATTAATCATAGTTTGATATTTGTATTGGGTCTTAGTTTGGTATTAGTAGATTGATATCAGTATTGTATTATAGATCATTATTATATCATAGATTAATGTTGCTTTACAAATTAATACTAATATTAATATTATATTTAGATTATTTAGATTAATACTAATAATCTAAATTAACATTATAATTTAATATTATATTGTAGATTAATATTAATATTTATTGATTATATTATAGTTTCATATTAATGATCTATATTATAGATTAATAATTATATTATATTGATTAATTATGTATTTATAAGCCAAGTAATGTATTTTAAACCAATTATATTTGTACTGCAAAATATATTCGCATTGCACCCACATCAATTATGGCTCATGACAGACCACCCCTCCCAAAATTGTTTGCCCTCAAGCAATTATTATCATAGGTACCAATCATAATTTCCCTTATGATAACAAGCATTGTTACTCTAAATGGTTTTGGATCAATTAAGGCCATACATCTGAGAATATGAGATACATGTATGAATATATGAAGATAGGAAGCATACAAGTTATTGCATGAAAACATAGAGCATACAAGTAGAATATGCATAAATAGCTCCTCTTATTGACCACAATACATCCGATGACTCATCATGTTACAATTTAACTGTAGATATTTCTTGAGCTCTAGGATACAAAAGCATCATGGTTCCTTCAGAAAGCTCCATCTATTTGACATCTCTTTTTCTTTTGATTGATTGCTCTTAGAATCTGCTTCATCATACCTTGTTTTCTTGGTTGGGTTTCCTTCCTTGCTTGAGTGTTGCTTCTATTTTGTAATCTTTCTCCTTCCTTCCACATCTATGCTCTGGTTCCCATTTCTCTTTACATCTAAAACACCACTTTTTGCCCTCAGATTCTCTTCTATGGCAAACATGCCCTTGTCCCCAAGGTTCTTGGCATTTGAAGCATTAATTTATTTATTTAGATCATCTTTGAACATCAAAAACTTGTCGTGCCTATCTTTCTTATGGAAATTTTTGTATGTTCGTTTGCAACTTTAATATTTGTAGATGATATTTCTAAACTTAAGGCTATTTCAATAGCGTCATCTACAGCAGTTGGTTTCGAGGAAATCGTCAATCCCTTTATTGATCTTTTCAGCAAATCCACAAATAGATAACTTTTCCTCATCTAGCCATGTGACCCCTATAGAAATTTCTTGGAACCTACAAATGTATTCATCCACTGTCCCTCTATGCTTTTGCTGAGTTAATTCTTTGAAATCATTTTGGGGATGTTTATGGTCAAACTGTTTAATAAGATTATGTAAGAGTTCTTCATAAGAGGTTATGTTTCCGTACCCTTAGGTGCGGACACCATGGTGCCACCAATCATGGGCTGCATCTTCTAAGTGTAGGATGGCAAATTGAATTGCATCTTCTATCATGGGATTAAGGGTCAAGGAAGTGTCTAATTTTTACAACCATCCATGGGTTGTGATTTTGCCAGATCCTTCCCAATCTGGAATGGCGACCTTATTTGCCTTGTGTTTCAAGTCTTTAATAGGCTGTTCCCTTTTTCTCCTAGGAGCTTCTGATCTCTTTGCTTCACAATAATCTCTAAAAGATACACTTTTCCTTATTTGACGACTTAATTTTGAGTAAGCCTCTACTAATTCTTGTGTGCTGCTAGGGAGGTGATTGCTCCCCTCTTCCCCTATCACTGTATTTCTTCTTGGTAGGAAGGATGGGTTTTTTATTCTTGTGTGGATATCCTATTATTATTTTCTGAATGTTTTGTAATAACATCCCTTCCACTAGGATGTGATCTACAATCATTGATTGAAGCAATCACATTTTTCAAGGCTTCGATGAGGACTTGAGCTCTTTCATTTTGTTCCATTAGTGTCTTGGTTGTCATTTCCATGAATGGCTTCATCTCTTCACTGATTGGTTCACCCATTGTATTGTTTGATCTTGGGTTAGATTTTGTTATTAGTTTCCTCCTTTCACTTTCCAATGCCCTTTAAGACATTTGCTAATTAGCATTAACTATTTTCCACAAGGTGGTAGGAAAGATGCTCTAATACCACTGGTAATGTCCCCTACTCTGAGACTATCAATTTTCAGTGATTAACGTTTATTATTATGCACCTAAATTGAATTAATTTTAAGAAATGAAGAATATTTTATAATATATTTAATAGTTAACACATTTAAGCTCAATTCCTTAACGAAGATAGGAATTTCCATGTCACAAGGCGCTTGACACCAATCTACGAGTAGGTTTCGTCAAGGCATTCGGACTGCATTTTCGTACCATATCAGGATTTTCCACCAAGGCATTGGAAATACATGTCACTCCCATCTTGGAATTCAACTATCAAGTGAAGTTTTACTCTACCTATCCCAAATTGACATAAACCTATCCAATTAAAGGGCTATAGAAAATTATAAAGAAATAATCTATTATAACATTCTAATTCAACTATTATAAAACTGGTGTTAATGCTACTATATATATATATGTATGTATGTATGTATGTACATATACATACATATATATGTGTGTGTGTGTGTGTACATATATATACATATATATGTACATGTACATACATACACTCCATGAATCAATACTGCTTACAGAACATTATATACACACACACACACACACACACACACACACACATGTACATGTACATATATATATGTGTGTGTGTGTGTGTGTGTGTGTACATATATATACATATATATGTACATGTACGTGTGTGTATATATATATATATACATACAAATGTACATGTACATATATATGTATGTATGTATGTATACATATATATACATATATATGTACATGTACATATGTATGTATGTATGTATATATATGTATATATATATATATATATACATGTACATGTACATATATATGCATATATATATGTACACATACATATATATGTATATATATGTACACATACATACATACATACATATATATATATATATGCAGTATTGATTCATGGATAAACTTCAGATTACCAATGCTGCTTCCAGCAGTCAACTACAAATTATTTCCCTCTAATTATTTCCTTGTGTTCAATACAGAATATATTTATATTCTCCCACTCTTCCTAATCCCTATGGATTCTCGTCAATAGTTCCTTTTTATCAGTGTATGTATATCATATATCCCTCCTTGAGCGGTCAATGAAACATACAAATACAATTCAGTTTCCTTAGACATGTTGGTGATAAAGGGATGGCTTAGGGAATGTGGTAAGCAAAATAAAAATATAAAGATCCGATGATCCCCTTCTTCTATGTTCACTTTCCCCCATTTATATCCGCTTGTGCAAGGGTCACATCTTCCCCAAGTATAAGGGGCACAACTGTTCATCGTTGGCTGTCTGCATGGACAAGCTACCTAATGTGAGGGGTGTCAAGGGCTTGCTTAGACATTATCGTCGAACTTACGGATTTATAAAAACTCGTCCAATTATTAATCATAGTTTGATATTTGTATTAGGTCTTAGATTGATATTAGTAGATCGATATCATATTGATATTTACTATTATATTATAGATCATTATTATATCATAGATTAATTTTACTTTTTAAATTAATAGTAAATACTAATGTTGATATTATATTATAGATTAATATTAATGATCTATATTAACATTATAAATTAATATCATATTGTAGATTAATATTAATATATATTGATCAATATTATAGTTTCATATTAATCTATGTTAAACTAGGTTACCGAGACAAGGGGCCAAGGGGGTCGGGGAAATGGGATTTCGGAACGGATTTTTTTTTTCTTAGAGTAGGGGATGGCAATGGGAACAGCTTTATAAAAATAGGCAAAATTATATATATATAGGAAAATTTTAAATATTCATATAAAAACATGGATAAAGCATGCTTATATGAATTATAGAACCTTAACATATAATGTTTGTGTTAAATAATTTAACTTTTAGTTCACACAAGAGTGGAAATCAAACAAATTATCAAAACTGAAACATTAATTTTACAGGACAGCCAAGGGCAAGGTTTCCGGAAGTTTCCAAGTTCAAATGCCTTTGAAACGGGGACGAATCAAATTTTGCCAGAAACGTGTCCCTGGGTAACACTGGTATTAATGATCTATATTATAGATTAATAATAATATTATACTAAGTAATTATGTATTTATAAGCCCAGCAATATATTTTAAACCAATTACATTTGCATTGTAAAATATATTTGCATTGCACCCACATCAATTATGGCTCATGACATCAACCGCCTACTTTTGGGCCTCTCCTTAGCATGATTACCATAAATTCATAATGGTTTTGCGGGCCTTTGATTTATTAAGGGAAGTCCCTTTTTCATCTGGTCACATTGTTGATTTCAGTCACTCTAGTTTTCTCATAGTTCTATTGGGGTTTGGTTCTATTTGTTGCTTTCACAATAGTATGGAAACCAACATTCATACATTTCATGTTTCAGAGAATAGAAAGATGGCATTTTGCAACAGTATCAAGCCAGAAAGGTGGAGCAGAATCTTGAAACCACTGGATGATATGTTCCGTAGGGTTGTGGAATTAGTTTTTGGAGAGAAATAATTAGATTATAGCTTCACCTGCAGAATGAATAGAGATATTGTGGGTGCCTTTGTGTCTTGCATGGTTATTGCAGGAATTGATAAAAGAGACATTGTTACCCTTTACTAGGGAATTTTTGTTGGGACAATTCTCTATGGTCTTGAATGGGTGGTTTATAGCATAAACTGCAGGAATGAAATCCCACACCCACTACATGATGGCACAAATTGGCAGTTTGGAGGAGGCCGAAGGCATTGCCAGGAAACCCATTTTAGTTTTTAAAGATAAGGCAATTTTTGATCTTCATTGAAAAGAAATGGAACCTAACATTCATTATCTACTTAGGTGGCCTCGTATCATTCCATCCTCTGACGCAGGATGGCTTGATAATAACTTAAAGCTAAAGCATATGATGTTCAAACTTCCTTCAAAAACATGAATAGACAATATCCAGATCATTCCTCCGGTGATAATCAAGAAAACCTGGGTTCAAGACAACCCTAATAGGAAAGACAGCAAGGGGAAGGCACCAGAGGAACCAGATAATGAAGATGGCTTGGACAATGATATAGAGATCATTAAACGTAAAAGAAATTAGTATGTGGGTAGTTTCTACTAAGTACAGTTATTAGTAATAGTATAAACAAAGATAAATATAAATTTTATAGAAGCATTTTGATTAATATGTCAGTCTTTGTTCATAGACTAGGTATAGGTGACCTAAGGTGGATATAAGGTTATGGACTCATATGGAAAATATGCACAGTTTTTCTTCCTAATCTTATAATACATAGCAGATATGTTTATATGATCTTATTAGTTTTCTTGAGCAGAATGTTTAAATTTGTTTTCTTTTCAGTCTTACATTTGGATTTTTGGGGGTACTTTCCTCTAGTGTGTTGTTTACTTATTCTAAATGAAAATGACTCCTATGCTTCTATAATAAATAAGAAGATTTAACAATAAGGTTTTATAGCAGCTCGACGATATTAACAAAAGCATTCACCATATATATATTCTATTTGACCCATTGATCTCTTTCAATTTTTGCATCACGGAAACATTCTGCCAGTATATTTTGTATTAGATGATTTATACTCCACCTATCTGAGAGCTATGCTCAAACTATTGGCTCTATGAATATTGTAAGTTTGCATTACTAAATTGGCTCCACGATTTTGTTGAGGCAATTCCTTCTCACAGACTCACTATATTAGCAGTTTTCTAATTGATGCAATTTCACTTTATGGCTTTTAGGTTCATGGTAATTTCAACAGTTTCAGATCACTAGGAATGAAATACCAAAATATTAAGGTTGCTTTTATTATAGCATAGCAAAAGCAAAAGGTCAGTAAGAATTTTTAACAGCAAAGATTTACGGTGGTTTGCTGTTCTCCAGGATGGTATAGATGGGTGATTAGTTTCCTTTCTACATTTTAAATTGCTATATAGCATAATCCATCGCTGAAATAAACATCTACCCTTCTATAAATAAATTACCTTCTTAATAAGATGTGCTAATGAGAATAGCATATACAGCTAGACTCTGAAGACAATATCTTTTAGTGGGACTGCAGCAAATGCATTCTAATCTGCACATGATTATGTTTAAACTTTCTTTTGACAGAATACTATAATGATGACTTAAGAGATAAGGATTGACGTTATCAAAGAATAGCTATGATATTAAAATATGTTGCACTGGTTCTTATCATTTATTATTCTGAGCTCACCGTGAGGAAAGCACTCACGATAAATTTGTATAAGAGGATATAAAGGACCGTCTTGGACGGTCTTCCCTAAAATGCCTGTCATTTATCTTAACTCTCAACTTCCTAAGGCATGATCTGAACTGATTATAGTCATTTAGTTTCTTATATAGATGGTTGTGGGTCAGTATTAGATGGTTGTGGTCTTTTGTTGGACATTAATAAACTTATCTTATCTTATGGCCAATATGAAAGGCAAGTGGGAAAGGTGTTGTTGTGACTTTCAGGTGTTTGCAGGAGCATCGAAAAGAGCAGGAAGTGAAGAACATACTGCTATATAACAGCCTGTTGAAAATAAATTGTAAAGAGTCATCCCCTCAATACCAACAAGGTGGCATGTTGTAACATATTGTATCAATATAGCTGTAATCTGTAATGGAAATAATGGTCCATGTAATCTGTAATAATGGCTCAGAATAATGGTAATAATGGTCCATGTAACCTTTAGCCACAAAGTAAAAAGTATGGCTAAGATTAGAAGTAGGGTCTGCAGTTGTTGAACTTTAATTATGCAAATGAGGTCATGCCCTCATGTCATTTACCCACATGAATTAAGTGGGAATTTAACTATTTGATTTGGACCTTATAGGTCCCGAGCAAAACCAGAGGTTTTCTTCACTCCGTTCTTTCCTCCCGATGCCCACACTGAACGAAGGTGTACTTTAAATTTTATTAATAAATAATATATTGGCTATGGCCTATTACCCATAAAAAATGGCATACTAAATTATATTATATTATATTCTAATTTTATAAACAATGGACATATAAAATATATGTTTATAAAATTATTATTTAAAAATTTCATTTTAATCTTTATTTTTTTATAATAATGTTTATATAATTTTATAATGATCTCAAATCTATTTAGCAATGTTAACTATTTTGATAACTTATTGGATGTATTACTTATATTTAAAAATAAATAAAATTATATAAAGAAAATTTTATCCAAATTCCTTTCCCAAAATTTTTACCCTTGCCGAATTTCATTTGAATTTTATGGTTGTTGAACACGAATTTGAATTCAAATCTTGTGACTTAGTGTGTAAGAGTTGACTCCCTTTGTAACTTTGTAACCTTCCCTCCATGTTAATCAGATAACCTTTTTCTTCATGTTTGAATTCACCTTCATCATCCATTGTTTGTGTGTCAATGGATTATTTCACTATAGTATCCAAGTTTTCTTAGTTTGGACTACCATGCATGATGACTACATCACATCAGTATCAAAGCAAGGTACCTAGCTTGTGAGAAGGGTGTTTCTTACGAGGCTAGGAGGGTTTGTTATAGGTGGAGGAGAAAATCTTGTAACAGAAAGGAGGGTTGTAAAATGAAACATGTTGCAAGAGGTAGCCAAATGTATATTTTCCAACAAGGGATACATTGGCTATAAGTTGTTCAAGGAATAGCTTGTTCTCTACCATAAAAAAGGTTACTAGAGAACAATGCAGCAGGAAGATGGCTCAGCCAAAAATCCTGGTGAAGGAGACTGACCAAAAGTCACAATATCAAGATCAATAAAAAGAAAGAGAAAGTAGGAGACCCACATAAACAAGGTCTACATAGAGACACCAACACCATCGAGACAAGACAATCGTAAGATTTGATGGAATGTGTGTTAGTTCTAGAGCACAAGTTTACACGAATAAGACTCAAAGACCCTAGGCAAGTAGACTTCACAAAGTAATGGCTATGTGATGGCACAACAACTAAATGGATATCCAAACATGGATACAATCTAATGGCAAAGCTCAAGTATATAAATGGGACCAAATAGTCTATAAATTATGGGATATCATTGCATATCCAAGGGATTAGTTAAGGTGGTTACCAAGGCCAAAGGCTTAGAGGCATTAAGTGATAAATATTTCTTGTCAAGTACATAGTGGTCCTCCTCTGTGATGTGATATCCACCTTATTGCCCAATTTTAATATTAATTATTATTATTCCCAAGACATCTGCAAAAATACTCTCTTGACTAGAGGATTTCCCTTGTTTCCATATCGATGGAAATAGAGTCTTTGGTCACTGAATTTTGATTGATCTTAGTTTATTGGGACCTTCAACAAATTCCCTTGATCCTCCCCATGCTTGAATACCTTACAATATTATAGTCAAACAACGTATGGGAGAGAGGCGACTCTATATTCGCGTCCTTCTATCTATATTCAATGATCCATTAAGTCTATTCATATGGTTTGGTATTTACATTTATATTTGGTATTCAAATAATTTTGTATGTTATTAACTTATATATTATATATCATATTTATATTAGGATAATATAGTAAATAACTATATATTAAATATAGTATTTATATGATAAAAATATTTATATTATTTTATATTTCAATATTTTCATGATGATAATTTAATATTATCATGTTGATAATATGCTAAATTATTATATTTTAATATTATTGATTCAGATATTTATAATTTATATCATATTATATTATTATAACATCATTTTAATAATAATATATTGTTATATTAAAATAAATTATTTTCTATTATTTCATTATTATTCTTTGTTTGATAATTATTATTTGTATTTCAAAATAGGGTCCTCGTTATTAGGGTTTAAGGGGGTATGACACTAAATCATTTATATCAAACCATTGTAGAAGCTAAAATTTTGAAACCTAAATTATTTATTGATTCTAACGTACCATACTTTTGGACCATTGTGGAAGGGTCGCCGCACTCAGGGAGAATCATGAGATTCCTTAGATGACACACTACACTTCTGATAATTTGTATTACAAAAATTATAATGGAGCACTAAATGGGTCCTAAATGTTGAACCAGAAAATATATCTTCAACCAACTAAAAATAGTTGTGCAATAGGGTTTTGAGGGTAATTAGTGCTTCTACATGTGGCACCAGGGATCATATTGTACCCCCTTGGTTATTGAAGTCAAGAATTAGTAGTTACCTTTTGAATCAGTAATTAGTGTTGGAAGAGGGCACATGGGCCCAAGTTAACCAATTTGACTTGGACTTGGTTCATGGTTTTGAGCCTACGGTTATGGGAATCCATATGTGATTTCCTAGATCTCCTTGGTATCTAAACTGACGTCTAGAAAAGTCATTGGACATGACTTTAATTGCACGTGCAAGCTACCAAATTAAATCTAGATGTAGAGATGATTATACTTAGTGGAAGCTCTAACTAGGCAATGTATCAAACACTAGTATTTGAAATTAATACATTAAGTGTGATCTTGATATTGGGCTTTTCTCTTAAAGGTTTTCCCAAGGTAAATTTTGTCTGGTCAAAACTATTATGCTGATGAAATTTGTGTATCTTTGAACTTAGTTTCCTTGCTTCTCTCATTGAATTTAATTTGGAAACTATGCTAATTTCATTTCAATCATAACTCCGACTCTAAGGTTTTTATAATTTGTAAGCAAGTTTATAGACATTGAAGTTTTTGAAAATCCAAGACCTACTTGAAAATTGAACATCTGCATGACCAACTTGGATAATCTAGGACAAAGATTTTACAATATTTAATAATCCTACATGAATTTACATTTCCTACGAGTACAGGCTACCAGGTCATCCTTTGGTGGTATAGGAGTGCATATTGCCTAAAAGATTTAACAATTTTGAAGGTGGCATTAACATGGAGGTGGTTTACCAAAGCTATCAATAGGTTTGTCATTCCTTTTTGCGTAGTATTATTTCTCTCTTTCATTCCGGCCTGATAATCTCTCCATCTGGAACCAATTTTATGTTTCTAAAAATGATTAAGAGAGAATTTCTTTTCAAGGGAGTCATTAGACATTCATCAAAAATAGTTGTTTCATACGGACTCCACTATAACTTTAGGTATGGTGAGATCAACCTTAGGCCAAGCTTATTTAGTTGACAACCATTATGGTTATGGTGAGGCAATGAATGGCCCCTCATTGGCACCTTTAATGTGTTGTCGCCTCTTATTGATCTTGGTTCCGATACAGGTTCGGCAAAAAACAATTCCCTTGGGTTTGGGTTTGGTTTATATATATATATAAAATGTACATGGATTAAAATATTGTTATTTTATTACTATAATGGGCATCTTTTGTATATAATGTGGTCTAGATAGATAAGATCATTTCTACGATCTTCTTTGGTTTCTTATTAGAACTTTCTATTTTGTACATTTGTAAAAATCTTTATAATTATCTCTTTGACCATTTGTTAATACGACAATTTTTTACAAAGCAAAAATTTATTTTTTGGAAAAAAATTGTAGTTCCATTTTTTAAACTATAATTTCATTGAATTTTTTTTTAGACTTTCTCCTTGTTCCTCAAACCAAACTAGGGTTTTCATTGTGATTTCTTTGCAAAATCGCATTTCTCTTTGCAAAATCATACGGGTTTTGTGGGTCACAATTTTGTATTTCTTGTTTTTCTTTCTTCTCTACTCACGAGACTGCACACAACCCATTGTTTGGTAGTTTTCTTCTGCAAAATGCGGCATTCTCCTCAACTTGATGTAGTATTCAATACACACGAGTGTTCGATTGTTGATTATGCAATGCACACTACTGCTGTTGTTGGTATTGAGGATAATAGTCTATCCTAACTTGTGGATACTAGTGATTTTCTTGAGCATGCCTTTACAGCAAAATCTTCATCTATCAATACTCTTTGTCATCAGAGATATGGTCACCTAAACATTCACTATCTTGCTCAGCTTGTTTAAAATGATTTAGTACTTGGCCTACCTAAAATTGAAACTCAAAAATCAGCAAGTTTGTGAAGCTTTTAGGTTGGAAAGCAACACAAGACGTTATTCAAGGATGATGACTTATGACAAGCCTCTAAGGTATTACAGTTGGTCCACATTGATATATATGGTCCTTCTATGGCTAGGTGCAAGTATTTCTTACCTTTTGTTGATGATTTAAATAGAAAAATGTGAGTCTACTTTCTTTAGACAGAAATCAGATGTGTTTACTGTATTTAAGAAATTTAAGACCATAGTAGAAAAAGAGTTTGTTTGTTCTATTATATCTCTTAGGTCTAATAATGGAGAGGGAGAGTTTTGTTCTACTACTTTCTACACTTTTTGTGATACACATTTCATAAAATGTCAGTTAACCACACCATACACCCCTCAACAAAATGGCGTTGTAGAACGTCGCAACTGCACCATTGCACAAATGGCCAAGTCTATGATGGAAAACAAAAATATTGGGCACAACCAGTGTTTATTGTAGTCTATCTCCATATTCGGTCTCCCACACATGTTGTTAAGGGAAAGACTCCTGAGGACTAGACTAGTCAAAAACCTAGGATTGGTAACTAGAAGGTTTTTGGTTCCTTAGCATATGTATGGATTCTAGATGCTCAACGCTGCAAGTTGGATTCCAAAAGTCAATGTCATGTTTACAGGATACAGTGACAACCATAAGGCTTACCAGCTAATTGATGTAGATACCAATCGTCTTATCCTCCATCGATATGTCTTTGATGAAGAAAGAGGACCATTTCACTCTTCCTCATCTCAGCAAAACTCTAAGGATCAACTTTTGAATCTCTCATTTGGGTATTCGTCTTCTGTAAGGTCCATTTGATGGAAGGGATGATGTTGAATCTGAATTTAGTGATGCACTGCCTAACTTTCCTCCGAATGATCCTCTTGACTTTCCTACTCTTGCTCTACTCTTGATCCTCTTCCTCCTCCACCTCCACTTATTACTTCTCCATCTGATGTTGGAACATATACTCTTTGATGATCAACTTTTGAAACTCTCATTTGGGTATTCGTCTTCTGTAAGGTCCATTTGATGGAAGGGATGATGTTGAATCTGAATTTAGTGATGCACTGCCTAACTTTCCTCCGAATGATCCTCTTGACTTTCCTACTCTTGATCCTCTTCCTCCACCTCCACTTATTATTTCTCCATCTAATGTTGGAACATATACTCTTTGACCTAAATGGTGGGCTAAGACCATCAGTGATCTTCATGTTGATGAGCTCATTGAGGGTAGATCTTCTAGAAATAAGGGCAAGGAGATAGATATAGTTAACTTTGCTCTGATGGCCAATCTTCATAATATATATGAGCCTCGGATATTTAAAGAGGTAAAAGAGATTTACGAGTGGGAACGAGATATGGATGCACAATACTACAGTCTTCTAAAGAATGACACTCGAGTTGTCTCCCATCTTCCTCCAAGGAAGAAGTCCAATAGCCGCAAATGGGTTTATAAGTTTAAGTATCGTGCAGATAATACCTTAGATAAATACAAGGCCAGATTAGTTGCTCAAGGGTTCACATAACAAGAGGGCATTGATTATGAGGAGACTTTTGCTCCTACTACTCATCTTCTTCTCACAATGTCAGCTCAGTTTGGATGGAAAGTTCATTAGATGGGTGTTAAGAGTGCCTTCCTCAACAGTGAGTTGCACGAAGAAGTCTACATGATGCAATCACCTGGTTTCAAGGTTGTTGGCAAAGACCACCAAGTATGTCGACTCAAAAAAACACTTTATGGACTCAAACAGGCTCCTCAAGCGTTGTACATCAAGATTGATTAGTACTTGATTGCTCATGGTTTCAGTGTTGCCCTTCTAACAATAATTTGTATATCAGACGCTCTAGTGATAATATTCTCTTTCTTGTTGTCTATGCGGATGACTTGATCATTACTGGTAGTTTAGCACATTTGATTGCAAAACTCAAACAAGACCTGTACAAGGATTTTGATATGACAGATTCGAGGCTTCTCCATTATTGTTTAGGTATTGAGATTTGACAGACTAATGGTAGCATCTTTATTTCTCACTCGAAGCATGTCGAGAACTTGCTTGACAAAGTTTCGAATGCAAGATTTTAAACCTCCTTCCACACCAATGGAGAAAGAACTGAAGTTGTCTGCCAAGTTTGATTCTCCTCCCGTTGATGAAACCACTTATAGGCAATCAATGGGCAGTCTTGTCTATCTCACTGTCACTAGACCTGATCTCATTTTTGCAGTGAGCTACATTTCACACTTCATGACAACCTCCAATGTTGAACATTGGGTAGCAATAAAGCGTGTGTTGTGATATGTGAAGGGCACCTATGATTCTAAATTTAGTTGATGATAAGAAATCAACTTTTGGATATGGGATCAATTTGAGATCTAGTCCAGTCACCTAACTAATGATAAGAAATCAACTTTTGGATATGGGGTTAATTTGAGATCTAGTGGAGTCACCTAAACTAGTAAGAAGCGGCATGTACTGTCACTCTCCTCCACAAAAGCAGAGTATCAAGGAGTTGTGAGGCAGTTTGACTTTGAGAGATGCTTGTGGATATGCATTTATCTCAAGTTGGGCCGATTCCCTTGCTCTCTGATAATCAAGGAGTTCTCAAACTTGTCAAGAATTTGGTCTTTTGAAAGAACCAAACATGAGGACTTCATTGTCACTATATTCAGCAGTTGGTTGATGACGAGACAGTTCACTTGCAGTAGATTCCAAAAGCAGACCAGACTGCAGAGATTTCCACCAAGCCTCTTGATCCAAATAAGTTTGTTCAATTCAGATGACAACTTGGTGTTGGGACAAATTGACCATCACGGGAGGGTATTAGAATATTATTATTTGATTACTTTAATGGTCATCTTTTGTATATAATGCAATTTAGATAGATAAGATCATTTATATGGTCTTCTTTAGTTTCTTATGAGAAACTTTCTATTTTGTACATTTGTAAAATTCTTTATAATGATCTCTTCGATCAATGCTTTTACCAATTACTTAGCATTATAATATGTATATGTATGCACACATTGATATTTTATATATATATATAAAGCATGATACTTATAAATCCATAATTGCTGATAAAATTATAATTATAATACCTCATATATCATTTTCATAATTTGCAAAAGTCTCAAACTGCAATTGCACAATGAAAATTCAAATTACAAGCCATATTTTATATTTTATATTCATGTCCACCTTCATCACGATCATAGGCATCAAGGTTAGCATTTGGTTCAACTTCAATTGAACCACACTCCATGTCAGGTACTATTAGCCATGTTGACATGGAGTGTGGACGTACCCATGTTACATTAATAATAAGTTAGAAGCATGATACTTATAAACCCATAATTGCCAAAAAAATTATAAATAAAATACCTCATGCATCACAGTTTTTGAAAATGGGTGCGCCCAGGTTCAGCTAAGTTCAGCTAGAGCACCTTGGTTCTTGCCATAAGAAATCGGGATGGGCCTGAAGGAGAACCGAACTCAAACAAGAACCTACCTCAAACAGCGGAACCGAATTACTTGAGCCTCTTTATGAATAAGAAGAGAAATACAACCTACATCTAACATCAAAGAATACAATCACATAGAGTGATATTCCAATCTACTATGTGTAAAACTATAAGTGGGTATTTTTTTAATAATTTATAGAGGGACTCTGTTGAGTCCCATCACACATAAAACACAAGCCAATACATTAGATCTAGAGTGTAAAGTTTCTGCAAATTCTGAACAACCAAACTGATATAATGCCTTTCTTGACTTGCTGAAGATGGTCTTGAATATATCTGACCTGTATATGAAGTGTTATTTGGTGTATAATAATTATTCTGCAAATGTTTTATACCTGCTACAAATTGTAAAGGGCAGTAATGCTAAAGGAGCAGACCTTATGTTTTTCGTGTGTCCTTTATCCACATTCACACCCTACATAAGTATAGCAACCAAGGGGCATGTCCTTAGAAAGGACATGTCCCTATCTAGGTCGGCCTTAATTACTTTCTTCAAATCAGCGTCCAAGAGAGAATTACCTTTAGTTAGTGATTAAACTAAGTTGATTAAGTTAGTCTTTAACTATATTGCCCCAAGGAGACGCTGATCAGAATAAAGGGAATGACAATTATTTATAGGCCTTTTATCTATGGGATTTCATACATTATCAGATCTTTACGATCTGTGTATCAGACCAGTATGATGTCAGAGTTACAGATTTAACATAAAGGAGCCTACCCGCCCAACAGATAAATAGATGCCTAAAAAATACATCAACAGCCTAGGTGAACTTCATCAACACTTCTACCAAGAAAAAGCCTAAACCAACCCCCAATTCTCATAGGACTAGAGGATCATATGATTAAGAGATATTTTCCAAAATGTAGTTTTCATGTTTGAATAGAAGTCCATTCAACAAAACTGTCCTCGTCTATATGATCCAACAAATCTGCTATAACTGAAAGAAAAAGTTGAGCGAAAGCAACATCCCAAGAATCTAGTTGCTTAGCCATGGCTCCCAAATAACTCTCTCTTGAACCAAGCTAAGTTACAAGGGGCAAAAATCTAAAGAAACATACAGCCAGAATGGTCGTGGGAGGAGAGTCTACCAATGTTGAAGAAGAAGCCACCATAGAATAAAGCGTAGAATGCATTACATTAGAGAAAAGAGGAGAATCAAAAATAATAGTCATAGAAGAGGGATTTGCAATGAGGGAATCACAATGAAGGGGTGCAAAAGAATGATCCATCATCACATGGGAGGGATTCAACATGATAGGAGGCACAACCTTAGAAAGAAAAGCAAAGACCTAAACGCAAACTCTTCAAGAGGGGATCAATATCCAGAGGAACCATGTGAGGGTAACTAATGGAGGGTGTTCAGTCCAAACCAATCGATGACATGCTCCACACTAGTCCACCAAGTTGAAGAACAGATTCCTTTTAACTTTTTGTGTGAACAACCTTGAGACCATAACTGAAGTTGCTCTACAACAAAATGCTTTTTCTTATTGTCTCAAGGTTGCTTCCAAATCCAGTCCACAATGTAATGTCCCCGTTTTGGCTGACATTGTTTTTCGTGCCGGATCAGTCTATCATGGACTCTCATAGACAGGTGGTTGTGATGAGAGAATCATTCTAGCATTTATTTGGGGATTGGATGGTTTATTATGCTCTTGGAGATATTATTTTATTTATATTTTATCATTACTTCTTACATTGGGCCTACATGTTATAATTCTAAGTTGAGTTGCACTTTTTATTTTATAAAGTTATTAAATTATAAAAGTGCATTATAATGGGATTTTATAATGGATGTTTCTAGAAGTTCTTAGTAACTTCTTAGAAAAGTGAATAAATAGAAGGCTTGGCCTCTCATTTGCATACACTTGAATTGATGATTCTACTACCTTTTCTCTATGAGCATTTGTGGCACCATCTAGGTCTGCAAATATTCAGCATAATCCTTGAGAACGATACCTCTCAAGAGATTGCATAACTGAGGAAGTGAAAGACCTTCTGAAGGGTTGCACATTGGAAGTGGTAATCAGCCATTTCATGTTGAGCTTCATTGGTGTATTCAGTTTTGGACAGAGACTTGATTGAGGGTTTGAGGTCTTTGTTGCAAGGAGACCTTTTTTTCATCTACTCATCAAGGGGAATCATTTTGGCTAAGCCTTGGAGGCAAGTCAGTGCAATTTTGAGGAGTTTTTGACAGGGCCTGTTATACAACTGAGACACACATATGTGCTCATATCTAACAACCAGTTGGGAGTCTGATTTTCTGTTTTGGGGAGGATATTCCTCTACCCTAGGCGCCTCCAGTCTTACCATTTTCGGCCAGTTACTGTCCAGCAACAATTTATGCCAGGTGCTGTACAGTCCGTACGGGTACGGCTGCAGATTGTACAGCTGCCGGTGACAGGACAGATCGTGGTTGCAGTTTGATTATTACACCATCAGCGATCAGTCAATATCATCTTCATTATACCAGGTTCTTTTCCCTATTCAGTTGTAATAGCTAGATGAGTATTGTGTCATGATTGTACTAAGGGTTTAAATAGATGCGTTAACAGTCAATGCATAAATTGCAGTTCAGTCACTGTTGTATACAGCTGTATGAAACATTGCATCCTAGGTTGAAGTAAATTGCATGTGACAAGACATTTATGATCAGTCCAATCAATAAGGACATCCTTGCATTGCATAATCTGTAGTAGTTTTCTGAGTACCGGACTATTTGTAAATTCTGAAAGTGCAATTGTGTGTAAGGAAGTCTGTATTGGAATATATTCATATTGGCACTATTTTTGCATTATTGTGTTGTCTGGATTTGTTGCTCAACAATATCTACAATTAGTTATTTACTACCAGCAGTATAGTTGATTGCTTGCCGAGTGTTTGATGGAATTTCTCAGTACATATTCAGTCTTTTAACTCAACAGTACAGTTCAGATTACACGCCAAGTGTTTGATGAAATTCAATTGTACAAAGAATCAGTGTTTTAGTGATCCTATTAGTAAGGGCCATTACACACAACCTACAACTCAGTTTCTTAAAGGAGTCCCCTGAAAAGATCCATCTCAACCAGCAACCCAGCATAGGTCAAAAGGAAGCATGGGTTCATTTCAAGGACAAGCGAGATGAATCTACCCAAGGCATTAACATTAGTTGTCAAGCCAGCAAGATGCCAAAAATGGAGAAAATTCAGCATAAAACACCCTACAACAGCTAAAGCAAAGTTTGTTGAAAAAGAGGTGAACTTAAGGTGCCCCTGATGCAGGACATGCAAGGATCCCTATAGAAGACAAAAGATGGATCAGAGGCAAGGAAGAGTTTAAACCAATCAATTGGCATGTGTTGAAGCCAATCATGGCCTTAGGAGGCTTTAAAGATGACAAAAATGTAATGAATCCTAAAGGGCCTGTTAAGGACCTTAGGATCTTTAATGATGAATTAGGGGTAGAAGGGAAATATGGATTCAAATAAGTCCTTAGGAGTTTTAGAAGGATATAGGATTGGTTAAATTGGTCTTAAGGACCTACTAGGCAAGTTTAATGGGTTGATTAGTTGTTTTATTCAATAAATTGTAAGTTGGAGAATTCAAATATTTGAATCCCAATGGTTGGTTCATTTTGGAGGGAAATTAGTTTTAAGGAGTTTTAGGCACAACTAAGCATGGAAACCGATTCCAATCAGTTGGGGTAGTTGTAGGGAATTTTTTTAAGTCAAGTTGGAGGCATTGTACAGGGGGCAGCACTGGGAATGATCCATTGTACGGACTGTGCAAGAAAACTCAATAAAACTCCATTTTTTATGCAAGTTTTAGCTTTCTATATAGTTTTGTGATCAGAGGAAGTTCTAAACCTTGAAGGACATTGTATTTTGTGCTGATCTATTCTAAATGCTCTGACATCCATTTTTAATCTCTGAATTTGCAAAAAAATGCTGATAGCCATTAGAAGTAGTGTTCTTTTTGCTAGTTTTTGACAAGATCTAATGTTTGGATGATCATTCCATGAATGACATTACTGATTCTCATGGAATGAGTCATCCCTGACTTGTACAATACTATTCTAACACTTACATGTGCAGATGAGAGTTTGTTTGATGGTGATCACCCAAGAAGGAGGTGTTAAGGGAGAATGGAAAGGTAGGTATGGAGCAGCAGTAGAGAATCTGTCTGAAGGAGGGGTAAGTTGTATGATTTGAGGTGTCTAGAATCTAGATACACGCTACACAAGGTGAATCCACCCTTGTTTGATCCCAGAAGTGCTGGGAAGGCATCTAATTAGAAAGCCCTAGTTTAAGACGGTTTTGAGGAGCAATTTGGGGCTTTGATACTTGGAGGCATCACCAAATTGATTGGATATTTGATGGTTTGAAGTCATATGAAGGGACTGTTGAAAGACTGGAAGGCGGAAAGTAAGAATTGCTTGTAGTTGCTTTGGAAAACCACCCTATTTCATGCTTGTTGTTTGAGGACAGTCTGAAGAACTTGGGTTTTGTCTGAAACAACCTAGGCTTGGCTTTGGATATGTGGTAGTATGACTGAAAGGGTATCTGAAAACCTATAAAGTTAGGTTTGTGCTTTGGGAAAGTTGAGAGAAATCCAAGCTTCTTTCTTGCTGGAGACCTAATGAGGGGCAATTAGGCCTAGAAGGCAGTTTGAAGAGATTTAGGTGTTGGATGATGTTTGGGGACCAAAAATGTGCTAAAGCCTTTTAAATTCACCTTGTATTGGACTAGTCACCCATCATAATCATCTAGGAAGTCTTGGAGTTGTTTGAGTACTATTTTGCTTTATAGAAGGTTTGGGGAATACTAACTAACCTTCACAATTTGGTAAGTTTATAACTGGGCTATTCATCCGCCACCCTTACCTCTGCATCAGCCACGGCTTCATAGCAAGACCAAGCCTTAATGCTATTTACTAGCATCCAAAAGAACATGTTAACCTTCCTCTAACCTGCACACTACAAAAAAAGAATTGATGCACAAGGGCAGAGAATCAAATAATTAGACAATAATTCCCAAGATACAAAACCCCAAGCATGAAACTTCGAGAGACTAGACCAAAGATTTTAGAACCACTATACATGACCCAACTCCAAGTATCTATCCAACTCCTCATATACCACAAAACCCATAACTGCAAGAGGAACTTAACAATGGCAGGCAGACTCTAATAGTTATAAGCCTGATGGAAGCAGTAGCCAAAGCACTAGCATCAACCCAAGGGACATCCAAGCCAATACTGCCAACAATGGACCTGAAGCAACCAAGATACCAAGACAATCTATGGAGTACAGAATAACAGATTCATTCACCATATTAAAAAACCACTGCAAACAATTCACTTCAACATTCGCATCCCAACCATTAGCAAGGTAGGTTACCCACTCACTATTGCAATGGCAGCTTAACAGAGAGAAGGCGGCCACTTAAGAGAGAAGGTGACCACTTAGGAGAGAGCTCCATTCCAAAAGCCTAGTGGGAGACAAGTTGTAATTAGCATTCTCAAGGAGTTCCTAGATAATCACCTATGTTCCCCCAAGTTTCAGGACGGAGATTGTAGGGGACAGCGGGATAGGTTTCCAGGACAGGAAAAAATTTTGCCGACTTTGGGGACGGAGGGGGATGGCAAATGGCAATGGCTATATAACAATAGAGAAAACTAAAGTATATAGAGAAATTTAAAATATTTATATGAAAAAATGGATAAAGCATGTACTTTTACATAATAGAACCTTAAAATGTAAGAATCAGCAGAATTCATATGCCAAACGTGTGTTATTTTGAGACTCAAAGTCTAATTTGTTCTAGAAGCCAAAGTAAAAGTCCCCTAGGTGTCCCCAAGTCTCCGAGACGGAGACGGCTGAAAATATACCGGCATCTCGTCCCCATGTAACAGTGATAATCACTATAATAGGAGCTTAAACTGGCAGATTTTTATTTCCAATCATGAAGTTTCCAAGTGGATCATAAGTTTAGAGAACTGCTAAATTTTAAGGAGCATGGTACTACTAAAGCCATTTATTTTTGCATTAATAATGAGATGAACGGGAGATTTGATAAAGGAAAGTGTGATTAAAAGTATGATTTGTTATTAATTACAATAAATTTCCTAAGAGGTGATGACTAGCGGAAGGGACGTCCATTTTCTGAGGGGTCTTTTAATTATGATTATATTTGATCATTGCTTCGCACTACCGGAAAAATCGAAAGAATGTCCTTCTTGAAGTTTATTGAGTAGTAAGTTTTAGTGAAAGCAAAGAAAGAACTGGTATAATGCAGAATGTTAAAGAGAAGTAGACAAATATTGCGAAGAATTCAAAGGAAATTCAGGAGTTGCATGATTTGGGCAAGGCTAGAATCATGGGAGGTCCATTGAAGAAGGTTGAGCCGAGAGAAATGGGGGAACTGAAGGAAAATGTGGAAATCTGGAATTATTTCTAGAATGCTGGTTAGGGATGCTACATTGAATCTATAAGAGGATTTAACAGCCTTTTGTCTTCGAAATTTGCCAATTCATGGCATAAAGGCACAATGATGATTGGTAGCCTTCAGTTTGTTGTTACCCTGAATTAATTACTGAAGCGACTGGGCCTCAATGTGAAGGGGTTTGTGTTGAAAGGAAAAGCTCAGCGAAGTACAACCCACTTCAGAAAGTTCTTCAAGGAAGACGACAAACCTAAGAGGATCAAATCCAACAATGGGTATGATAGATTTTCGCTCCCTCGTCCATTTTCTATTGTTTGTTTATGGATCATGAAATAGTTTACCCTAGAAGGGTGTTTCAACCCGTATCATGCTTATCATTTGTCATGTCCCTCTCTTAGCAACATAATTATAACAAGGGATTTGACTATCATTGACTCTCGTAGGCAAATAATTATGGGAAGAGGGTCGATTTTGTCTTCCAAGTAAGAAGCGAGGCCTACTCATTTGAGTATTAAATAAAGGTTGTATTCTAACTTTATAAAGTTAATTATTTAATTTTATAAAGTTAATATTTGTAGTGCAAGATGATTCCGGATAATTTCCAGAAACTTCCCGGCAAAGAGATAAATAAAGGACATAGGGCTCCCTTTGAGGCAAGCGATGTTGTGGATTCGATTTCTATTCCTTTTTGGAGCAATTTGTAGCCCGTGGTCTGCAAATTCCCAGTTTATCTTTGGGAACGATAACTCCCATTGATAAGCAGTTTTGAGGGTGTGAGATATCACCCGAATTACTGCAAATTTGGAAGTGATAACATAGTCACTTCAACTGGACAGAGATCTGCGGCCTAGGGCCGATTTATGACCACTATAGGATCAGGCAGGAGGTGATGTCCGTAGCAGATCTGGAGGAATTAGTGGAAGCGCAATACAAATCTAACAATTCACTAGGCAGGGCCGAAAGCCATTGCCCGCTTACCGTTCTCAAACAGTCTCAGCAAAGAAGAGAATGAATTGTTATGGCCGCTAATAAAGGTAGCTAGTCTGCGGAGGAAGTATCAATTTACTCCCTGGTCTTACCCGAATCCCAAACAGACCGCACCAGGGTTGGGCAATTTTGGTGATAAAATCGGAAGGAGGACCGATCGCGTGGAAAGACAACTAGTCCGAACTTCGCCTTCCATTCCAGCAAACAATCTAATATCGCGGGTCGCAGCCAGGGCAGAGCATCTCGTCAAGGAGGAAGTGCCAAATGCAACGGCTCAGTAGGATCCATCGAAGGTTGGATATCCACACATGACCAACATTCGCTGTGGCGCTAGGAGTTTGGGAAATTACTTGCAGGCCAGTATAGTTTGCCGCTAGAGATGAAGGTGACCACTGATCCAACAGCAATCTGATGGATTGAAGCGGCTACGGAATCAACTGCGGGGGGGACCAGTGTACAGAGCCTTGGATAGCAGATCACTTGGGCATTGGTGGCCGCACCATTTTCTTTGGATAGAGACTGCAAACAACCGGTTCCTTCCACAGGTGCGATCTGGAGAGAGAGGCGTCTCAATAATTTACTGATCTACCACCAGGGACCTCATCGCGATGGATGGAGAACATTGGAGGAAGCAAAAATGTATTGCCAAGGAAAAACCAGGTTCTTTAGATATTATCTATCTATATTAAGGCTTTGATGTTCAAACTTGAATCGGTAATGAATAAGATTTTCCATGAATATTACTAGCAGATTTTGATTGCATCATTCTCATAATTCAATCTGAGGGTTTCTTGATAAGTTCTTAACAAACGACCCAATCCAATATTGCTCTTCTCTAACCTATATAGTAGAGGGAATATTTCATCATTTTCCTTTGCTCAATTTCTTGTGTAATGGGGAAAGAATAAATGTGTTGTTTTTCCCGCTTTCATCTCTTGATAACGACATTGCAAGTGGAGATAACCCTTTGCTCCACCAAGGGCTGATTTTTGTGCTTTATCAACATGTTTTTGCTCACTGCCCTGGGTTTGGTAAAAGCTTGACCTTTAGATAAGATGCAGAAGGAACCACCTCCTTGGTAAAAATTGAGGAAATTAGTTCAAAGCCTCTATAAGAAAAATCCCCTTCTGAAGAGAAAAATAAAAAAGGTTCTAAAAGCCCCAACACCAAGAATACTCAAGACCTATCCCTTAAGGAATCCCTCCTTAAAGAAACTCCATCCAAAAGAAAGAAATTGTCTCTGAGTAGCAGCCTTGGTTCCACCCCAAAATGTAGCAAAATGGCTAGAGAGATTATTGATGTGGATAAACAGGGGTCTGAGGATGGGCTAGTAAGGAGGTTAACCCTAATGTCACAAGGAGAAATCAGAACTCTAGCTCTGTTGAAAGGAAGTTTGAGAGGCTGCGGAAGAAGAGAGCAATGAGCAAAAAGGAGGAAACTATAAAAGACATGCAAGAAACTAAAGTTGATGAATTGGTCTATGAGGCTGAAGAAGAGGTGTTTGAGGATAGTGAGGTTACAGACTCTGAGGATTTAGAGTGTGCGGATGAAGAAGGGGAAAAATCAAAAGAAGAGGAAGATTCCCAAATGGAAGAAGAGGAATGTTCCCAGATGGAAGAGCAGGAAACTCATATTGAAGTGGACTCAGATGGACATCCAAAACTAGGAGAATCTAACCAAAGGTGAGGAACACAATCAGGGGAATTTGAACAAAGAGGAGGAAAACACTAACAAGGAGAAGAATGATATCAACATGGTGAAAGATAAAGTTAACGAGTTAGACAACCTAACTAGCCGCATTGATATTCTACAAAGCAAGGTCAATTCCTTGAAGAGTTCAAAATCTCATTCTCTGCCAATTATCGGCAAGGCAAAAAATTAAGTTCTAGGCAAATATCGGAGATGAATCGGCAACTTTTCAGGAAAATATCAAGAATTTTAAAAATGACTTCAATTTAATTAGAAATGCATTTCTTTGCAAAATTTAATAAAGATAATGAGTTAGTAAATGAGATTTAGGCAAGAGCCTACAACACAAAGGTAACTTGTGAGTCTCTCATAAGGGAGGTCTTGGGTTCGAATCTACTTAACTAATAATAATAATTAACTTTAACAAATAATAAAAATTAATCTAGGCTTCGGCCCATTACCTATCACAAAAAAAAAAGAGTCGGTAAATGAGTAAACAAACCAAACAAGCTGATCTAGATATATATAAATGTAATATGTAACAAAATTGCATCCTTATGTGGAATGTCGATGCTTGGCAGCCATATCCAAAGACTCTAAACTCTAAAGAAAACTAAAAATAGAAAATTGTCTTTGTAGAAAGACAAGCAAATACAAATGTTAGGTAAAATATGAAACTAATCTACATCTTCCTCTTCCCCTTCCCACTAAAAAGAAAATGAATTAGAAAACTTACTTGTGAACCCAGATTTTCCCGAAAAATCTGCTTCAAATCTGCTTGTGATCGATCTACAAGGCTGTTAAAAACTATTTCTCTCTGCCAAAACCCTTCACCTCTCCTCCAAACACTAAAAATTACAAAATAAACAATGAATGGGCAAGTTGTTAGGTGTCCTAGTTTTCCTAGTGCCTCCCAAGAGAAGTAGTTAAGATATCGCAACAGGTTTGTGATTTATCGCACATTAGTGGCCAACTTATCAGTGACAATTAAGGTCTATTCAGCTGGAATTTGTCACCTGAAAACTTTAAGTTTTCTTGTTTTGTAAAAGTTCTTGTGAGAAGTAGAGATATCTGCCACTTCTCAGAGAGATTTTAATCTATGATTCCAACGTATACCACTACTTGTTTAGTCTTGTATGTAGACAATTACTCATAGGAAGTTAAAAGAAATGATACATGAAAGAGTTGATGCAAGAATTCGATGTGAAGGACACCAACTTGATGCACTACTTTTTGGGTCTAGAACAATAGCAAAATCCAGCAGAAGTTTTCCTTGGAGAAGGAAAGTATGCAGTCGATATTTTGAAGGGATTTTAAATGATGGGCTACAAATCATTGGCCAGTAGAAAATCTGAAGCCATTTGTCCATTATGATTCAAATTTGATTGATCCAAGTACATAGTCAATAGGTTCTCTCCACTCTCATGTACTTGGTAAAACTCCTTGACTTTGTTTTGCAGTTTGTTTACCATACGGGTAAAATAAATGAACGCATACAGACAATGGAACAGAATAGCAGAATTATATTCACATATGTCAAATATTACATTATGCTTCATAAGATGAATGATAGAAGATGATTCATGATGAATTACAATGATCCCAGAAGGAATATAAATACTATCTGCCGAACCTTCCCGAAGGAGTCCGTCGGCCACAAACATTATGTCCGCTACAAACTATTTACCCGTCGGCTACAGAATACATAAACACCGACGACAATTAGCCCGTCGGCTACAGAAACACCGCCGACAATCACTCCGTCGGCTACAGAAGCACTGACCACAATCCAATCGGCAGACACAATTTCTACCTACGACATCATCCCCCCCCAAAAGAAAAAGTCGTCTCTGGACGACAATTACAAAATATCTAAGATAATTTAACAAACAACATACATTAACGGACTAATTACAACAAGATAAATCTACTTCTGACACATCACTGTCACTTCGTCCTGTGCCTGTAGCCTCTGCTAACACAACACTCTACCTCCTCAATGAACCTGACCTTGATAGCCACCTGTGCTGCTTTCTATGTTTTCAATTCCTCGGTACCCTGAGCCAAGTGTCGCTGCACTACCTCCAACTGAATGATTAGCTCCTCCCGAGCTCTCTACACATCCACCAAAACAGCCTCCCAGCCAACACCTCCTCCCAGTGCCTCTGGTACACAGAAAGTCCATGCCTGCACCAACTTCAAGTCTTCTTAACTGGTCAGACTTCACGACTGAAATCCGCAACGACTGGGGGTCCAGGGGGCAGCACCTCCGCGGGGTCCTGGGGCAGCACCCCAGGTGCGCTCCCCCTTCTCGGCAGAAGAAAAGAACACCACCTCAGGTATCACAACCCCTGCAACTAGCAAATCCCAGCCAAAAATCGGAAGCTTCTCAAGTCTACCTTTCCAATTACATCAGCTCACACAGGCGCGCAACTTCTCACACCTCAAGCTCAAAATCTGGAGTCGTCGTCCTTCAAGCTTCCCACAACAGAAAGTCTCCACCCTTCCAAACCCTCAATCACTATTCTAAAGTCTGTTAAAATTCTCTGCTACGAGTATGAACACGGCCGTCCCAAGTACGAAGATGTGAATCGATGGCATTGATTGTATTGCCCAGAACTCCACGGAAATGATCAGCTGCTCCACGGGAATATGGACTCCGCATGTCCAACACCGCGGGGACCCCATAACAAATATCCCATCTCGCCAAACTGTAGCTCCTCTAACACAATCAATCCCATCCGGGAGAGTCGCTATTTTTTTTTTTTTTTTGGTTTTTAACAGCTCCGCGAACTGCTTCCACGGACAGGAGAATTGGCCGCGGGGCAACCTCCCGCGGAGATGTGCTCGCGGGCCATCTCCTGCGGAGAGTTGCCCACGGAACATTCTCCCACGGCCTACATACTTTTTTCTTTTTTTCAATTTTTTTTTCTTTTTTTCTTTTTTTTTTTATAAAATTTTTTTCCAATTTTTTTTTTTTTCTAAAATAAAAATACAGAGGTACCTCAATTTTGCCTCCAGGCATCGCCATTTTGCAACGACAACGACGAGGGAATCATCTGACCATTCTGCAACGGTGACGGCGACAGCATCTTCCTGGCACGATAGGATCCGTTGACTACGTGAGGTACCTCTTGCCCGTCCAACGTCCCCAACTTTACCACTCGATTGTCACCAACCTCCCGAATCTGATATGGTCCAACCCATCTTGCCTTAAACCTTTCCTGTTTTCTTTCATTCCGATCGTTGTACTTGAGTACCAACTGCCCTGGCTGAAACCTGTTGAATTTGAGATGTTTGTCATGCCAAGCCTTACGTCTGTTTTGTGTCACCTCCGTTGCCAACTGTGCCTGCGGCCGTCACATATCTAGTTTATTTCCTTACTGTCGGCACCCTTCAACCAATTTTATGGTGCGATGCATTCTTTTCTTCTTGTGCGGTCCGTTCACCGTGTACCGAACGATGGAATTTTTCTTTTTTTTGAGTCTGTATTGTAAGTCCTTCCCTTCTTCATCTGTAACCTCCTTTGCGTCATCTGCTTCTCTATATTCCTCCGAACACTCATTTTCCTCCTTTTTCTCACCTTCATCGACCCTTAGCATATTACAACTCAGAAAGAGTTCGTAGTCTTCTATTTGCCAATGGTAAAGGCCATTCACCAAGTCTAGGTCGTCATCATTTGATCCTCCTTCTAGTGTCAATACTCCTTCGTCGTTCGATTCCATTCTCCTTCTTCCTTCATCGTCATTACTTTCGTCGTCACTGTTGCCTTCACCTTCTGAGTCTGACGATGCTGCCTCCTCACCTACCATTTGTGTGTGCAGGTCAATTATGAATCTTTTGCCTCCGCGCTCCATTGATAGGGTATTTCGTTTCCAATCATGTTTTACTTTTGCTTGCACCAACCAAGTCCGTCCGAGAATAGCATCATATCCTTTTCTTTTCAATGGAATGACCACAAAATTCAATAAAAATGGTTGCGTACCAATGGTTACCGGTTGCGCCCTCAAGGTTCCTAACGGTTTGATCCCGTGTTGGTCCGCCGTGAGCAACTAGAATGTTGGTGGCCACAGCGTCGGCTTTCCCAACTTCTTCCAAGTATCCTCCCACAACACATTCACACCGGACCCTCCATCGACAATTGTGTCTTTCAGAACGTTTCCCAAAATCCCCATCTCGACGACCGCCGGATGCCGTCCGGATGTGAGTGCCAACAACATTGGGTCTGTTGTCATCACTTCCTTACTGTCCCTTCCTGTGTCCTTCGTGCTAAATATTGACCAGTCATCCAGGAAGGCTTTGAAGTTTCCCACGAACATCCTGTCGAAGAGATGTAGTATAATCCGCTGGAATGTGGTCGGCATTTTACACAACCCGAATGGCATCCGGTTGTACGCGTAGACCCCATCTTCAACGAAAAACGTTGTCTTCAACTTATCCTCGTCAGCTATAGAAATCTGATTGTATCCAAAGAACCTGTCCGTAAAGGAGTAAATTTCATGTCCCGCGACCTCCTCCAGAATGCTATCTGTGAATGGAATCGGAAAAGGATCCTTGATTGTCACTACATTCAGGCATCTGAAATCGACGCATATTCGGATCTGAGTAGTATCCTTCTTCAATGAGATGACTATCGACGACACCCATTCGCTGGTCTGTACCTTGAAGATAATGCCAGCTTCCAGCATCCGGTTGATTTCCTCCGTAACTCGTGCCGCATAGTTCTTATTCATCCTGTACGGTCGCTTTCGTACAAGTATGGCTCCTTCCATCAACGGTATGCGGTGCACACATAATTCCGGCGGTACTCCCTTGAGGTCCTTGTATGTCCATGCAAACACATCCTTGTATTCCAGAAATATCTTGAATGCCACGGCCTTGAGTACTAGATCCCAATTATCTCCGACTAGTACGTTCTTTGGCTCTGCCTCGTCCTCCAAATTCATTGTTTGCAGCGTAGCTCCATTATACTTAATTGTCTCCCCTTCACTGAATGCATGGGCAGGTGTAACATCCAACGGTGCCTCCCCCTCCTTTACTTCAGTAAACTCCTTCAAATATTCGTTCTCAATCGACAGAACATTACAGCTGTGAAATAATTCATAGTCCTCCATTTGCCAGTGGTAGAGACCGTTGACGGAATCCAAGTCGTCATCCGTTCATCCCCCGTCCAATCGAAGGACGCCCTCCTGATTCGGTTCCGTCCGTTGTCTACCTTCATCCTCTTCTCAATCGGAATCTAATGACAAGGCCTCTTCCCCTACCATTTGGGTATGCAAATCAATGACAAAGCGGCGGCCTTTGCTTTCCAGTGATAAGGTGTTCTTCTTCCAGTCGTGTCAAGCTCTTGCTTCGATAAGCCATCCGCAGCCCAGGATGGCATCGTACCCTTTCCTCTTTAACGAAATCACCACGAAATCCATCAGGAACGGCTGAGTGCCAATGGTTACCGGCTGTGCCATGAGAATACCCAGCGGTTTAATGCCATGTTGATCGACGGTCAGCAACTGAAATCTCGGAGGCCACAATGTCGGCTGTCCAAGTTTCCTCCAGGTTTCTTCCGGCAATACATTTACGTCGGACCCTCTGTCAACGATTGTGTCCGTGAGAACATGTCCAAGGATATAGACAATGGAACAGAATAGCAGAATTATATTCGCATATGCCAGATATTACATTATGCTTCATAAGATGAATGATAGAAGATGATTCATGATGAATTACAATGATCTCAGACGGGATATAAATACTATCCGCCGAACCTTCCCGAAGGAATCCGTCGACCACAAACATTATGTCCGCTACAAACTATTTACCCGTCGGCTACAAAATACAGAAACACCGACGACAATTAGCCCGTCGGCTACAGAAACACCGCCAACAATCACTCCGTCGGCTACAGAAACACTGACAACAATCCAGTCGGCAACGGCACCAAATGTTTACCGTATGGGTAAAATAAATGAACGCATACAGACAATGGAACAGAATAGCAGAATTATATTCGCATATGCCAGATATTACATAATGCTTCATAAGATGAATGATGGAAGATGATTCATGATGAATTACAATGATCCCAGACGGGATATAAATACTATCTGCCGAACCTTCCCGAAGGAGTTCGTCGGCCACAAACATTATGTCCACTACAAACTATTTGCCCGTCGGCTACAGAATACAGAAACACTGACAACAATTAGCCCGTCAACTACAGAAACACCGCCGACAATCACTCCATTGGCTACAGAAACACTGACGACAATCCAGTCGGCAAACACAGTTTCTACCTACGACACAGTTAACCAACCCAAACCAGGATCCTAATGGAACCAAAAACTTAGGCGAAAAAAATGTTTTTTTTTTCAGTTTTCAACCATGTAATTGTAAGCAATTTTGCAGACACTGAGAAGGACCGTAACTCTGGCTACATCATATGCTGTAGAAAAACTTTCTCAGATTCATTGCCTTGCTGAGCCTTGTATAATAATACTAATATTGGTTAAAACTTAAAACATTTTAGTAATCAAGGCCTATAGTAGAATTAAAAATGACTACAAGGACATTGTTCTTGAAATTGTTAGAAACAAGAGTAATTTCTCATGCTATGATCTTAATATCTGGTTGTTTACTATTTTCATGATTCATCCATCAAAAGAAATTTATCATATAAGAACAGATTTTTCTTTAATTATGCAAGAAATGTGTGGCCAGCATACAAACAACAGACACCAAAGTTTATAAAAAGTGCACCACATCATAAACAGGAAAAACAACCATACAAAAAACGAGTTAATTTCATTCAATAACAGAATAGATATTGATGTAAAATGCAAAAAATACATAAATTGAAAAATTGAATCAACAAGGAATATACTATACTATGAAAAATCATTTGAAGCAAGCAACATAAAATGTCTCTTTCAATATAAAATTTTTAATTCTCAATAAAAAGTGTGAAATAAGAAGAAAGACCTCTGAGATCAAGTTCCACAACATAAGGTGTCACATTCAACTCCTTGAAAACATTCTTTGCACGTGCACAGTACCTGCCGCCAAGTCATAGGAGAAGCATGAGGGCCATTTTTCACTTTGTCAAGCATCAAATTAGTCTAATACTCTAATTAGTTAAAGCAAAGCATAACTATCATGTGTCAGACTTTGGCTGGTAAAAGCTAACATCACAATTCGTAACTTCATTACTATTTAGGAAAATTTTGCATTTTTTCATTTCAATCCAACAAATTGTCTGTCAAACAAAATTAAAGTTGCTGAGTTTTTCTCTATCTGGCAAATGTAATTTAGTGTCAACTATATCTAAACTAATTACAAATTTGGCCCTATCGCATTTGATTATTCATTTAACTAGCTTATTTGTTAGTGTAGGTTTAGTTTTGCTTATTATAGTCCAGACTCCAAACACAGTCAAATGCAACTGCATTTTCAAGTTCCAAGTGTGAAATAAATCAATTATACTTTTCAATTGTAATATTTATGAAAGCAAGCTATTCCTAGTTGTGAATGGATATTAATCTTTCTTTATGCTTTTTCTTTATGGTTTTCTAAGTATGTTGCATAATAATTATTCCATCTCTAAAGCTAGAAGCCACACACTCAATCACAACAGTTTTATAAAATACAAAGCTTTCATTACTGACATTCTTTCAAATTTTGAAAACTTTGTTTAGAATTTCAGACTAAATAAGATTAATATTCCTACATGAGATAGCCTCACAGTTTCAAAAAGTACAGTGCTTTAATTATGTATATTTCTTGCATATCAAGTTTAAAACTAATATAAATATTTTACACTTATTAAAAGTTAATAAAAATAATGTAATATTATTAAATTTGAATATATTCTAATAACATTTAAAATACCATAATATAGAAGCTATTAAAAATAAAATAATATTATTAAATTTGAATATATTCTAATAAAATTTCAAATACTATAATATAGATATATTTCAAAAAAAAAAAAATTATTAAGAATATAAATAATAAACATGTCAAGTTTTATATTTTAAACAATAATTTTTTTTGAGGGGGCATCACACTATTCATTCCTTCCATTCCTGACTTCGTCACAATCAATTCATCCCATTTGTTGTTCATGCATTCTCATGACGGACAAAAGAGCAAGGTCAACTATTTCAAGGACAACCAGAGTGGATGGCAAGGCCAATGGAGTTCGTATCCGCTCAACCCTTTGTCCTCCATGAAAATTTCTGAATATTGTTTACTAAAAAATGCCTGAACCTTCTTCCGTATGAACATTACAGCGAACTTGAGCAAGTTTTTTAGATTTTGCCAAATTTTGAACTTCATATAGGAAGTTTAATGAACCCTATGACTAAGGGCAGAGGGACAAACACTCTCTCCATCTCATCACATATATTGCTCAAACTTGCCAATGACTAAATATCACTTATCACATATGCACCCCATTACCTGTTTTTTTGTCGTCTATCAAGTAAATTCTATCATGCAAATTTTCTTACTAGAGTTTTTCCAAAAAACTAACCTAAACACTCATCCAAAACTTCGAAACAAAACCTACATATACACTATCTCTATTAGGCCCAAATATTGTACCCTATCCTCAACCTGCACATTGCTCATGGCACGTCTTGTTCTACATTGGAGCAAGTCTATCCGTCCTACCATGTGGAACAATCCAAACAACACCAAGGAATATTATTGGTATTAATGGTTTCTTTTTGTCAAAAAATGCATGCCTAAAAGACCCATCCTCACACCTTTTCACTAGACATAAGCTAGCACCAAAAATCAAAGATGATAAGTTGGTCTTACAATTATCTCAGATCCCATTAATTAATTTTGTCGCAATCACTTCTTATTAGTGGAACATATGTATTTCATAAAGCACCATAACTCGTTACAGTCTGTCATGAGTTATAAGCTTTGAAGGGGCATATGTATACAACTTTTTGCTTTTAGATCTCAACACATTAACCTCCTAAAGCACATGTTCACACATGCCAAAATTGATGCAAGACCATTTTCAATACTTTGTGAGAGATGTGTCATCAATTGTCATCATCATATCACCTTTATGTCAACAAATTTGCCACCTTGTCCATTGATTTTTCCTCTAGCTTGCTTTCTCATTGAGGTTTGTCAGTGATCAATGTCTTTGGCCCAACCAAAGGCATTGTATAGTAGCAATTTTTAGTTGATGTCCTTGGACAGCTAAAGTCATCAACTCAAACATAGACTTTAGGTTTTAGATTCATATACACGAGATCCCCCTTTTGATTATTTTAAAGATGACATCAATTCTCTTGCATATACATCTTCCTTTCAAGAGAAGAGTATTTAAGGTTACAAGAGCTTGTATTACAGAAGACAAATCTATGCAAAGGTCTTGAAGATTGAAAAGTAAAGACAGACTACCGAAGTATACTAAGCCTTTGGAATCCCCACTATATTCTATTATGAAAAAATATAAAATAGAGAATGATTAACAAGATATTTGATATTAAACAAAGGAGGGAAACTCTCCTTAAACAAGAATTGTAAAAGCTTTATCTATTAAGGAAAAAAACAACTAATAAAGCAAAAGGATAAGAACTAAAAGAATAGAGAACATTCCTAACTCTATCCTAGAGACTCATTAATCATTATATACTAGATTAAACAATATGCCTCAATACTCTCCCTTAATGGTCAATCTACTAACTACACCAAATCTATCCCAGAATTTTACAAACTTTTCAAGACTCAAAAACTTGGCATGAACGTTTGCAGCTTAATCCTCAGAAAGACAATACTACAACCGATCCGCCTTGTACATGTTGTCTGATGAAATGACAAGGAAGCTCCACATGTTTGGTGCAATAGTGGAAGATCAAATCTTGGCAAGCCTTAGTACCCTTGATTGTCACAAAACAAGGGTGAAGGTCCTCACAAAACAAGGGTGAAGGTCCTACTTAAGACATTTTCATGTCTGAAAGCATCCTTTAAAGCCATAATACCTTACTTGTTTTTATTATTCCTCAATACTCTCCTTCAATAAAGGAAGAGCTATGCTCGTTCCAAGATTAACAACATATTCAAAAATTAGAATTTCTATCATTGGCAGAACCTGACAAATTTAAAACCGTGAACCCTCAAGCTTGGAGGAAATGGATGGAAACACATTGTCTGTTCAAGATATCACTCAGGTGTCTCACTTGTACTTCAAATTCATACTTCTGGTTATCCAATCTGACTGTAACTCATATGACTACAATTAGATCTTTTGTTTTACAAAAGAGATTTAAATGTAGTTTTCATAAATCTCTATTTCAGATGGATATTTTTATATTTTCCTGTATAATGTGCTGGATAAATTGAAAATAATTGAATACAAGTTATCAGTTTGAATTTCTGGGGTAAAATCTAGAAATAATATTCCAGGGCAATATCTCAGAACCCTACTAAGCTTTTCAGTGTTATGTCCACCATATCTTCCTCTTCTATCTTGTGGCCTATGGCTCACAATGGATACTGGATGTCTTTGATCTTCATCAATTCTACTGAAAAGACATTTTCTCATCCATCATGATTCAGAAAAGACTTTTTTTTAGGGAGAAGGCCCTACCTTTATCTGACAGCTTGTGCAAATTTTATAGGTACTTCCAAGTTTCTGCAAAGGCTTTTCATGTTTGAATCTCTGAAAGCATTTCATCAATCCTTGATAACTTTATCAACATGACGACTTCTAGATCACGCTCATCAAACATGAGCTCCTCTTTACCCAAACCTCTGGTGGAGTGTTAGTATCAAGGATGATATTATAGAGGAATTTGTACTTGAAGATCATGATCATGTGTTGTAATTCTTAGCAGCGAAGTGTTTGTTGCCTTTCAACATGATGTCTTCCCTCCCACCAAGGGGTATTTATAGAAAATTAAAGAGCCCTAGTTTTACAAGATCTGAATTTTCTTGCTAATAAAATATAGAAAAAAACAATTAGATTTTTCTCAATCAAATCCTGGGCACTAAAAAGCAGAAAATGTGTAGTGAACCCCACATTTTTATAATAAATTGCCAAAAATTAGGTCTGTAACATGCCAAAACTCATGATTAAATGAAAATCTCATCATAAAATTTCCAAATAAATGCCTTAGCCACAGTTTTAGAATGTCACTGCAATTTTTGCAGAGATGGAGCAAAATTTGTAACACAATTTGCAGATGAAAATATGGTTACAATTTTTCTAGTAGAAATTAGCATATTTTCACGTAAAAAATACTGCAAACTTCAAAAATAACAATTGTGACTTTCAATCAAAAATAACCCATGATTTTCAACAAAAAAAGAAGTCATGATTTTGGACAGAAAACCCTGTGTGATTTTTGCATACAAACTCTTCAACTTGTACTTAACAAATCCATAAAGTACCATATTATTCTATGTGACTCTCCTTTGGCACATTCTATGTCACAGGTGTGCAAGTTGTGGCTGCTGGAAGCAGTTTGTAGAACACCACACGTCCTCAAATTCCAAAGCTAAACTTGGGCTTTCAAACCGTATTATAAAAAATATAACACGGAGAACGATTAACAAGATTCCAATACAAAAATAGAAGCAAAACTCCCCCTGTTAATGGGGTTAGGAAGGATGATCTTCCTCTTGATCCCTGAATTGGAATAATGTGGCAAGATCCTAAGCAAGGGTAGATTAAAGTGAATTGCGACAGGGCCTCTAAGGGGAATCATAGTCCTAGTAGACCCGAATGAATAGCACACGATCACACTGGCAGAATTTTGGCCTAAAAATTGAAATCTATGGGTCATACAATGAATATATTGCAGAATTTAGGACAGCCCTCATTGGCCTAAAACATGACCTCGAGTTGAATGTGAATCAGATGCATCTTGAGGGAGATTCCTTAATCACAATAAATGCAATGCAACGAAACTCTGCTCCTAATTGGAAACTGACTCAATAGTCGAGGCCAATTAAGGCCCTCATTAATAGATTCATAGAATTCAAACTAACACATATGTATCATGAAGGAAGAACCCTTCTTGATGAGAGTGCCAAAAGGGCAGTCAACAAACCTCCTAGCTGACCTAGCGTCAACACTCCTGCAAATAAGAGGGACAAATGATGGCATTGGCATTGGGTGGTGACTGGCACTTGGGCTGTTGTCAGTTCATAATAACTACAAGTGGTGACGAATGCTGCATACATAAAGGCTCACAATCACATGTCTTAGAGGAATGCAACACATTTAACACTAGGAGTGATGCGAAGAAGGGAGGTGGACATGTTGTTAGGCACAATGGCCAACTTGCTAAACCATTATCATGGAGCCATCGTCAATTCTCAAAAATGCGTTAAGTGCTTAATTCCCACTAAATACCCTGGCTACTCTACAAATTTGAGAGCTATGACATGATGGATCTAGATAAATGTGAGTAGTGGTGAGATGGCTTTGGGAAGGGAGATTATGCTGTCATGATGACTAAGTTAAGATGCATATTTATTGCCCTCGATTGTGGAGGAGAATTCACTTTGTTGGCTCTAAAATTATCTGGCATTCAAGGGTGAAAATGAAGACTCTGATTCAACTAATTTCTACGAAGCATCAAATGGTATTTTTTGGGAAAGTCATTGAGAAGTGGCTCAAGATGATTCTCACACTAGCCATTGTTTGACGATCCATACTGCGGAAACTATTTTGGGAAATGAATTGACTGGGCCTAATGGCAATGATCCTGTCCATCATTCTTGACGTCAGGGAATTCAAGGACGGGGCATTGTTGTTGTGCCAAATACTCTTCAAGAAGCACTACTTAGTGAAATTGAGAATGAATTAGCAAACACTAAGAATGATAGACACATTCCCTGCCCACAAGTCTACTACACAGGTTACACATCATGGGATAACAGTGAAGAAGTTGCCTCTACTCCCTGCCATAGAGCCAATGTCCTTCAAAGGGAGAACGCCAATCATCTCCAGGAACATTGTATTCCTAAAAAAGCTTACAGGTATCATGAAGAACAAAGGTGATGATTGGTTGCAGCAGTAAATGAGGATCAAAAGCCTTGCCACCAGTGATGAAGAGGAAGAAGAAATTGGAGCCGACATAACCACGACGTTGGGGATGATGTTGGTTCAGCCCCATTGAATGCTACCAAGTTTACCATTCATGAAGATTGTGGTCTAGGCTGCCTTGTAAAGGCTAATGTAGTTAGTCTGGCAGTATGTTAGGTGAAATTATGGGATAATAAAGACACCACCTTATATGTTGGTGAAGGGTGAGGTAGTGAAGTCACTGTTGTGTCAGGCGACTGGCCTAAGGTCTGGTATGTATCAAGACTATGGGAAGTTATAAAGGCTTTCATGCCTATTTATCAACAATGTACTACGTTTTTTAAAACTTAATACAATAGGTGCTCCCCTAGCAGCTATTTACCTACCAAAAAAAAGAAGCAAAACTCGCCTTAAATAAGAGTTGCAAAAGTCTTATCCATAAAGGATAAGAGCCACAATTGATAAACCAAAAAGGATAAGAAAGACAACAAAAAGGCTAAACAATATTCCTAAAATCTATTCTAAAGACTAATGGGCCATTATATACTAAATTTTAGAATGATACTGAATATGGTTTAGTTAAGCCATCTATTTGTCTTGATTTCCCTTCTACAACCATCTCTCACAAGAAGTCACAAGCCAAGGGTAAGATCATAACCTCAATTTCATTTGTAGTGAGTGTTTGTTGTTCATGTATTAGCCTTTAGGTAGTATGGTGTTGCTATTTACTTTACTTCTATCATCTACATTGTTTGTCACCAATAGCCCTTTGTTACCACCTAGTGATATTTTAGTCTCCATAACTCTTATTTAACACCTTATGGGACCCTCGTCCTATAAACAACTCTTCTTATAGCCTCAAACTATACTGAAGGCTAGCATCTATGAATATTTATATTAGTCTTCTACTTTTTTCCTATTTAGTAGATTATCATAGTATAGGGACTTAATTTAGGTTCAACAATAGGTGGTAAAGTTTTGAGTTGTAAAAGTTTGCAAAGTAGCTTATATGTAGTTGCAGGAATATGCATCTCCAGCCCCACGAGATGCTACTCTAGGCATGTGATGCTCTCTAGTACCAGAGAAGGGTATAGAGTTGTCTCTCATGACAGAAGATGTCCCGTTCATGTATTGACACACTTCTCTTTACAAAAATCACAAAATGGGAAAAAGAACCTAAAAACATGACTATTAGAAGAGATGGATAATTACTACTTTATGCCTATTTTGGGCAAAAAGGATTACAATTTCATTCTTATTTTGAGAGTAGAAATGATGACAAACACAAATATCAAATGCCATGGTAGACAGCAAGCAGCAAAGAAATCTCATAAAAGCAACAGCTATAGAGGTAGACTTCCAGATTCAATTTTCATTTTTTCATTGTCCTCTTTAGTGTTAAGTTGAAAATTTATAACATGGTATAAATTTCAGTCAAGTTTTAAAATTTTAGTTAATAAATTATGAAGCTTTTGCCATGTAAAATCTAAATTGTATTTCAAGTTTAAGTTTAGATTCATGTTAAAAATTTAAACTTGTAAACTTAAAAAGTTTTGACTTTAAAATTTAAACTTAATTATTTGGATATCACTTTTAATTTTTTACCAGATTGTATATATGATTGATTACTTATATGTATGTATATATGCATATGGCATCTCCAAGTACCCATATCCTTTAATGTACCAGTACTGCACTCACTTACCTGTAGCAGTGTGGCAGTACCAAGCTCCTAGCAACCTTGAACTTACGCAAAGTGGCTTTTAAGCTTTTTAAATGACTTTCCCTGTTCCTATGAAAAATGAAAGGATTTTGCTACCATTGCAAGTCAACTTGATCCAATTTCCTATTTCATTCTTTATCCTTTTCTTGATTTCTTAACAATGTCTGACATGCAAATTTCGCTTTTTGCTTGCACAGGAATTATATTTGATATAATTACAAAATTGCTTTACAGAAACAGCTGCAAGTCACTTGACAATCTATAGAAATGATTAGTGCAAGAGAAACCAAAAAAATTAGACAGTGCAATAACTCAGGCAGAAGTTGCTTATTATCATGAAATAGAAGCAGCACATTCAACTTACAACTGGTAGTTTGTGGCAGAAAATCTAAAGAATTATGAATATGGAATATTTTCTGATTGAAGTACAAAATAGTAGTAACACACAAGAACATGCAGATCACGAGGCACATAAGATGGTTAAAGGCATCTAGAGCAAAGCAATATGGGGGTATAGAAAATGTGGATCAATCTAGAGATGAAACAATTTAAAGCTGGGGATTTTTGTCATGGCAATTTATATAAGAAAAGGTTTCCTTGGAGAATACGATATATTTGCACAAATAAAATATCGGACTACACAAGATTTTAAGGAAATTTGAGGATAATATCTATCAGGTTGAATTAGGGAAGGAGTTAAGATTATTTCAATAGAATATAGTGGACCTGTATCAATATCGTTCAGGAGATGAACCCAAAGAATCAAAAATCAGAAAGATACAGCTGCCCGTAACTAAACAAGAAGAACTAGTGAAGACATTCGTTGAGAAGGCTACCAAGACCAGACATATGACTTACAAACAATGCCCAATAAAATTGAAGGGAGATTAGTTCTAAAAGCATGTGCTTTATGTCTTAAAGCTACCTCTTTGCAAATATCTATGTAATTTGATTGTATATTACTATATTAGGATCTAAATATTTCCCATAACACCTAACAATTTATGTTTCTGAGTTAACAACAAGACTCCAATCAATTACATGTACAATTTTTTGCTGTAAATTATTCATGTCATCTAAAACAATTTAATCCTTAGACTTTTATATTTACAGGACTCAGTCCTTGCCAGACTCGGCGAGTCCCGAAGCAAGCCAAAATCGGCCGAGTCAAGGCTGACTTGCCGAGTCCGTCAAGCAAACTCGGCTGGCAGTCAGCGTCCGAAAGGGACCAAAAAAATTTTTTTTTTTTGTATGCAAACATTCTAAAGCATGAGTTAGACCTAAAAAGGTGATTCTATCACTTGCAAATACAAAGAATAGAGAAAGAAGAGTTGAGGGAAGAGTATTGGGGTTTTGGGAGATAAATTAACAAATCGGTTGGCTCTCATCTATCGGTTGCTGATTGTTTGTGCCACTTTGTAGCTTACATATAAGCACTGAGAGGAGTTCAAAGAAGCAATTGGAGGAGGCTTCTTCAAACTTGGGTTACATTTCCATTTCTAGAGCAAATCTGAAGAGGTAAGATAGTTTTTTTTTTTCTTATTATTTTGCAAGAAAAAATTGCATTCATAAATCTTTTTATATTTGCATGTGTTTGGACTCTTTAGATTTGTTCCATTTTATGGTGATGAAAAACTTGAAAAGTAAGCAGCCTTAGTGTTTGAAAATTGGATTTTCTATATTCTAATTTCTAAATGTTTTTTTTGTTTTTATGGTATATTGTAGCAGCAGCAACATCATGTCTCAACCTGAGGGTACTGGAACTAGGCTTAAAACTTACCCTGATACTGACCCTAGTGTAGTACCAAGGGATAGGGCTTGGAAACATGCTATTCCTAGGCATAAGAAAGGAGTTGTGACATGTTGGCATTGTATGATAACATATAATGGGGGAGGCATTAAAAGATTGAAATATTACCTTGCACATATACGAAAGCGTGATATCAAAAAATGCAAGGAGGTATCTCAAGATGTTATCTGTGATATGCAAGCTCTCTTAGAGGAATCTTTAGAGAAGAAAGAATTTTTAAAAAAAAGCAGCAAGAAGAGATGGCACAATTAGCTGAAACTAGAAGCGTAGAGGGCTCTTCAAGTTATCATAGACCTGGTCACCCTCCAATTCCACCTTTTTCTACTACTGCATCTCAAACTGTGAGCATTGGGCCTCAGGTGCATAAGCAAAGATCCTTACTTGATTCCATCTTTGTTCCACACACAATTGCAGGTGCACAACCATCACTTGAGAGCATGGCTTTGAATAAGGAGAAGCATAAGCAAGCAAAGTTGGCACTTGGAGATTTCTTCTTCTACAACAACCTTCCATTTAATGTAGCAAGGTACTTATAATTTTAATTTTTAATTTGTATGTCTTCCCTTGCTTGCATAATAAGTATACTTACATTGTTTATTTAATTTGTTTTGACTTTTAGGTCTCCTTATTGGCAAATTGTCATAGATGTTGTTACTGTTTGTGGTCCGGGGTTCAAAGCCCCTAATGATGAGGAGCTAAAAGGTCCTATTTTGGCCCATCGCATTGCTGATGTAAAAGTTGAAATTGAGGAGCAGCATAAAGTATGGGTCACAAAGGGTTGCACCATCATGACCAATGGTTGGACTAATACAAGAAATAGAACACTGCTGAATTTTCTTGTCTCCTCATCAGGTAATTCAATATTATACTTAGAAAGTTGGAATATAATAATTTAGTAGTAAATTGATTAATAATTGTGATTGTACTAAATTTATTTATTTTTTCTTAGGTTCCACGGTGTTTTTGAAATCAGTTGATGCCTCAGGGAAGACCAAAAATGTTGAGTATCTTTGTGAGGTAATGGAGGAAGTGTTGAAGGAGGTGGGAGAGAAAAATGTAGGCAAATTGTGACAGATAATGAAGCAAATTATGTTGTTTCTGGTAAACTTCTTATAGAGAGGCACCGCCACTTGGTTTGGACCCCTTGTGTTGCCCATTGCCTTGACCTCATGTTGGAGGATCTAGATAAAATTCCTTGGATAAAAAAATCTGTAAGAAAGCAAGGAAAATTTGCAAGTTCATATATAATCATGCCTGGGTCCTCAACCTTATGAGGCGATACACAAAGAATCAAGAGTTGTCAAGTCCAGTGGTCACTAGATTTGCAACAAATTTTCTCACGTTGAAATCTTTTCTTAACGCAAAGGCTGGTTTGAAAGGTATGTTTGTATGTGAGGAGTGGACAAATTCATCATATTCAAAGCTCAATGCAGGAGTTGAGGTGGTTAATCAGGTTTTTGATGAGAGTGGCTTTTGGAAACCCGCCAAAGAGATTGTGGAGATAATTTTCCTTTGTGTGCTCATTTCCATTTCATTTCACTAGTTTTGTTAAAGTTTTAAACACTTGTTTATGTTTATTGACATTCACATTGTTCATTTTTAAATGGAAAACTTAAAACTTAATGTTTTGTTTTTCACAATGATTGCAGCTCAATAGAGCCTCTTATTGTCATCCTATGGATTGCTAATGGAGAGAAGCCCTCAATGGGTTACATTTATGAGGGCATGGATAGTGCAAAAGAGGTCATTCGAGCTTTTTATGTAGGGAATCATGAAAAATATGGTCCCATATGGGATGTCATTGATAAGCAATGGCACAATCTACTTCATAGGCCCATACATGCAACTGCCCACTTTCTTAATCCAGCATACCAATTCAGCCCAAATTTTAAGGCTGATGAAGAGGTGTTGAGTGGTCTCCATGATGTTATAGAGAGAATGTCACCTAATGCAACTGTTGAAATAGTTATAGTCCATGAGATAGAGATGTATAAGAAAAAACTAGGAGACCTATTTTCACGAGACTTATGTAAGAAAAATCGGGCAAAACTGATGCCTGGAAAAAATATATGATTCCAAATTCTAAATTCTATTTTATTACCACTTTAGAATCTAGAATCTAGATTGATAAAGTCAAATTTATATAACTGATTTAAAATTTTCTTGCTTTAGATGTATGGTGGGAGATGTTTGGCAGTAAGGTGTCAAATCTATAGAGGATTGTAGTTTGTATCTTGAGCCAGCCATTTAGTGCTTCAGGATGCGAATGCAATTGGAGTATGTTCGAGCACATAGACTCAAAGAGGCACAATAGGTTGACAGCAAAAAAGTTAAATGATCCTGTTTTTATTCACTACAACCTTCGCTTCCGCCACAAACAAATTATATTAGAGAAGGTTGATATACAAGCAGAGTGGAACGCAAAGGTCGATGATCTTGTCTTAAATGAGGACGACTTGGAGTGGGTTGATCAATTTGATTGAAAGGCAGAGGCAGTGGCGATGGTAGTGGAGGAGGCTAGAGCACAAGGAGACCCAGTGCAAGACCCTGAGGCCAAGAGTGATGGATCTGACTCTGATGATGAGGATTATGAGGATGAGGATGAGGATGAGGATGAGGATGAGGAGAAGGATCATGTCACTGAGGTTCAACCTTAGACACAGGGAGAGAGGATGGCTCTAGAGGCTTCCATGACCTATCTTAGGTGTACTCATAGGAAGACATAGGCTACTATGAGCCTTTCTTTTGATATATGTTTTGAACATTTGATTCCATGGATTGCATATTCCATGGATATTGAGATATTGTAGACATTTGATAGTTACACTATATTTCAAATTCCTATTATGTTATTCACTTTAACTTCATGTAATTTCTTTCAAATATTCGCATTTATACTTATGTAATCTATGAAAAGTTGTATATGTGTACAAAGTAGCTTCTATTTATCTCAATTATTGTGTATTTGATGTTAGTTGGCTTAATGATGCATGAAAAAAACTTAAAATCCTTAAAAATCTTTGAATTTCAAGGGTTTTTTAATTTGCCAAGTCCTTGTTCAGTCCTTGCCGAGTCTGGCCGCCAAGACCGAGTCTAAGCCAAATTTGGGCCTGATAGAGTCTAAGCCAAGTCCAAGGCTGGTAACACTGATTGTGTCTACAACTAATCCTGATTTTGAAAGGGAGACTTTGTGGACCTATTGATAGCTTCATAAAGAAGATATATTTAAGTATCACTTTGCAGATGAAAAAATTGTGAGGCCAACTCAAGATTTTATAAATTAGTCATGCTGAAGGTGTTTAGAAAACCAAATTATCCATCACACCTTGTAGATGCCTGATTGTGAAAGAATCATCTGTGAGTTCCCTGTTCTGACCTAATTTGGAATGAAGAATGAGCTGCAAGATAAGTTTTCTCGAATGTATCTTAATGAATAAGACAATTGTCAAAAAAGGATGTTCACTTCTAGCCATTTATAGAAGACTATAGAAATTTGAGTAAAATGACACAAATGGACTATGGAAAATAATATTGAGTTCGTCTCAAATGTGGTAAATTGTTTATAGCATTGTTTTGCAATCAAAATCATTAATAAGAACTAGGATCAAGTACTCTTAAAAGTTAAAAGAATTGCTGGCTCTCACCAAACTAAGGCTATTTCATTCAAGAAAACAAAAAATTAAGAAAAAAGAAAAGACAATATCCATCTTCTCATGCTTTTGAACATTATGAGTTCCATCTTTCACACCACCCTTTACGAATTTCTAATCACTTCCAAATTCTAAATTACACATGTCAGGGGCCATAACCATCTCAGAAAGAAAACTTCTTTCTAGACACGAGCATGAGTAGCCAGTGAGCAGTAGCTGAATTCCAAATTTCCATCAATTGGCAGATTCTCTTATTCTTTTTGTTTTTCAGCAAAAGGTTAAAAGCCTAAATATATATTAATATTATAGAAGTAGATGTTCCATACAAGTCTTGGCTCTCTGCAGCCATGATTCTTCATTACAATCCAGTTTTGACCAAAATATACTGATATGCTAAACTGAAATACTAGAAATTATATATACTGTTACATCCCAATTTTTGACCTAATTTAAAATATAGCCGTTGAGGTTCACATGAAGTCAGTTGACAGTTAAATTGGTTATAATCCTGTGAAATGATAAGATGGTTAGTCGTTATAATTATTTATCACGAATACATGAAATTGAATGGGCAATTAGCCGTTATGATTATTTATAACTTGTAATGATAATAGGATTTAATTACGAAGAATCTCCTTGCAGGAAATACATCGAAGGGGTGGAAGCATTGTCAGAAAAGAATTAGGCACAGGAGCATCACCATCACTGGGCAGATGGGTTGAGGACCTAGCAACTCGAAAATAGAATACATCTGTGGGACCCGCATGAGTTATTTAATAAATAATTTAATCCAAATAATTGAATTATAAAACGTACCTCAAAAGAAGTTAAATAATCTTTCATCATATTATATGTCTATATACGTGCATATAGATATAAAAATGATTTGGCACCATTATATTTTAATAATTTAATATTAAGTGATGTTTGCATGTACATATATAAATATAAGATCATAATAATATTTGAATTATAATAACATTTGAATTATTATAATATTCGAACTATAATCTTCCAATTCTATTCTTTCCATTTTAATATTATTTCTTTTAATCGATTGACACTTTGCATGATAAATCAATTTAATATTTGGCAATTCGAATTGTCTTATGATCTTCCAATTTTATCTACCAACCATTTAAATTTTCTTTGTTTTACTCGATTTTATATTTATAATTTTGAATCGGTTATAATCTTTTGAAACTGACGGAAGCCAAAGAGTCTTTTTAAGACCTTTTTATATCTTGAGTCGGATGGAGATTAGAAGATGCAAGAAACTCTCATATCCAACTTCTATCGTTTCCTGACACCCGATTTATATATTTTCAGACATCCGAGATTTATATTTTTACATGGCGTCTGACATTTAGTATTTCTTGATGGACGACCTTCCATTTGTATTGCCAAGTCTTGGTTTTATTGTGACCCCCAGGTGTTATTCTGATTCGAGAGAGGGAGCCATCATTTAAATCTTTTCCATATACTCGACTTCCTACCTGCAGTGATTTACAACCTTGCCAATCGATACTTCAGCCTTCAGCACATCGATTTCAAGTTTTATTTGTGATGACTTCCTGCAATAATGTTTGTAAAGATTTGATAAAGCAAACTGTCGTACAGGTATACTTGCTGGGGATGAAGTTCCTATTCACTGTGGTGACATCTTTAGGCGAATGGAGGAGAATTGAATCCATTCAATTGGAAAATTCTCAAGCAACTCCGAATTCCTAACAGGTCATGGGATTATCATTCCATTATGTTTATTTATTTCTATAGCAGCCAGCTAGGCTCAGGCTTATCTTTCTTACCCATGATTACGTTATAAGCTTGTTGAATAATCTATGATACGATTAATGAACCTTCTTCCTACTTCATAGTTTCCTGATTTATCATAAAAGGAGTTGAATTGTATCTCTCATGGGAGAGTTTTCCAATGCAATAAACCTGAAATAAAAGTACAATAACATCAAATTTCTTAGCAGCAATTCTCAGCATTTAACGTGATGATATTTTGTTTTGAATTTACAGATTGACCTTTTTTTAAAATTTAACCTCGTTCTTGGCAAGTGAAAGCCAAGTATCCATAGTATGGATCCATAAATTTTTTTTCAATCACTGGATATTAGAATTAAACAACCAATTCTGATAGAACATAATCATGTAATCACAAATTGCGATATGTTGGAATATATGTAAATTATGAAACAGTTGGGAATCAACCAAAAGAGCAGGTTGTTCTGAGAATTCCAAACACCTGGGACTCACCCGGCTGTGTAGCCAAGGGAATGGGTGATCAAGTGAGAGAAAGGAATCTACAATAATATGAATCAATATCAGTTATGACATAACAAGATTTAATGTATTTAAAAGGAAACATTTAATGGCTCATGCAAGATCCTGTTTAATGTATCTCCTACAGTGAAGTCGAGAGTTGCGGTTAATACCAAGATGCTCATAGGATGACTAGATGATCCCTGTCTATTCCGGGTAGGGCAAGCCTTTCTTATTAGAGATTGTGTGGGGATAACGTTATGGTCCGAGGTTGGGTGGTTAAGCCCTTGACAATGTTTCACCTCTCGCCAAGTTGTCAGACGTACAACAGACAAAGATAAGATATACATTAAATTGATTGTCGAAATAGGTATTAACACTTTATGATATATATGCAAGAAGGTAAGATTGATTGAGTTATATTATTGTGCAGTTATTTTTACACCTAGATGTGAGAGATAGATTTATGGACTGTTTTCATGAATGAGCATATTTTCTAAGCTTGAGTTATTGCCACAGTTAAGCAATTGGATGGAAAGAAATGATACAATGGTATCTGAAGCCCTAATTGGATATAATGGTATCTGAAGCCCTAATTGATTCAGTGGTATCTAATGCCCTAAATGATCCAATGATAATCGATGCCCTAATCAATACCATGAAGCAACCTTCCAATGTTTTTGGGTTCAAATTCCAAGGTATGTGGTTTTTAATTTCTATAGTAAATTCATTGATGGTGTTTTAAGTTCTTAGTTAAGAAATTATGTTTAACTATCTTTAACTGTCAAACCCTCTTCACATGAACATGACTGATATAATTGTCTTCCTATGAAATGAAGTAATAACTATATTATCTCGAGTATGTTAGTTGTTAATTAAGACCCAGGAAAACGGGATGCTACATATACCTACGACCGTTCATGTGCTAAACAGATGGAAACAAAATGGCTTGTGAACTAGCAGCCATCATTCAAAATATCGAATATAATCAAAAGCTCTATTCCCAAACGTTGATTAATTTAGCATGAAACAAAACTAGACCCCAACTAGGCTCATAACCTTCAAGTCACAGGTTCAAATCCCATCTCTACATGGGGGTGGGGGCAAGTCCTCAACCTTTCGTAATTGAGATGATGGAATCGATGTCTCAGATGCGACAAATCAAACTCTGCATCAATATGCACAAATTGGTTGTTCGATATGCACAAATCGGCAGTTGAAATCTTGACTAATTGGTTAATTTGCCCAAAAATACCCTGATGAGAGATCCATTTGACCCTCCACACCCAACCTCTTGTTATTGATCCCAACGATTCTGGTCACCTCACTTGCCCCCATCCAACTACAATGAGAGAAGGTTGAGGACTATGGATATGAATTTGGATCTCAATCTAGCCCCTCTTGCCAACTTCTTGTTTAAGACACTCTCCTCAGCTATAGTTGGGGAGTCCAGAGTGATGATGAAGAACTGTCGCAAGGAATGCTTGTGGCTAGGCCAGCACTGAAATAAACCCTCCCATGCAACCTCCCCCTGAACGCACATTAGTGATGTGAGTCAAGTTTCAACTAAACTAGTGTTGTTCACCCAGAACTATAGTTTAGTTCCCTCCCAACCCGAACGGCACATCCTCCCACCACTAGCCATAGAATAGTAGGGGCCCCCTACATGCACCACCCTAGACCTATTGCTTCCCAAGGTGGGGGTTATATTTCCTAAGTGGAAGGGTCACAGATTGTTCAAAATGAATGTTGGATATATGTGCGAAAGTGAGATGTTGAATTGGAAGCACATACTAGAGGCTGTCTAGGGCAGTACCGATGCGCGACATCACCCTATAGCGAGGGGTAGGACAAATCGTTCCAACACTTCGGGAACCAACCGGGGGGAAATCAGGGAGATAGAAACTGAAAATCTTAAATACGAAATATGAATCAACTCAATTAACAACTGATGGACATGTTACGAGAAGTACCCGTTCATTGCAAAGTCTAGCAACAAAACCAACTATTCTTCCATTGCTACTGGATTTGCATCAACTACCCCATGTCTTTCCTCTGGCGCATTCTCTCCACACTCAGCATCATGAACCGGGGAATAGGTAGTACTCGCATTATCTGGAACCGCATCCCCACCAACATTCTGCCCAACGACAGAATTCAAATCTGGAATGGGAGGCAGAACATGAGCAAATCTTTCATCATTGGCATGGTCATGTCCTAAAATGACCAACAGAGCATTAACCTTTCCTTGAATTAGCAGGACACTGCACGTAATGAATCACATTGTTTTTCCAACAATTTCTTAACACTGTCATAGACTGCCATATAAACATGCCAAATCATGAATTTCTGCTCTCCAAACCACAGAACTGGTGTATCCGATAGCGTCGCAAGAGATTTAGCTCAGTTTTCAGTTACATTAAAATGCGAAACACGATGAACCAAAAGGCATATGTAATGCGGCTAAATTGCTAATGTACTCTGACAGGACCTTAACTACCGACTCAAAATCACTAGACTACTTTCAGATGAATTTCACACCCTAATTAAAGAAAGAAACCACAAAAGTCAAGAGCGTTCTGCAGTGTTGCCCCCACATGTTTCCAATGTCCATTCCTCGCTACAATTTATTGGACAACAAAACTGTAGCCATTGTGTTCTCAGATATTTGGATCAAGTCAAATGATTATTAAGGGGAACGAAATGCAGGAAGATAGCACTATTCAGCTCCGTAGTTATCAAAACTAACTACAAATACGCATATAGTTATCTCGTTTCAGTATGGTTCGGAAAACATTTAATGATGTACATTTCCACAAGATTATTCATGTAGTTTCTGTTACCATGACCTATTGCTAGGTTTGATCGAATACTTGAAATGGGCTTGCAGATTCGAATAGAAAAGAAAGAGAAGAAACTTACGGGCAATACGATTTGGAGAAGATGGCAATTTTGTTATTGGAGATCGTCGTCGACACAAAATCCGTGTGTGTCTTCCCCGCATCAGTAATCAGGAGAACAGCCAAAATACACAACATTGCAAGCACAACACCAAAAGCGGTTCTTTTTTCCATAGCGACCTTTGCCAGCTGCTTGAATGAATAGGAAAATGTATTCAAGGTTCCAACCTGCTCAGAGTCAAAAATTGCGTTACAATCAATTTACATGTCTTCAGAAAATTCGTAGGCTACTTATGGATGCAGGAGAAAGAAAATGAAATAGAAACGGGAATAAGGGTGGAAATAAATAAATAAGAGGAGAAAAAAATGCATTAATTATTTAATTAACCAAGATATCCTTCCGTCATAAGAGGTATTTTAAATCATAATTAAAATAGATATTTAATAAATTTATTTACAAGATATTAGTTTTGATTGCTTATATAAGTAAATGGAGAAAAAAAGCATTAATTATTTAATTAACAAAGATATCCTTCCTTGTAATAGCTATTTTAAATCATAATTAAAATAGATATTTAATCAATTTATTTACAAGATATTAGTTTTGAGTGTTTATATTAGAATATAGAATGATAAATCTTTTTAAAATAGCTATGAAGTCATTTAAAATATGTTAATAATATAAAGAAAGTGTCATTTGGAAGACATGGTAGAACATTTTGATACTTCTTGAAAAAATACATATTTCCATTTGTATCAAGAAAAATCTCTTGTCTAATCATAAAGGTGTATGTCATGCTTATGTGCATATATACTCAAGTTTTAAAATTTTGTATTAAATTCAAGGTTTGGTTTTTTAGAGTCTCTACAGTGTACATGTGGTCATAGTTGAAGCCTCCATTTGTGATCTTTGTCACATGTTATTTAATATGTGTCTCATTTTCATTAATGATTTTAATGACAAAAAATTGCAATAATTTATCAAAAATGATTTTAATTATTTCTCATTAAAATAGATCGATATGAAAATAATCATAAATTTATTCAAAATATCCTCTTCTATTACCATGCTCACACGCTCAAAAAGTTTACATTTATGATCTTTCGATTAGACATGCTCAAAAAGTGAGCATTCATAACCATTTGGTTACAAATGCTCCAAAAAAAAAGTGAAAACTTAAAGCCTATTTAGCTAGAAATGCTCAAATTTTGAGCACTTCTAACCTAAAATATTAACTTATATGTTATCTTTATATATCAGACCTATTTCAAGAACATTGTAACTACTTGTGAAAAAAGATGCAAATATAATTATAAGAATGGGAGCTTAAACAAAGCATGTAAATTTTATCAAAATTGACTGTAGTATATGCACAAGACAAGTAGGTATGAATGGTTTGTTGAAAATCTTTAGAAATCTTCAAGAAAATGTCTATATCTTCATAGCCTATGATTATGAAAAATCTTTGGAGTAGATTGTAGTTATTCATTAGATCAACTTAGGTGTGTGGATTTTCAATAAATATTATAATTATAGAAACTCTGATTGACATGCATATAAAATATGGATCACATTTAAGGGTTGTGGTCTATTTAACAAAAGGTGCAACACGGTGTATAATGCAATATTGATTTGTTAAGGAGGAGAGATAAACTTCAAATAAAATGCAATTTGTGGCTATAGAACTGTCATTTTTTTACTTGTACTAAAATAGCACCCTTGAGATAGTGTATAGACATCATAAAAGAAAATTACTAAAGTTGATAGGCCAACATTGAGGTAAGGAATTGATGGGGGTCAAACCCGAGACATAAAAGAAGAGATTTCTATTATCAAATTAAAAGATTTACATAGATACTACAAATAGGAAATCAAAACTACATGCTCATAGACATAAACTCTAGAAAACCACATTTTCCATAATACAACCTGTTGTCCCAAAAACTACCCTCCAATCTCGAAGTTGAGTCCAAAAAGAACTTTTTTTCAATTTAGAGCCAAAATGTTAAATTTGAATTTGAACTTTGGTACTTGGGCGCCAAAGCAGAGAGTTTGAAATTCAAATTTGAGCCAAGTCCTAAAATAAGACAGTTCCTAAAAAATGGTCCAAGTTCTGGGAGGTATAACTTTTCATATGGGACTCTAATTAATGAACCATTTGTTAGAAATATATATGATAGGCTAAGTTACTAAGAGGGGAGGGGTGAATCATTAACTTATAAAACTTAATCTTATTTACCAATTAATCCTTCATGTGTATTATGATCTAATTGCATGCATGAAAAACTGAAACCATTAAAACATTCATAACACTTTGACACACAATATGGTGACCCGAAAACCTTCCAAATAGAAAGTAAAACTGGGGTGGGGATGGTACCCACAAGCTTTAGTACTACAATATAAAGTTGGCCTATTAAGGCTTACAATGATCACTTATGATGATCTGTCTTGTTAGAAGCAATAAGGATTGCTAGGTCCACCTTGCAAAAGGATTTACAAACATACAATGAAGTATGCACTCTATAAAGAGATTTACAAAAGACTGTTAAGTCTACCTTGTGAAAGGATTTAATTGATCCACTTGTTAGGATGAAATAGTGGTTGATCTCTAATTTGCAACTTGGTTTGCTGAATGAGATTCCTTTGAGTGTAATGATCACCTTGCTATGATAGATAAATCTCTGTTGCTCCTTATATTGGTGTAGCCTTTTACTTCTCACTTCTGCTCTTTCTGCTTGTTACATTACATATTTCATATCTTAGGATGTGATACAATACATTTCATATATACCAATCCAAATTACAATTCATCAAAGTTAACTACAATACAAGTTTACACAAAATACACAAAGTCGGCCCAACTATAGGAACTCAGGTTTTGAAGACTAGCTCAGTGAGGTTTTGATACTTGGCATCCACTGTTAATGCTCAACATCGTCATGCACTCGATAGATGTAGAATCTTGGTCCATACTAATCACTTCCAAGTAGTCTTGAACTCGGTCTACACTAGTGACTCAGTGAATACTATGAAACTCGGCATATAAACTGAATCACTTGATTCACACTGCATAGCTCAGTCAATGCTATCACTACAAGCTTGGTATAAATTGAATCACTTGGTTTACACTGAGTAGCTTGGTCAACACTGGATTCACATCACTATAAGTGCAAACTCGATAACCACTGTAGAACTTGGTTTGAATTGAGAAACTCAGTAAACACTAAGAAACTCAATTTACACTAATAATCACCAACCTGGTAGAAGCTACTTAGTGCAAATTGAATACTATTCCTTGAAGTCAGTAGCAACTGTAGAACTCGGTAGAGTCTAAGTTACTTGGTTAACATTGCTAACTGTATAATACGGTCAGTACATACTAATTGTCTGAATAAGTGGGTGTCACTTATAACAACTTAACTGCAATGTCAACACCATTTACATTGTCAAAAATATTTCTCAATGCTCTATGGTCTTATGGATAGCTTTGCTTGTCCCCACATTTTTCAGGCCCTACGAGGTTGTTTAGTACCTCAAACCTTACTCTCAACATTTTTTTAGAGAATCAAAACCTTAATAACTTTCAAAAGATGAATGATTTTGACTAGATTCTTTTGCCAAACTTCTTAATCTTCCATTTCTAACCTTCCCTCAAATTTTTAGCTCCATTCACCTTAAAATTATATCTTACTAAAAATAACAAGTTGATCCAATACTATAGCAAGAGAAATGTGAGAGTTGGAGTCTTTAATTTGCCAAAATGGGTATCCATAAGTGAAATCATTTTTTGGGTGATGTAGGATTGTCCTAACACCATTGGATACTCCTGCATCAAACACATGGGGTAATTTGAGAAGTGATCCAATCACATCTCAGTTGGTTAAGGAAAACTTATGTGGTCAACCTTTATTTTGGATAAACATGTTGAGTCTTCCATAGGCCTGCCTTTTCACTTTACCAAATATGCCTCATAATATGTGTTTTTGGACCTCCTTCTCATGCAGCTATCTAAGATTGATTCAATCTCTTGCTTATCTAAAGAAAATATTCGCATACTACATTTTTCCATCATAATTTCCTCCTCTATTCCACCTTATCGATACTTTTTTTAGTCTACAATATTGAAAATGGGGGAAATATTGATTCCATATGCCAACTCTACCTCATGCATTTTAAAATTATGCTTATTTAAAATCTTACAGGGGCAAAACTTCTTCATCTTTAACTTGTTGAAGGTTCTCATTAGAAACCTTTCTTTCCTTATGTATACCATGACCTCGTATCTAACTCAAAATTTCATATGCCTCCTCTTCCAATTTGTCTTAGCCTTATACTATATGTTCACCTAATTGATATGTTCTCGTACTTCCTCATGTAGATTATTGATGTGCTCTATAAAGTCTTTTGCTTTAGCACTTGTCCTATTTCCTTGGTCTATCTTCCTCAATTTTGGTACAGTCCTTCGGCTACCTCCATATACAATTTGGAATGGTGAGATACCAATGCTCTTGTTCACAAAATAGAAAACTTTGTATTTGTGGGATCAAGTGTCATCCCTTGGGTTTATCTCTTACTAAGCATCTTAATAGGTTACCCAAACTCTTGTTTACTACTTTAGTTTGTCCATCAGTTTGTGGGTGGTGTACAGAAATAAAATTTAACTTTGTCTTTCATTTATTCCAAAAGGTCCTCCAAAAATATCCAACAAACTTGGTATTATTGTTTGAAACTACACTCTTACATATACCATGTAGTTTAGCACCTCTTTGAAGAATACATTAGCAATGTAAATTACATCATGTGTCTTCTAGTAATGAATGAAATTTTACATCTTTGAAAACATTTCATCTACAACAAATACTAAAAAACAATCTCTTTGTTCCTTGGAAAACCTAGAACAAAGTTGAAACTCATGTCTTTCCATGACCTTGATGGTATAGGTAATGGTTGATAAAGCTTTATATTCTGATTGCCCCTTTTTCATTTGACATACTCGATAGCTCTACACAAATCTCTTCACATCTTGTGACCAATAACAATGCTCACTAATAATGGAAATGGTCTTATCTTGACCAAAGTGTCATGTTATTCCTTTGTTATTCTTCTCTTCGATCAAATTCTCTCTCATGGAGCTCCTTAGAATGCATAGATGACTTCCCTTAAACAGCATACCATTTTGGATCATATAATCCAACCACTTTGTCCTATCTAGGGTGATATGTTCCTTACAAGCCTTCCAAGCCTCAAAAAATTAGGATCCTCAGAGTATAGGGTCTTTAGTTCATTGAATCCAAAAACCTCAATCTATAGGTTTCTCAGCAAAATATATCTTCTACTTAAAGAATCAATGACCCTATCGGACCTCACACTTATATTATTCAAAACAAAGGTATAACTTTGTAAAAATTCTACCCATTTCAAGTGCCTCTGATTAATTTACCTTGTAAGTTCAAGTACTACAATACTTGATGATAAATATACAAAATGAATTCGTTTGGTAATAAATAATGTATCCATTTATTCAATACATGAACTATTTTGTAGAGTTCCTAATCTATATAGAGTGCTTTTCTTTGCATAATTTAACTTCTCATTTAAATATGCAATGGGCTTACCTTCTTGGTTCAAAATAGCTTCAATAACCACTAGCATCACAATCCCCCTAAAACACCTTGTTGAAATCAGGGAGGGCTAAAATAGGTTACTCTTCCACCTTCTTCTTTACCATGTAAAAACTTTGTGTTGCTCCTACAGTCCATCTAAACTCCTTTCTATCTCATCTCATTATCTTAGTTAGTGGTACACAAATACTATTGAAGTTCCTAATGAATTTATTGTAAAAACTAGCAAGACAATGGAATGACCTCACCTCAATGGCATTCTTTGGGGTAGGTTATTCTAGCATGACCTTCACCTTTTCTGGGTCCATTTTAAGAACATGTAGGGAGATGGTAGGGCCTAAGTACACTAACTCCCTTTTGGAAAAACTACATTTCTTCAATTTTATCAACAATTTATCCTCTCTCAACCTCTCAAAGACTCTACAAATGTGCACTAAGTTTTCATCTAGTGTCTTACTATAAACTAAAATATTATCTAGATAAACAATAACACATTTTCCCAAAACTTTTGTTAGAACCTCATTCATGAGCCAAGCGAATGTGTTTTTTGCATTGGATAACCAAAAACAAGTATGACTAACCACTCATATGGGTCTTCTTTAGTTTTAAAGGCTGACTTTGATTCATCTCCTTCTTTAATCTAAATATGGTGATACCTACTCTTGAGGTATATCTTCATGAAGTATTGTGCACTACTTAAGCAATGTATAAGGTTATCTATCCCTGGAAGGGAAATTTTTATTTCATTATTATCTTGATTATGGTCCTATAGTATGTACACGTCCTCTAATAGCATTGATGAGGTAAAGATTGTTGAGAAGGGAGTGAATTAGTAATCTATGAGATATATAAATTAAAATCAAACTTCACAACTTAATTGATATCATTCATTATCAACATAAACTTTCAAATGAAAGCATCAATAAGAAACAAACTTAAACAACCATAGACACAAATGCAACTATGACACCAATATTTTTTCTCATGGAAACCCTGGGAATAAGGGAAAAAAACACGATGGGAGTTGGTACCCATGAATATGCACTATTTTGAAATGTGCCCTATTAAAGGCTTGGCCCTGTTAGGAGCTAACAATTATGTTTGATTAAGAACAGACCTTATTAGGAGCCACCTAGTTAAGGCATTTACCTCATCCCTATTAGAAGATTTGATTAGTTAGGATCAACCCTACAAAGAGATTTAAACTCAAGTTAACGATTCACCTTGATAAATGATTTACAAGAAAGATTTTTTATGATCTACCTAGATATGGGTTTTTCTTGTAGATTTTGTTAGGGATCAATAAGTACAATGGTCTATGAATAGAGACACTCATCTTCTTGATTAGATCTAATTTATCTCAACAATACATTAGTACATATTTACTTCTACATCTACATTTGATCACACTCCTTTCACCCATGATCTACTCTTAGGATTTCATCCTACATCCCTCTTTATGCATTTCATTACGTAAGAGGGCACAACCACCTTAATTAATTATTTACAATCATCCCTTCTCAATCAACAAATTTAAAATGTATTAGACTTCTAGAACAAATAATTGCATATACGAGCTAGTCATAGATGTCATCGCACATCGATGAAGTATGTAAATAGTTAGTCATTTGTTGACTTCTCCAATGCGTATCCAAAACCTTAAAAAATGCATTCACCTTGATCATTTCAGTAATCAAGAATCACCAAAGATCATCCATCCATGTCATTATGACCAAATGGAAATCACAAACACCCACTGCAACCAATTAAATCATGTCTACCCATTGATTTGGCATCACTTGTTCATACTTGCTCAAACATTTGTTGTTATTTACTCATCAATCTTCTATAACAAAAACATACATGTCACAGTAGTCCATTCCTTCGACAATTATATAATATCATAGACTAACAAATCAAGACAAACATATCATGATCACATCACTTGAATCAACAAGGATTTGATCTCCTAATCAAATCATTCACTAGCTATCATTGCGTGTTGTTCATTATGCTTTCAATTTATTTTGTTTCACTTAAATAAATAATAAATTAATCCAACTTTCTCATAAATTTTTGTGATCATACAAAATATCACTACATACATCCATTTACTAAACTATGTGATCACGCCAACAAATTCGTACTTTAAAGAGACTACAACATCAAGCACTACTAAGCAGGATATATCAAGAATATAGTCAACAAGAAAATTAACAAATTTACATCAATGATAACACAATGATTGATCATCCTATCATCAACTATCCTTAACTTTGGTCATCATCGTTGCATTAGTTATGCCAACAATCTCCCCTTTTGGCATTGAGGCAACACCAGAATAACTAATAACATCTTTGATGTAAATTTCTACCCCTTAACTATTATATCCTTCTTCTTCCTCTCACCATCTATTGATTTTGTTCCACAGGAGTAATGCTTGTCTTCTTAGTTATTCTTCTTCCCCTTTGATAATAATGCCAAAGGCGTTGCAAAATATCCATCTGCCACAAAAATTAAAAACATATCTTGTAGATTTCTCAGTCGCATAACATCAACCTAATTAGTAAGATATGTATTAATCTCATTGGGTTGATTCCATAAACATCATCTTAGCTATAATCAAGTAGGGGAATGACCCATAACCTTCCTCTTAGATACTTAAAAGTATTCTTGGGTAATGGCTTTGCGAAGGCACCTGCAAGATGCTCCTTGGTTGGTATGCATTCCAACTTTACCTCCTTCTCATCTACTCTCTTTGTCTCTCTCTCAAGAAATGATATTTGATTGAGATATTTTTAGTCTTTGAATTCAAAATGAGAGTTATAGAAATATTTATCACACTAGTATTATCATAATAAATAGTTATTGGTCTAGTTGCCTTTTCCTTAATACATTCCATGTTTTACTATATCTAAGCAATTTGTGTGCCAATTTTTGTTTCTTTCGCATATTATGCCTTTATTTTAGATTTTGATATGAAATTTTGTTTTTTGCTCATCTAAGACACCAATATTTCACCAAGAAATAAAGTTCCTCCACTTGTTCTCTTTTTGTCATCAACATTTCATGCCCACTCTATGTCAATTAACACTCTCAAAAGAAAAATCATCATTTTGAGCATACCATAAACCATAATCTAAAGTACCTTGAGATGTCTTAATATCCTTTTCACTTCTATCATATGAGACTCTTTAGGACTAGATTAAAACATTGAATCTCAGCTGCTTGTGCAATATCTAGACTACTATACACTACATAATACTACTTACCAATCACTAATCTATATAGAGTCACATCTACTACACTTGAATCATCATTATTAGGAAATTTACATATTTTTACCATTAATGTTCAAACTAGTTTTGAATCCTCCATTCCAAATTTCTTCAATATCTCCTTGATGCACTTTGACTGACTAATAAAGATGTCTTCTTTTAACTATGAAATATGTAAGCCAACAAAGAATTTGATCTCTCCTACCATAGATATCTCATATTATTTCTTCATTTCCTTTGCAAAAGCTAAACTTGTATTGTCATTGCCTCCAAAAATGATTTAACCTATAATTTTTTTTGCACTTTGTACCTTTTTCTCCATCAACTTTCAAGTAGACATTATTATCCTTGTTCAAATGAAATCAATTTTGATTAAGTAATAATGTAACCTTTCATACCATGCCCTAGGTTCTTGCTTTAAACCATACACATCTTAATGAAGTTTACATACCATGTCCCTGTTCTCTGTCAATGCAAAACCATTAGGTTTTTCTATGTAGACTTCTTTCTCAAGTACTCCATTTAGAAAAGTTTCCTTGAAATCCATTTGATAAACCTTAAATATCTTATAAGTTGTATAGGAAAGTAGGATTCTTGGCCCTTCAAGTATTTCTACAAGAGGAAAAATATCCCCATAATCCAGTCCTTCCTCTTATGCATAACCTTTGCATACTAACCTTGATTTGCTACAAACTACTTCACCTTCTTCATTGAGTTTTTTCCTAGAGACCCACTTGGTACCGATCACATTATTGGTTGTTGTTTTGGGAATAAGTTTTGAAGTGTAATTCTTCTCAATTTTATCCAGTTCTTCTTCCTTGGATTTTATCCAATCATCATTCTTCAATGCCTCTTTTAGTGTTTTCTATTCAAGTTTTGAAATCAAACTGGTATTCTCTCCAATCTTCCTTCTACTCTATACTCTTACATTCTTATAAACAATAATATGATCGATAACATGATTTAACTTCACATATCTTGGTATCCCTATCTAATAGCTTAATTCATCTTGTTCTTGTTCTTTTCATTCATCTTGTTACACAAATGGTTTTAAAGATCTCACTTCATTGTTTAGTTCAATTGCTCCATGCTCTTGAGTTTGAATAGAGATAATTTCATGCATGTTTTTTATTAAGTAAACTAGGTTTTGAAGGGGACCTAAAACCTTGCACAAAGATCTAAACATTTAAACCATTAAGCCCACAAAGACAAGACATGACAAAATAGAAGAAGACAAAAATGACAAAAGAAGCCATCTTATAAAGGGAAACAACCAAAAGATAGCATAGAATAGAAAATAGAACACACAAAGACCAGAGAGCACACTGCATAGACCAAGGCCAATCATGCCATATTCTTTAGGAGATTTGTCGCCTACAACTCAAGCTGGTCCATTTCTTTAGTGGCTTTTTTTTTATTTTCATGATCTCCTTAGTGGTTGAAGAAACTTGCTTCCTAGTGCTAGACCTGGTCCTTTTACTTGGGCTACCCTCACTATCACCAAGGTCCTCGTAATCATCTACAACTTTCACAATTGATTTCTCGCCTACAGAACCCTCCAAGTTGTTGATGAGGATCTTTATGTTTTCATTAGAAGCCTTTAGGATACTATAGGTCTAGTTAGTATTGTTTCTCAATATATTCCAAGCTAGAATATTTATAGTCCAACTCCAGAACCTTTGCTTCCAGTCTATTGAAAGAAGCCATGTCCATAAGGAAACTTTTATTCACCCTATCCCATACCTCATTATTAGTGCTCTTCTAAATGTTGAGCTCATCTTCGAGATTTTTCATTATGTCGTTCATATTAGTGACCTATGGAAAAGCCATTTTATAGACCTAAAATTATCTAGGAGACTATTTCTAGCATTATTGAGGACATCTAGGTTTGGCTCCTTACTAGATTCAATCAAAATCAACATAGAAGGGTTATTGAGATATCTAACCTACACCTCTCCACCCTTGTCCCTTTTAACTTCCATCTCAATCTTTTCTCTGGCAATGCCCAAATGCATAGAATCCATATTGGAGTTCTCCACACAACCCTCCTCTCCTTAGAAGAAGTATCCATTGTAGGGGCTCTGATAGGAGGACTAGGAAAAGGGTTTAGAATAGAAAAACTAGGGGATTCAATAGCCTTCTTATTACCATATATGTCATTCTTCTTTAAACCCCTCTCAAAGGACTCGTGTTGTATCTTTATTGGGGAAACCAGGCAATGATTCCTCTAGTCCCTACTCATGGTTTTCATTGCACATTTTATTTGCCTCTTGTCACCTCTAGAAGTAGAGCCTTTATTCTTCATGTTGTTTTCTAACTCCTTAATGTGGATCTCTATGTCATCGTCCTCTTCATTGTACTCCTCCTCCGAGGAGACAATCATTATGTTCTTCCTCTTTTTTGAAGGAGGGCCTTTAAACTCTTTCTTCACCTTCTTCATGGGAATTTTGGGCTCCTTTCCTTTCCTCTTATGAGTCGAAATATCCATTTCCTCCAAGTGTAAATCATCACTATCCTTAGTTTTTGGCCAATCCTCTTGAAAATCAAAATCTGCCTCCAAATCTCTTTCATCATCAATAGACTTACCCAAAGAATTAGCCACAATATGTTCATAAATTAGAAGCATTAGGTCATCATACAAAGTGGGGTTAGTTATAAATTTTTCCCTAAGACCATGAATACTAACATTCATAGAAGTGTAAAGATAGAAAGGAATGGAAATCTTGATTGCATGTCTAAAATGGTTCAAAAGCACAAAATGGTGGGTACAAACCCAAGAGAACCTACCATTAAAGGTGATGTAATACACAATATCATGCTACACAAATCTCTAGAGATTTTGGATGCATTTGGGGTGGTAATAAGTTTTACCTCCTTTGATTAGAGTGACACATTCCTCCTCCTCCTTAGGTAACTCCTCCACAATAGTGTCTAAGACTTGCCTATCTCTATTAAAAAAATCCTAACAATTGGAATACCAATCACCTTGGAGATGAGGTCTTCATACTCCTCCTTTGAGGAGATGACCATTTTTATCTTCCTCTATTTTGAAGTAGGTCATTTATGCTCTTTCTTCACCTTCTTCATGGGAATTTTGGGCCCCTTTCCTTTCATCTTTATAGTCGAAATATCCATGTCCCTTGATGGTAAATCATCATTAACCTTAGTTTTTGACCAATCCTCTTGAGAACCAAACTCATCAGACTCTTCCTCTAGATCCCCTTCCTCATCAATAGACTTGACCATATAATTAACCACAATGTGATCATAAAATTAGAAGCACTAGGTTGTCGTGCAGAGAGGGGTTAGTCAGAACTTTTTCCCTAAGACCATGAATAATATCATTCAAAGAAGTGTAAAGATAGAAAGGAATGGAAAACTTGATGGGCATGCCTAAAGCAGTGGGTAAAAACCCAAGAGAACTTACCATGAAAGGTGATGCAATACACAATAGCTTGAAACACAAATCTCTAAATATTCTTTATGCATTTGGGGTGGTAATGGGTTTTACCTCCTTTGATCAGAGTGACGTGCTCCTACTTAGGGAACTCCTCCACAATAGTGTGTGAGAGTTTCTTATCTCTCTAAAAAAAAAATTGACAATTGGAATACTAGTCACCTTGGAGATGAGATCTTTAGTAATTGTGAAGGTCTGCTCCGAGATTTCCAAGGTACCCTCATTCCAACCCTTAAGAAGCAACTTGGTAACCTCAAGCTTACCATCATGCAAACCTCTCCATGAAAGATGTTAATTCCCCATTCTCCAAAATTTCCTAGACTTTGGTCCTCCTCCACTATTTAGCATAGTTAGCCAACTCTCTTCTCTTTTGCTAAACACCCATGTCATAAGTACATCATAGAGAAACCACCAAAAGTCAAAGGTAAAATTTGCACAAAAAGAGTTGGGTGTGAAAATAAATGAAAGTTGGGGCTTCCAAAAATACCCACAAAATGTGTTGGATAAATTTTCTCCATGTTTTTAGTCTCCTTCTCGCATGATACATTAGATTTCTCAAGGTATTTATCAACTTTAACATTGGCACTTCCAATCATCCTATTGGTCATTTTATTAAAGCACTTATATGCCTTACTTTTAGTAGAATAACCCACGAAGATACCTTTGTCTCTTTCTACATCAATTTTTCTAGTAAAATCATCTCCCTTGATAGAGCATGAACTTTCCAAAAGTTCTGAAATAATTGGCATTAGGTGTTAGAAACAATAATCCACCAAGATAACTAAGAGAGTGGGGTGGGGGGGTGTGAATCAATTATCCAACAATTAAAATATTTATCAACCTTAAACAATCTTATCCATTCAACCAAAGTAAACAACAACCATAACAAGATGCACATAGACACTTACACCATATATGTTAACTAGGGAAACCCTTAATCAGAGGGAAAACCCTGGTAGGAATGATGTCCACAAGATGATGTACTAATACAAATATTCCTTATTAGAGGATGGACCCTATTAGGATTCTATTACAACATTTAGTACATATGAGTCCCTATTAGGAGATTCTAACCTTGTTAGGAGTTATAGTACAATGTATGCAAGAAGGGCCCACTACCCAAACATACAATTTCAATTACAAGAAGAGCTCAATGCCCAAACAAGTAATTTACTATTAAGTTCCTCTTTCCTCTATTTTTTCAACCAAACCAATCATTGTCAAACCTTGTAGACTACGTCACAAACCTTAGATCCAAGTATCCAACTTTGGATCACACAATAAAACCTCGACAATGAAGTTTCCTTCACTTCTGCTCTACTTTGCTCAACTTCACATTCCGCTCTTTGTGTTGCTTCCAATCACTTCTCTTTGATACCATACCATGCCTCATGATAAAGGAAAATGTCCTTCCTTTATATCGAATCCATTAAACAATTCCCTAAGTCGATTGTTACACCTTCTCAATTAATTATTATAGGACCACATTAAGAACATGTTACACTTAGTGATAACATTAATCTTCCACCTTGCAACTTGAATAGCATTTCGTACACATAACATTATGATGAGTAAACTTAACCACGTCATCATCAACCTGTCTTCTTCATATTTTTAACTTCACCTTCTCAAAATAACAACTTTGCTAAGAGATATAAGAAGTTTACCAAAACATGCCTTTGTAAACTCTATCTCATAAAAGTCTTTACCAAAACTTGGATAACTTCTTCCAAACTTAATATATTGTGCTTTCGAGGTTAGCTACATATACTAGACACTTAGTAGTATCTCCCTTTTAACTTTGCTACTGAATGTACACCACAATCTTTCTATACCAACTTGATCTTTCCATTGTTCTTCTGTCAGATACCACAAAAAAATTGCTATGTTGACATCAATGACAAACACAGTCATGAATGTAACATATCATTATGATAACATATCTACAATACTCCCCCATAGGACTATCATCAACATTCATGCTTCCAAAAATCTCCCCCTTTGGCATTGATGGCAACATAGATGAAAAACATCTAGTTCCCAAAAAATACCAACCGCAAAAGATTGTTAACCTTTCTTTTCAAATCCTCTTCATCAATCATTCTCCCCCATTAATATATCTCAAAGTGCTTTATGTTTTTCCATGTTGTACTTCTCCCAAACTATTTTCATGCTAAAATTCTCCCAAACATGTTGTACTTGTTCTTGCTTGTTTTTCATGTTGAACTTCTCCCCCATTGACATCAATGTCAAAATAATCAACAACCATCAATCTCTACAACAATTGATTCTTACTAGCTCAAGTGTCCAAAGACACTGTTCAAAATAACATCCAACAAGAGTCCTAGATGACTCTGTCCATCACAAATACTCCCCCATATAGGAAGCATCAACATTCAGTCCAGACAAACAATGGTGCTCTGTTACACTAGACTAATGCACTCTTGCATCTTCTACGCTGATGCAGGAAGGGGCATAACCCCTAACATACTTCAAAAATACTCAAAAGTCTCTTTGGGAAGAGGCTTAGTGAAGATATTGACAATCTTCTCTTTAGTGCTCACATACTCCAATCTAATTTCCTTTTTTATAAATTTCTCTCTCAACATGTGATACTTAATAGAAATGTGCTTAGTCTTCGAATGGAACATTGGATTCTTAAACATATTTATTGTACTTGTATTATCATAATGTATGACAACAAGTTTGCTAATTTCTATCCTTATATCCTTCAACATCTACTTCATCCAAACAACTTGATTGCAATTTTTTTTGCTACAACATATTCTACTTCTATTATACTTTATGAGGTACAATCATGCTTCTTGCTTAGTCAAGAAACCATTCTTCCTCCAAGAAAGAAGGCTCCACCATTGGTGCTCTTTCTATCATCCATACTACCTACCTAATCAGCATCACTATAAGCACTTAGAGTGAAATCATTAGATCTTTCATACCACAATCCGAACATTGGTGTTCCTTTCAGGTATCTAAATATCCTTTTGACTACTACATAATGTGCTTTTCTAGGATCAACTTGGAATCTTGCAACAATTCCAACTGCATTTTCTATATATGGCCTTGTGTGAGTCAAATATTCCAATCCTTTGATCATAGATCTGTAGTTCTCCTCCTCAATAGTAGGTGTCTCATCCTTTGTAGATAACTTGTGTCCAGTTACCATAGGTGTTCCAATGGATTTCCATATTTCCAAACAAACCTTTTCAGTAAATCCTTCAAATACTTAGTCTAAGAAATAAAGATTCCTTCTTTATCATGTACAATCTATAATCCTAGAAAATATTTCATTTCTCCTATCACACTCATTTCAAATTCTTTCTTCATTTCTTTTGCAAACTTGTCACTTTCATCACCATTTCTTTCGAATATGATATCATCAACAAATATTACCAAAATCATCAATTTCTTTTGAATATAGATTACTATTTTCCATACCTTTTCTATATCCAAGCTTTGTCAAATGCTTTTCTAACCTTGCATGCTAGGTTCTGGGTGCTTGCTTCAAGCTATATGATGCTTTCTTCAGTCTGCATACTATGTCCTTGTCATCTATCAAAGGACAACCTTCAGACTACTCTATGTACACCTCTTCTTCAAGTTCTCCATTCAAAAATATTTATGACATCCATCTAATAAAATTTGAATTTCTTATATGTTGCATATGCTAAGAATAACATTACTACTTCAATTCTAGTCATAGGAGCATAGGTCTCATCATAGTCTATTCCTTCTTGCTATGAGTAACCTTTACATACCAATCTTGTTGGTGTAAGGCATCTAAACCCTTGTTTTTGGTTTGGTTTGGTTTGTGTTTTTTGTTTTGTTTTGAGGCTTGTTGTGACTCTAGCCAAGTCATTGTGTTGTGTTTGTGTGCTTAGGCCAAGTTGGTTTGGCTAAGCCTTGACCATTTCTTCCGAATATGATATCATCAACAAATATTACCAAAATCATCAATTTCTTTTGAATATAGATTACTATTTTCCATACCTTTTCTATATCCAAGCTTTGTCAAATGCTTTTCTAACCTTGCATACTAGGTTCTGGGTGCTTGCTTCAAGCTATATGATGCTTTCTTCAGTCTTCATACTATGTCCTTGTCATCTATCAAAGGACAACCTTCAGACTACTCTATGTACACATCTTCTTCAAGTTCTCCATTCAAAAATATTTATGACATCCATCTAATAAAATTTGAATTTATTATATGTTGCATATGCTAAGAATAACATTACTACTTCAATTCTAGCCATAGGAGCATAGGTCTCATCATAGTCTATTCCTTCTTGCTATGAGTAACCTTTACATAACAATCTTGTTGGTATAAGGCACCTAAACCCTTGTTTTTGGTTTGGTTTGGTTTGTGTTTTTTGTTTTGTTTTGAGGCTTGTTGTGACTCTAGCCAAGTCATTGTGTTGTGTTTGTGTGCTTAGGCCAAGTTGGTTTGGCTAAGCCTTATCTAGGTGTGCTAATAAACTCTGGGTGGACACTAGGTGCTCAAAGTGGGTCAAAGTCCATACAAGTAATTGGGAAATGGAATATGAATCAACTAAGTGCTAAGTAAGGATCTTCCATCTTGTCCAAGTGTTTGGAACTCTTACAATGCAAAATTGATCAATTATTGTCAAAATTTGTAAAAAGTTGCTAAGTTGCCAAAAGTTGCCAGGCAGGGTCTAGAAGGAAAAAATGAAAATTTTGGTTGCTAGAAGGCTAAGGTATTCCTAATAATCTCTATTGTACCTATTTATATCCATCCAAAAAGGTTTCAAGGGTATATAAGTCAAAAAGATAAAAATTGCCAATGTTGCCAACAACTTTGGAAAGTTGCTAACAACAAATTTTACATTTTTCTTGAAATGGCATGGAAAAGAAGGAAAATGGTTGGTGTAATTGAACCAATACTTTGGAAGGCATTATAAGACCTAAAAGGATCAAGATCAAAAGGTTGGACATTGGAAGAAGATATATTGCATTTGAATAAAAACATTTTTTAGTATTTTTTCCTTTATAAAGTTTTTAGTTTTTGCAATGCAAGATTAAACTAGCAGATTGATGGCTATAATTTAATTTTATATTCAGTTAGTTAATGATAGTATAGAACTTTTTTTTTTAGTAAGTTTCCTTTCAAGTGTTCATTTGTTAAGGTTTTGAAAATAATTTTGGAAATGCCCTGTTTGCTAGTCTTGCCTAGGCAACCCACACAAAAATGACTCTCCCATGAGTTCCCACCATGGAATCATCATGGAAATGAGGGAAATGGGAGAGGAAATCATGTACATAATTTATTATAAATCTTGGGGTCTGAAAATGAAGTTTTCTATTTTTTCAATGATGCCCCATGGAAGTTTTGTGCACTTGGCTAGGGAATCACAGTGCTAAAAGAAGGAACATGAAGGTTTGAATGTTGCTAAAAATTCAAACCAAGCTTGGAGAAGGTAGAGGGACAAGAAATGAATCTTTTTACAAAAGGATAAGTTTCCAAGATCAAATATGCTACCCTTGTGAAGAGGCCCTAGGTGATGTTGCAATTTTTGCTTAAAACCCTTGTATTAAGGCTAAAATCTTGCTTTCTATTGTACGGACACCTTGAGAACCTAAAAAATTGAAAATAATTGAGGTCTTCCAAAAGGGTACTCATAAATCAAAAAAAATTTCCACCTTGCTAAGAGAATTTTTGAGATATTTCTTGTTTTGCCTAACTAGGAGGCGTAATTAACTAGGCCTATTTTGGACAATTTGGTCTTGGAAACAAATGGGTTTTAAAACCTTGCAAATAAGGAAACTAGGAGTCTAGGAAAGGTCAAATGTGACTTTTGGAAACCCTCATCCCATCAAAAAGGAGTTATAGTCCATTTGGTTGCAAAATAGTGTATGGAGGTGCCTAGGAAGAGTACCTTGAAAAGGAGCATGTGAGCAATTCATTGATGTTACCTTGTAGGATTTTGTGGGAGGATCTAATAAATATCCTCTATTGGTTGGGGTTGAGTAAAGAACCCTATTAGGCTGAGCATAGGCCTAAGAAAGTCCTAAGAGAGTTAGGACTAAGTGTTAGCAACCTACCTTGTGTTACATCACTTGCCTTGTTCCTTACAACTTCACCTTGTTCATTCATCTTGTTTCTAAATACTCATTTAGTTCTAATCACATTCTTGTCTACTAGTTTGGGGACCAATTCCCATGTCTCATTCTTTACTATTTGATCCAATTCCTCTTTCATAGCTTGCTTCCAATGATCATCTTTACATGCTTCATCTGCATTCTTAGGTTCAACTTGAGATATCAAACATAGTTCTTCATTGATTTTGCTTCTTATCATGACACCTTTATCTCTAATTCTGATGATGTGCTTGGGTGGATAATTCTTTGTCATATTCTTACCAAAAGTAGGAGTTGCTATCTCAACTTTTGGCTCTACTGAAGTTTTTGAGCTTTGTTCTTGCCTTTGCTCTCATTCATTCTGCAAATCATTGTTAGTCTCAAGGAATACTTCATCATTTCTTGGTTTAGTAACAACATCATAATCTAAATTGTAATCAATTTTTCTTTCTTGTATCTTGAATTTCTCATCAACTCTCACATTTACACTTTCCATAATAGTCTCCAAAACTGTTTCCTCTATCACTTGCTCTTCATTAACCAATCTAGACTTATTACCACAATCTTTCAAGGATCTTTCCATACTTGCTCTAAATTCTTCAACTTTATCAAAAAGTAAACTCTTTCTAGTTTTTCTTATCCTCTTAGGACATCTACTCAAAAAATAACCAAATTCTTTACATGTCCAACAAACAAAATTTTTCATACCTTCTAATTATCTTTTTGTAAGTAGATCAATACCTTCCTTTATCTTTATGTCTTCTTTGGATCTGGATATATCTTTTCTTGTGCTTCTATTCAATTGTAACCAAGAGAAGGATTCTAGATCTGAAAACTCAATATTCAGCTCTTTACATAAATCTGAAACTCACCAAGAATTTCCATCATTCGGGTATTAAAATTGCTTCTGTCAGATGTAGGACTATCTTTCCTAAGCATGTTTTCCATGGATCTTCCAAAGTTGTTAAACTTTATCTTCAAGGACTTGATGCTTTGATACCAATTGTTAGAAATAATAGTCCACCAAGATAGCTGGGAGGGCGAGGGGGGTGGGTTTGGGGGGGTGAATCAGTTATCAAACAATTAAAACATTTATAAACCTCAAACAGTCTTATCCATTCAACCAAAGTAAACAACAACCATAACAAGATGCACATAGACAATTACACTAGATATGTTAACTAGGGAAACCCTTGATCAGAGGGAAAACCCCAATGGGAATGATGGCCACAAGATGATGTACTAATATAAATATTCCTTGTTAGACGATGGACACTGTTAGGAGTCTATTACAAAATTTAGTACATATGAGTCCCTGTTAGGAGACTTTGAATCCCTATTAGGAGATTCCAACCTTGTTAGGAGTTGTAGTACAATGTATGCAAGAAGAGCCCACTGCCCAAACATGCAATTTCAATTACAAGAAGAGCTCACTGCCCAAAAAAGTAATTTACTATTAAGTTCCTCTTTCCTCTATTCTATCAACTGAACTAATCATTATTAGACCTTGTAGACTAGGTCACAAACCTTGGATCCAAGTATCCAACTTTAGATCACACAATAAAACCTTGGCAATGAAGTTTCCTTCACTTTCACTTTGCTTTGCTCAACTTCACATTCCGCTCTTTGTGTTGCTTCCAATCACTTCTCTTTGATACCATATCATACCTCATGATAAAGCAAAATGTCCTTCCTTTATATCAAATCCATAAAAAGTTCCCTGATTTGGCTATTACACCTCAATTAATTATTATTGGACCACATTAAGAACATGTTACACTTAGCGACAACATTAATCTTCCACCTTGCAACTTGAATATCTTTTCGTACATGTAATATTATAACGAACAAACTGAACCATGTCATCACCAACATGTCTTCTTCACATCTTTAACTTTGGCTTATCAGAATAAAAAATCTACTAAGAGATATAACAAGTTTACTAGAATATGCCTCTGCAAACTCTATCTCAAAACAATCTTTACCAAAACTGACATAACTTCTTCTAGACTTAATATCTTGTGCTTCTGAGGTTAGCTACATATACTAGACACTTATTAGTATCTCCCTTTAACCTCAATACTAAATGTACACCACAATCTATCCATACCAACTTGATCTTTCTATTGTTCTTCTGTCAAATACCATAGAAAACTACTTTGATAGCAATGACAAACACAGTCATGAATGTAACATATCATTATGATAACATATCTATAATACTCCCCCATAGGAATATCATTAGCATTCATGCTTCCAAAATTAGGTGTGTGTCCATACCATAGGTTATAAGGTGTATTATTGTTTCCCTTCTTTACTTGTACCCAATTCAATGTATAAATCACAATCATATTGCTTCTCTCTATTAAGATCTAGGAACATCTCCTTGAATTATCATAAAACTACTCATTATAATATATCTAATTATATAGTGTTGAAAACAAATTGATACAAGTATGCTAAATGTTTTTCAATCATTGTTTTCTTACTGATGTAAAACCTGCTACTTGCTAGTAAGACAAATTGCTTATATTATTTGAGTACTATCATTTATTTGATTGATGAAGAGGATTTGATCAAATGAGGCAACAATAGCACCTAGAGGAATGATTGAGTTATGATATGAAAATGAGTACAACAATCAGTTAAGACAGTGATATTATAGTGCATTGATAAGATACTTAAGGTTGCAAAGATTGGTTACATTGAGTAAGTTTAGAAGAACAAGTTGAATGAAGTTTGTTTTCCAAGCTTGACTGAGTGGATAGTAGGTGCCGAGAAAAATTAGTGCAAGCTAAGCAGAAAATCAGTTGGAGCCACGAAAATTCAATTTTAGTGTAATGAGTGAAATAGTGTAAGCTGAGTAAAGTTTAGTTGATGCCGAGCACCAATAAACTTTAGTTCGTGTCAAGTGTTTTTACACTGGATGTTGGGCAACGCAATATGTATGTGAGCAATGTTTCTGGATTAGATTGTGTGAGTTTTTTTAGATTGTGTGATGCTAAAAAAACTCACACAATCTAATCCAGAAACATTGCTCACATACTAATGGATTGTGGAAATCTGATTATGTTAACGCAATATGTGTCGAGTATTAGAAGCTAGTTAATGAGGAGTGTCAACATGATGGGGAAGATTGAGAATTCGATGAATCTAAGCTGATAAGTTTGATTTATTGGATTGTGTAAACCATTTGGAAGATAAGATTGATGAGCTAGTGGCACTGAATTCATGGTGAATTGTTTTGAGGAGAATTCAAAGAGAATTGAAGGAGAAGTTTTTAGAAGGGAATGAAATAAAATGAGGGGTAGATTCATTGAATCCCACCTAATCTAATCTAACGCTAAAATGGGCAATGGAGGATGAATGACAAAAGATCTTAATTCTATATTTGTAGAGATGGTTGGTCAGAAGAAAGGGTTGTCATGTGTGAGAACCTAAGGAAGACAAGGAATCTAGGGTATTGCTTTATTCAGTGACCTAAGAGAAGAGACTGCATTGGCAAGAAAAGCAAGAAGGCTTAAGGGTATGAATGCTTAAAGGGTGAACAAGTTGTCAAAGATGAACAGTGTGAAAGCCAAGTAGAGTGGAGGACTGAAACAAAGATCTGTAATCTACAAATGAAGTTCTAAGTTATTATCAGATCAAGCCTTACTATTACTCTCTAATCATTGTATTTGTCTAGGGTAAATCCTTTGGATTAAGGTTGACCTAACAGTCATTTGTAAATCCTTTAATCGGGTGACATTCCAAGTAAATGATCTAAAGTCCTTTAACAAGGCTCACTCCTAACAGGGTGATAGAAATCCTAACAGGGTGATTGAAATCCTTTAACCAAGTCACATTTAATAGTGTGTATTGTAACCTTTAACGAGGTTGGCCTTTCATAGGGTATCACTTTATAAGAGTGAGAATGAGTAGCATGTTATTAGTGGTTTTTCCCATATCGGGTTTCCATGTTAAATCATAGTGTCAAATGTGTTATTGAATCTTTTATGTCTCATGTTTATATTTTTGCAAATTGAGTTGATAATAACCTACAAGTTCTTAGAATTACAAGCAAGAAAGGTAAATTGCTGGGAGGGGGGAGGGGGGTGAATCACCAATTAAAACATGAACCCATAAAACTTTTCACCACTCATCCATCATGCATTCAATAGATAAATTGAAATAACATGTAAGGCACATACATCTAAATCATGTAAATACATAAGCAATCACACATTTAACACCTGATATGATTACCCAAAAACCCTCCTAAGAGAAGGTAAAACTAGGGTGGGGATGACACCCACAATTCTTCACTACTGCTACAATAAAGTGTAGCCAATTAAGGTTATAATGGTTTGACCATGAAATATGATCTGCCCTGTCAAAGGCCTGCCCTATTAAAGGATTACAAGGACTATTAAGTCCCACCTTGTTAGAGGATTTCAACACCCTGTTAAAAGTGTGCCTAGCTAAAAGACTTCAAAACATCCACTTGGAATACTACCCTATTAAAGGATTTACAACAATTTGTTAGGACTACTCCACCTAGGAGATTTAACTAAAATCACTTGTTAGGATGTTTCAACATAGATCTTGTGATTGGATCTAGTCACCTAATTAAAGATCAAATCCGTATAGTGTTCTTCTTGATCCTTTCTGATCTGGTGTGCCATTGTTATATCCTCTTTCCTTTGTTCTTCTTAAACTGATTCTGCAATTCACTCTCTATAACTTCTAAGTCTCCATGAATGCTTTGTTTTTCACATGCAAGCTTCTCTAGAATTCTCCTTCAATTCCTTACACACTTGTTATGAAGTTTTTGGGTTTCGTCCTCCTTAAGAAGACTAGAATCTTTAGTGCTAGGTATGAATCTACTGTTGAGATTCATCTTTTTTTCCCCCCACTTAATCCTCCCCTTTTTCTAATTAGTTGCATGTAATTGCATAGGGAATATGCATACAAATTTTTCCTTATCTTCAAAAGATCATATTCTATCCTTTGGTCGGCTGAAAAATGGTTTACATATTTGTTTGTGCAATCACAAATGAATATGTCCAATCCTTTTCATTTATTTGTTGTAATTGAAGTTTTGAAGATCATTAGTATGATCTTTCTTGACAATTTTATAACCAACATCAACTACAATGCAAGGCACACTGTTTAACCTGCTTGACTAATAGAATTTATGAGAAATAATCCTAACAACAATCTCAAGTAGAGGATTAGTGATGGTATCAATTGTCTTTCCTCTCTTGTTCCATTTAGCTTCTATGTTCTTCTCAATTGCTTCTTTTGAATCACTTCGTAGGGTCTTTGGCTGATCTAGGGTTGGAAAACCAATCACCCTATGAACAATTCTCTTTGAAATCTTTATTGGTCCTCCTTCCAACCATAGAAATCCATCATGTATCCTGGTTAACACTATTTTTATCCATTCTATTTTGAAAACTATGGGGAAATCCAGGGCATGGGTCAAACCCTTTCTCTCTGTAATCTTAAATTCTTTCTTTAAAACGTCATTTTTACACAACTTATCATAAGCTTGTCTTATTTCCATATCACCTATACCTCCTACTTCATAGTTGTAATATATTCTCATGTCTTGGACCATCATGAACTTGGGTGGAATCATTGATAACGTGCCTAACGAGTCATTTTTATAGGCCATGTCTAGAATGGCTTTGAAACTTGGTTGTTTGACTTTATTACTGACTAATTAGACATCAGAAACTTTGTTCTCCTTCACATTCTTTGAACTAGAAGCCATTTTATCAAGCTAGGGTTTAACAAATTTTAAATTGCGTAACTCGACTTATGAAGAATACCTTAAAAATTTAATGAACTAGAGTTGGATCATTGCTAGGATCTTTGCAAATGCTTCGAACTGGATTGTGAATCACCTCTTCACTCTTCTTGCTCTCACTTGAATTCATAATGACGAAAAATAGGTGAAAATCAACCTTATACCCTTCAAAAATTCGCATTAAATGCTTGGTACTTGTATAGCTGTAAACTCAGCATCAACACAGTTTTTGTTCCATTTGGCATCTATGGAGATTTCCCTCACTTGGCAGCTACTATAGACTCGGCTCTAACTATCTTTGACTAGTAGTTTGACATTAACTAGTATTTCACTTGGGATACATAGAAGACTTTTCATGCTCGATGATGACACAAAGAAATAAATGTCTTTTTGACCCTTTTTGTGAACATTTGTCTATAACATACTGAATTTTATCATCCTTTAAGTATAGTATTTTGAACTTTTGATGTATAAGGTATGAACATATGGCATAAGAATGATAATTAGAATTATGTCTAAAAAGGGTTCATTTTGTTAGTAAAAATCTTTCTTCATGAATGTTTGGCATGGGTAGATCTTCTTGCAATCGAAGAGATTGCAAAAACTGTTAGTTGAATATTAATTCTTTTTCTTTATAAATTAATAAATATTTGTAGGAAGTTTTGTGTGCATTTAATGTTCGCAGGTATCCAAGCCAAGTTGGAATCGATCAAACAACTGCAAAGGACTAGTGTTGAGGAATTGTTGGTATTAAATATAAATATTATGGCACCGTTGTAGCCAAAGACTTGGCAGAAAAACTAGAAGGGACCTATTTTAATGAATAAATAAGTGGGACTTGATAAAGCGGTAGAGCGAGAAAGAAAACATCAAAGTGATCAGTTGAACATGCAAGGAACTGTTACACAATACCTAGATTCCTATAAGTTGTTTAAGTCAGATAGTAGAGTAGATCTAACATCCGCTATGCTCTATATTTATGGGAATTTAAGGAGATAACTAATGTTTTTATGATTGCATGCTTGTGTAAATCTTAAGTTGTAATGAACTATCCTTCATGAGGAAGTCATAATTGTAGGAATTTGTTATTTCCTTCCTTTTAAATAAGACCTTGTCTCTATGAGGTCGAGTAGTAAGCAGATTGATAGAGTTGATAGACATCTTGTTTTCCAAGAAAATGTAATACTGCATATTTGAATGAATACATGACTTTGCTGAGTTTCTACACTTTTTTTTGAGTTAATCTTTTCTTCATTCTTCCATGGGGGCCCATGCAGAAGGTGAAGTTTACTTTAGCAATTAGGAGTTAGACTTAGTTTTCTAAGTTAAGTTTAGAATTGATGTTCTTGTAGCCACACGAAATAGAACCAGTCACTATTCCTGTGGTAGTAGGTGCATAGATGTATGGTTAAGTAATTAGAATTTCCTTCCAAGCATTTGATAGTTGTCTTTCCTTTTTATAAACTAGATTTCCTTAATAGTTATTGTATTCAAGGTAGTAGTGACTTTTAGCGAAAACTAGAGCATATACTTTGTAGATATTATCTCAAGTTCACACTCCCAGATTGATATTTAATGAAGATCAACATAGTACTTTGGTAGTAAAGGATGTCCAATCCTACAACTAAAAAGGTGTTATATTGGCTCGACACTCAACAACAACATGAAAACTTGAAGATTTAACCTTGAATTTTCCACAACTTATTGCATCTTAATTCATGCTAATGTATTATTTTCAGTGGTAATTTATTTTGGAATTGATGTATAATGCAACACTTTAAGTATCAATCCCACATACCTCTTATTTGTTTAGTTTGATTAAGTGTGACCACTTGACCCATTGGGTGAAGTGATTCTTTCTCCATTTGATGTACTACCAGCATCTTTGTTCTTCCATGTCTTGTTCATCTCATTTCTGATGTATTCAACATCTGCCTTGCCTTTACCTTTATCAAATTCACAACTTGGTGCCTTGGACAATAAGTTGGACAATGTTTACCGATATGGCTAGTCTTGTGACAACAGAAACATGTGGTTTGACTCAACCATCTCTTATAGTTACCACTGAAGTGAGTCCTAATGCAATTTTTAGGTACATGTCCATATTCCTGACAATAGTGATAGCTATATCTTGTATTGTAATCCCAATCATAAGAGTTTCCACAACTTCTTACCTTTGTTGGCTTGCTTGATGACCATGTGGACTTGGATTTGCATTCAAATTGTCTATGTCCATACTTCTGACAATTGTAGTAGCGTCCTTCAAATTTTGGTGCATGCATGGTTCTAGTTCTGCATTCATGTGCCTGATGACCTTGTTTGTTGCACTTGTGACAATGAGTCATGTTCTTAGGATTAACATTCTAATTTGTATTATTGCTCTTATACACGTTAGAGGTATGTCCTTTCTTACCACAATGATGACAAGTAGGTTTGGAGTTGTTACCTTTGTTGTTCCTTTCCTCAGTAGCTCTGGATGATTCTCCTTCTTCAATTCTTGTGTACCCCAATCCTGATATATCTCTACTAGATCTAGGGGATTTTAGTAGTTGTTCAAAGTACTTGATGGCTTCATTTGGCTTATTGAAACTTTTAGAAAATTCCTTTTCTCTTTTCAGGTCATTTTACAATTGTTCATTCTACAACTTCAATGTAGTTATTTCAATGCCCTTGACATTCAACTCATGATGAGCATTCATCATTTGGCTCAAGGTATCCAATTCCATGTTTGAGATCCTAGATAGCTTTGTTGACTTTTCTTCCAATCTATTTGCCAAAATTCTTTTATCTTCTTCAATCATGGCCTTGTCTTCTATAGCTTTCTTCTTTTGTTTAGTCACTTCAAACAGTAGTATAGCTTGTGATTCTTGCTCCAACTTGAGATTTTTGATCTCTTCAGCTTGTGCTCTATTCTTTTCCCTTAGATCTACAATTGCTACAATCAAATTCATTGAAGTTACCATCTACAAATAGCTTTGTGGTGTCAATCTCTTTGTATTGTGTGTCATTTTCTACTATAGCAATCTCTTTTCTTCTCTTCAAGAAACTCTTCAAAGCATCTTTGGCTTCATTTAGTTGATGTTGCATGAAATGTATTTCAATCTCCTGGTTCTCAATGGTCTTTCCCAACTTTTAGACTTCCATTTCAAGATCTTTCCTCTAAGCTACAAGGCTTCTTCTTCTAGGAACTTAGCTCTGATACCAATTGTTGGAATTACAAGCAGGAAAGGTAAACTACTTGGGGGTGGGTGTGAATCAGCAGTTAAAACATGAACCCATAAAACTTTTTGCCACTCATCCATCTCATGCATTCAACAGATAAACTAAAATAACATGTAAGGCACATACATCTAAATCATGTAAACACATAAGGAATCACACATTTGACACCTGATATGATTACCTAGAAATCCTCCAAAGAGAAGGTAAAATTGGGGTGGGGATGACACCCACAATTCTTCACTACTGCAGCAACAAAGTGTAGCCAATTAAGGTTATAATAGTTTAACCATGAAACATGATCTGCCCTATGAAAGGCCTACCCTATTAATGTCTTACAAGGACTATTAAGTCCCACCTTGTTAGAGGATTTCAACACACTGTTATAAGTGTGCCTAGGTAAAGGACTTTAGGACATCCACTTGGAATGTCACATTGTTAAAGGATTTACAATAGTTTGTTAGGACTACTCCACCTAGGAGATTTAAATAAAATCAACTGTTAGGATGTTTTAGCATAGATTTTGTGATTGGCTCTGGTTGCCTAATTAAAGATCAAATCTGTACAGTGTCTTTCCTGATCCTCTTTGATCTGGTGTATCAGTGATGTATCCTCTATCCTTTATTCTTTTCTCAAACTGATTCTACAATTCACTTTCTATAACTTCTATGTCTCCATGAATGCTATGTTTTTTGCATGTAAGCTTCTCTATACTTCTCCTTCAATTTCTTACATGCTCGTTATGAAGTATTTGGGTTTCATCCTCCTTAAGAAGACTAGAAGACTTAGTGTTAGCTATGAATCTATGGTTGAGATTCATCATTTTTTTCTACTTAATCTATCCTTTTTTGATTGATTGCATGTAATTGCATAGGGAATACACATACAGATTCATCCTTATCTTCAAAAGATCATATTCTATCCTTTGGTTGGCTAAAAAATGGTTTACATAGTTTTTTGTGCAATCACAAACAAATATGTCTAATCTGTGATGCTCGACACTTGAATCACTTAGCATGTATTGTCTGCTTGGCACTTGAGTGACTTGACACATGAGTGACTCAACATTTATTGCAACTCGTCACAGTCTTGTATTTACATATCATACTTGGCATGATCTTAGTGAATGAGTTAAGTGTGTTGATATTCAATTGTCAAAACCAATCTGAGATCAACACAAGTTTAAGTGATTTCATAATCCAATGGATGCGTGCACGATGAAAATGTTTTATGGATATGGGTTCACTAAGCTATTAAAAGTTTTAATTGTACATTTGGACCTTGGATAACTAATTCACCCCCCCCCCCCCCCCTCCCCCCCCCCCCCATTCTAAAGAATTCCAACAATATAGGCCTTACTTACTACACACTTTCATGAAGGATTTATGTATGGTTTTGTCAATGAAGCTCCCCCTAACATATGATGACTTAGTTGGATAATAAATTCTTTGTATTGGGAGATGAGGCAAACCCTTCTAACTTTTTCTCTTCCTTCTTCTAGTTCATCTAATTCTTTGTTTCTTCAACTATTGAAATATCCTTTTCTTTCTTGTCATTAAGCTAATTTACCAACTTCTTACCATTTTTCCTTGAATGATAGAATTTAGCAAGGTGTCTAGCCTTATGATAATAAAAACATGTCATTTCAATGGTACTCCAAGGTCCAAAATTTCCTCTATTTGTCCTTAGTATATAGTTGATTTCCATGTGTCCATAGTTTTGACAATGTGAACAAGTGGCATTCCATCTATTATGATATGGACTTGTACGATTAACAAATGCTCTAGGAGTGTTGTTCAATCTACTCCTACACTTATTATCTCTATGACCAAACTTATGACAATTGTAACAATGACCATTAAAAATGTTCTTATTCTTGTAAACTCTAGTAGTATGAACTAACTTATGACATATTGAACACGTAGGTGTGGTATGTCAAAACTTGCATTCTCTTGCAATATGTCCTACCTCCTTGCAATTATAGGAGACATGCTTGTAAACTTTCTCACTAGGACTTAAATTATTTTCCTTTGGTGGAGATTTATGCTCTTTCTTTAGCTTATGAGTTCAAGATGATTCTTCAACTTTATGACTAGTATACCTAATACCATGAGTGTTGATTCCCCAAATTGTTGGTTGGAAAACCTATGAGCCTTTCTTACTCAATGATGGGTAATCTAACATAATTTGGCCAAAGTCTAGGATTGATACTTAATGATCAAATTATCTTCTCTTTAGGATCTACTAACCTAGGCAAGTATACCTTATGAAAATTGTTTAATATCACTTGGGTATATTTCGCTGATTGATGCTCTTGAGATTGTTAGAAATACAGAAGGAGTAACTAAGAGAGGGGGGGGGGGGGGGGGGGTTGTGAATCAGTTACCACTAAAATAAATCCCAAATCCCTTAAATTTCAACAATAAAATTTAAACTAAGAAATCTAATTGCTGCTATTATTTAGTAAACACACAAAAAATGCTATAACTTGGTAAATGTAGAGTGTGATTTACTTTTAGCTAATCTTAAACATTCGTAGTAATTATTTTTTAAGCATATGAGAAATAAAATGAACACATGAGACACCAAAATTTAAGTTAAAAACCCAATATGGGAAAAACCACCAATGTAACTAGTTACTATTTTTCACTCTTCTGAAGTGAGCCCTATTAGGAGCCAACCCAGTTGAAGGTTACAAAATACACTATTAGGTGTGACCTTGTTAGAGGATTTAATCAGCTTATAAGGAGTGGCCTTGAAAGAGGTCTTAAAACAATTCAATGGAACTATCACCTTGTTAGAGGATTTACAACTAGCTGTTAAACCAACAAACTGTTAAGAGATTTTAGATCACTGCTACAATGGTAAGAGAGTAACAATGAATGACTTGATTGTGATGCAACTGAATTGCTGATTATAGAGCTCTATTCTACTTCATAATTGATCCTTCTTGATCAAATAATACTTTTTTTCTCCACAAGGATACCTACTTATCCTTCAAGTTTGCTCTCACTCTTTGTTTCACAATTCAATCAACACACTTGCATACATACTGAAAATCTCAACTTGACCTTTCATTTATACCATCTAGATTGTCAAGTTGACTCTAATTCAAATTACAATAACCAATAATCATTATCATAGTCAGCTAGAAACAATACTTGAAACAATTAAGCTTCTTATGCCAAAACAACAAAATCCTTCATTGGTCGACCCTGTTCGGTAAACACTGGTTCTGAGATGATTTCCTATGTTAACCAATAGAAGCTTGGTTAAAATTGCAAACTTACAAAAATATCCTTTGGCAATTGAGTGAACTCGGTGAACACTAACTCCATCCAACTTTCCTTTGCTAACCATGTGAACTTGGTTAACACTATTTCCTACCTGAATTCCTTCGATGCCCGAGTGAGCTCGATAGACACTGCCTTCACAAAGTAATCTTCATGAATGCTCAGTAGACAAGGAAAACTATCTTGCTAACCAAGTGAGCTCGGTAAGCACTAAATGACAACTGATATGACATTTGTGTAACATCAAAGACAACACATAATTAGACAACTGTATCCAACAATCTCCCTCTTTGGAATTGATAGTAACACAACATGTCATAACACAATGAAATTTGAGAACAAGACTTTCTCTGATAGAAAGTTTCTCCCTCTTAGATTTTCACGAAAAAGCTTCTTTTCCTTCATGCAGTAATCTCCCTCTGTGAAGGAATTACATGATAGAATACTTCTCCCTTAGAAAGATATAAACAAATTTCAAAAAGATATGACAATAATCTTCTCCCTCTTTGACAACACATGCCAAAGAGAAAACATACCAAATTAGTATCAATGTACCTTGAGTACTGATTCATATGCAATATTCCCTTTGACTATGCTGCATCAACATATTGATCTTCAACTTGGTTCATGTTGATGCATCACTAAAACTTTATTTAGTGAGCTTCAGATAGGGGAATGACCCCTAACTTACCTCTTAGATACAAGAATGAATCCTTAGGTAATGACTTGGTGAATATGTCTGCAATTTGTTCTTTTGTGTGAACATATTCCAATCTGATATCTTTGTCCTACACTAGTTCTATGACAAAATGATACTTTATTGCAATATGCTTAGTTTTGGAATGCATCACTGGTTTCTTTGATATGTTAATTGCATTGGTGTTATCACAATACATGACAATTGGTTCTTTGATCTCAACCTTCATGCCTTCCAACAACTATTTGAACCAAACAATATTGGAACAATTTATTGCTGCTGCAACATATTCTACTTCTGCTATAGATTGGGATGTGTAGTTTTGCTACTTGTTTATCCAAGATACCAATCTATTACCAAGAAAGAATGCTCCACCACTTGCACTTTTTGTGTCATCAAGATTTCCTACCTAATTAGCATCAATGAATATCTTTAGGTCTAATTTTCCTCCAAGCTTTTACTATAAACCATAGTCTTAAGTACCTTTCAAATATCTCAAAATTCTATTGATTTCCATCATATGATTTTCTTTGGGTTTAGCTGAGAATCTTGCCACTATCCTAATTTCTAAAGCAATATTAGGCCTTGTATGAACTACATACTGTAATTTTCCAATTATTGATCTATATAAGGTTTGATTTACCTCTTTTGAATCACCATCTTTGGTAAGCTTTAGTCCAGTACACATGGGGGTTCCAACTGGTTTAGAATCTTCCATTCCAAATTTCTTGAGTATCTCTTTGATATACTTAGATTGAGTAATGTAGATACCATTCATACTTTGTTGTATTTGTAGTCCAACAAATTTTTTTATCTCACCAAACATGGACATTTTAAACTCTTTGTTTATTTTTTTTGAAAATTCTTTGCATGTATCATCATTCCTTGTAAATAGAGTGTCATCCACAAATATTTTTGCCAATACAATCTTGTTATCTTGTCCTTCCTTGATATACAAACTATTGTTATCATTAGTTCTCTAAAAACCAATCTGTATAAGGTAGTTGTATAGCCTTTCATACCATGCTCTAGGAGCTTGTTTTAGACCATACAGTGCCTTGTGTAATTTACAAACCATGTCCCTTTTGTCTGGATCAACAAAACCTTCTGGTTGTTCAATGTAGACTTCTTCATCAAGTATACCATTGAGAAATGCAGATTTAACATCCATCTGATATACTTTAAATCCTTTGTGAGTAGCATATGCAAGAAGAGTCCTAATACCTTCTAATATTTCAATAGGAGCAAACGTCTCACCATAATCAATTCTTTCTTCTTGAGAGTAGCCTTTATACACCAATCTTGCTTTGTTTCTTGATACTTGTCCATCTTCATTCAACTTATTTCTGAATACCCATTTTGTTCCAATCACATTTTTGTCTTTAGGCTTGGGGAACAAGGGTCCAAGTTTTTTTCTTATCTATTTGTTCTATTTGATCATTCATAGCCTCAATCCGACTTTCATTTTCCAATGCATCTTTAACACTTCTAGGTTCAAAATCAACAAGTAAACATGTACCTTTTAGCTTACTTCTTTTCATAGTACCTTTTGATTTATCTCCAATAATTTGATTAGGTGCATGATGCCTTCTAACATACTTGGCCAATACACGTTCTTTGCCTTTTGAATGAATTGCACTGTCTTCATTTTGAATTTCAACTTCTAGCTCAGGTTGCTCATATTCAGTAGGCATTGGATCGATAGTTTTAGAATGCGACTCAGGTCCTTGTGACTCAGTTTGAACTTCTTGCAAATTAGTAACTAAGGAAGACTCGAGAGGTGAAGTCTCCTTATTGATAGATGTGTTTGGCAATGTATCAGGTTCAAAGTAAACAAATCTTCTATAATCTTCTAGTTCCTTTTTGCTTTCTTCTTCAGTTCTTTCTACAAACTCATCAATTCTCACATGTGCACTTTCTATGATTTTATGAGTAGACAGATTCAAACATCTATATGCCTTACTTCTACAAGAATATCCTAAGAATATACCTTCATCACCTTTCACATCAAATTTGCCTTTTCTAGACTCTTTCAAGATATAACTTTCAAATACTTTTAGGTAACTTACATTGGGTTTGTAGCCATATCATAATTCACAGGGAGTTTTATATGAGTCCTCCTTCAATTGTACTCGGTTCAAAGTATGAACTGCAGTGCTGATGGCTTCCTTCTAGTATTTGATAACAACATTCTTTTCAATCATTCGAGTCCTTGCACAATCCATGATGGATCTATTTCTTCTTTTAGCTATTCCATTCTACTCGGGAGTACCAAGGGTTGATACCTATCTTTTAATTCCTCTTTCAATGTAAAAGTTATTGAATTCATTGGAGATGAATTCACCACCTCTATCTGATCTTAAGCATTTCATATTTTCCCTATTTCCTTTTCTATTCTTGCTAGATACCATTTGAATTTCTCAAATGCTTTTGACTTTTCTCTAAGATACATAACAGTCATCATTCTAGAATAGTCATCAACAAAAAGAATAAATAATTTTTCTCCACTATAGCTTTCTATTCCAATGGGTCTGCATATGTCAGTATGCACAATTTCCAAGACATCTTCAGACTGATAGTTTTTGCTCTTAAAATTAGTCTTTCCCATTTTGCAAATTTGACAATTCATGCATAATCCAACATCTGGTTTCTTCAAACTAGGAATACCTCTTACTTTTCTGAATTTTCTTATCTTGAACATATTATTAAAGTTTACATGACATAATCTTTGATGCCATAACCAATTTTCTTCCACTTGACCAATAAAACATAAACAATCACGAAGATCAAGATAAAATAGGTTACCTCTTGTTTGTTTGCCTGATCCAATCAGATTTCCTTTGTCATCCAATAGTCTTGCCTTGCCATGCATGAGTTCCACCTTGAATCTAATGTTGATTAGTTGTGCCACACTTAGCAGATTATGTTTTAGTCCTTCAACCCAATAGGCATTATCACATACAAGTTCTTAAGTCAATGAGATTCAACCTTTCCCTTTTATGCAACAAGGTTCATTGTTTCCAAACCTTACACTACCTCCTTCAACAACTTCAAGATCACTATTAGAACTTTCCTTTGATTCTTCTTCACTTTTTGACTGAATGTCATTTATTTTCTCGCCTTTCTCTTTGAGTGAAAGTTTGGCTTCAAATGCAAATTCAATATTCTTGGAAGCTGGAACATAATTGTCAAAGTTGTCTAGCTCAAAAGCTATCAATCTTCCTATTAAGGTATCCAATCTTATCTTGTGATTTGGCTCACACCTCTTTTCTTGAATAGGAGATACTCTAATTGCATTGATAGGAAGCAATGTTTTGACAATTTTACTTACACTAGTTTTATCCTTGATTTCTCCTCCAGATGCTCAGATTGCACTAACACTAGTTTTGATTCTTTCCATATATTTGGCAACATTTTCATCTTCCCTCATTCTCATTTGATCAAACTGTCCTCTAAGGCGTTCTACTTTGGCTCTCCTCACATTGTCATCACCACCATAGATGTCTTTTAGCTTTTTTCACATATCAAAAGTAGTTTTGCAGTCCTTGATATCATCAAATTCATCATAGCTAAGAGCAGATGCAATATCAATCATCATGGTGTTATGGTTCTTTTTCTTAGTAATATCTCCAATAGATAATGTACTAGTAGGGGTTGTGTATTGTTCATCAAGGTATTTCAAGCCTGAATCACTAATGGAGGCTAGATGAACTCTCATGAGTCGCTACCATGCTAAAAAGTTGTCTTTGTTTAGCTTTGGAATTTCTCTCTTGTAAGACATCTTGATATTTAGCTTAGGTCCTTGAAACCTTTCTTGCAAGCACCAAAAGCTTTGATACCAATTGTTGGAAATATAGGAGTCATTGGGGGGGGAGGGGGGGCGGGGGGGGGGGGGGGGGGGGGGTGTTGAATATAGGAGTGACTAGGGGGGGGGGGGGTTTGAATAAATAAATTCCAAATCCCTTAGATGTCAACAAGAAGTCTAATTGCTGCTGTTATTCAATAAACACACAAAAAATGTTGTAACTCGGTAAATGCAGAGTGTGATTTAATTTTAGCTGATCTTAAACATTCATAGTAATTAATTTGCAAGCATAAGAGAAATAACATGAACACATGAGACATCGGGATTTAATGTGGAAACCCAATATGGGAAAAACCACCAATATAACTATTTACTAATTTTCACTCTTCTGAAGTGAACCCTACTAGGAGCCAACCTAATTAAAGGTTACAAAACACACTATTAGGTGTGACCTTGTTATAGGTTTTAATCACCCTGTAAGGAATGGCCTTGCAAGAGGTCTTAAAAAAATTCAATGGAACTGTCACCTTGTTAGAGGATTTACAACTGGTTGTTAAACCAACTCTATTAGGAGATTTTAGATTACTACTACAATAGTAAGAGAGTAACAATGAAATGACCTAATTGTGATGTAACTAAATTGCTGATTACAAATCTCTATTCTGCTTCATACTTGATCCTTCCTAATTGAATAATACTTTTTTGCTCCACAAGGATACTTTCTTATCCTTCAAGTTCACTCTCACTCTTTCTTTCACAATTCAATCAACACACTTGCATAGATACTAAAAATCTCAACTTGACCTTTCATTTATACCATCTAGATTGTCAAGTCAACTCTAATTCAAATTACAATAACCAATAATCATTACTATAGTTGGCTAGAAACAATACTTGAAATAATTAAGCTTCTTATGCCAAAACAACAAAATCCTTCATTGGTCAACCTTGCTTGGTAAATACTGGTTCTGAGATGATTTCCTGTGTTAACCAATAGAAGCTTGGTTAACACTACAAACTTACAGAAATATCCTTTGGCAACTGAGTGAACTTGGTGAACACTAACTCTGTCCAACTTTCCTTTGCTAACCATGTGAACTTAGTTAAAATTGTTTGCTATCTGAATTCCTTCGATGCCCAAGTGAGCTCAATAGACACTATCTTCGCAGAGTAATCTTCAGGAATGCTCGGTAGACAAGGAAAACTATATTGCTAACCAAGTGAGCTCGGTAAGCACTGACTGAAACCTGATATGACATTTGTGTAACATCAAAGGTAACACACAATTAGACAATTGTATCCATTAGAGATAACAAGTTATTCTCAAGGAGAAATCAAATTTTTGATGTTTCAAATGCTTTTAATATTTTGAATGAGTATGCATTTGAAAATTGTTGAGCACTTGATAATGACAAAGAATTCTGCCAACTTCAATTAATAAAAAACTTTATTGAAATTATATTAGATTAGTTCCTTATTCCATATGGGAAAAATAGAGTTAAATTGATACCAATTTCAAGATCATCAAAACCCTTTAGAGATGACATGCACTTAACATCAATCACTAGACAGAGAACTTAAATACAAACCTACGTCCAATTGTTTTTAACTTTAATCTTGGAAGACCAATTGAATATAAAAAAAAATGCTTTTGAATTTTGATTATCAAAGGATTATATTAAATTTCAATCTATCAATGACAATGTGAATCAAAGAGGACAATTTATTAAATATAGATGAAAATTTATTTTGCACAATTCTTGGAAAGGAAACAAAGTATTTTTTATTAACTTAAAAAAGAGTACAACTAAGTCATGGCTAATTGCAATATCCACTCAAAATTTGTATAGATTATTCATTTTTGTACATGATTTGATTTGTATATATATTAGATATATTCTTCTATGTAATGATGTTTTTGGGGTCCTGGTACTTATTCTTATAGAAAGTGAAGAGGTGCAACAAAAGCTTCAGTCGCTTTAACTTTTTTTTTTACTAAAGTAATTGCAACTAGACATAATATTTACATATTAAAAAAATACTTTCATAATCGCTTATGGAGGAAGGTCACAAAACATGTCCAACATGCAATTAAGGTTGGCACGATCACTTGGTTACTCTCCTTGCTCTGCCAATATCTGCTTGATCTCATCTCTGTCTTCCTCTAACTCAAACTCCTAACAATCTCTCACATAACTAGAATAGTTCTTTCTGAGATCTCATGTAGCTACATAAATGCTATAAATAATATCAAATTGATCATCTTGCTTAGGAGAAAGATCAGGTTGTGTGGCTAGCTTGGGTTCTTGGCCTACTAGATGTTCATGTGCTAGAAAACACATTTTCACACTTGCAATTTGAAATTATGCAACTTTGAAGAATTTACCGGAGAATGTGCATTCAAACTTTGCTCACAAAATTGACTTGCAATGTGGCCTTAATAAAATAGTAGCATTTAATGATACATTAATTCAAAAATCTTATCAACCACATTCCACCCATGTTTGGCTTATGTATGTATAATATGTTGATCCCTAAGTCATGTTGTCTATTAGTGTTAAACACTTAGTCATTCAAAAGGTAGGGTTATCTAGTTATCATTGAGACCAACTCATCTGATATAGGTTGAGCTATAAAGTGAAGACTTGTAAATATTCCAAGTCATGTATGGAGCAATAGTTACTGTTGAGCGAGCTAGTGGTCACCAAGTACTCTAGTGATTGTCGAGTTTATCATAAATAATAGTTGACATCGAGTGATTTAGAGGCCAAGTCATTTAGTTTATGCTAAGCACAATTAAGGCTAAGGGAAAACATGATGAAATAGTTTATGCCAAGTGTCAGTGTTATGTAAGTTGTGAGTAACATAGTTTCACATTCCTATTTAGAATGGCACAATATCTTATGTTAACCATTTTTATCAAGTTGGAAGTGTTTTTTGAAGATCAACGAGGTAATCAAAGAGGTGATTATGCACTTAAAGGAAGATCATTTATCCCTATGTGAGGTAATCCACCAATCAGAAAAATGCAAGGACTAAGTGGCAAAATGATTGATTCTAGATCATTGATTTGAATCTAGAAGGTTCACCTAAACATCTATTTAAGGAGGGTCTATGAACTAGTTCATACAGATGAGGATGTGTGAGTGTATGGATGTAGATTCTAGTTGTAAGTGAAATTTTGGAGGTAAATCAGAGTGTTAAGACAATAAGGACCGAGTAGTGGATTGAAGAGTTTTGAGCAGAGATAGAGAAGATCTATCATAGTAAGTTGATATTACACTGCATAGAGGAGATCTGTTGTCAAGCATTTAAGTGCTAACTGAAGGATTAGGTACTGAATATTCTATTAGGTGTTTTAGGGTTTAAATCTCTTAACAAAGTAGCTTCAACTAGCTTATATAAATCTCTTAGCAAAGTACTCACTTAATTGTGATGTAAAATCCTTTAACTAAGGTAGAACCTAGTAGTTCTTTAAGCCTTTAACAAGGTAGACATCTCACAGGGTAGATTATCAGAAGTGATTGAATCATTGTAGTATTAATAGGCACACTTTATTGCTGCAGTATTGAAGATTTCGTGGATGTCATCTCCACTATAGTTTTACCTTCACCTTGGAGGGTTTCCACATTACCAAATTTCTATGTTAATGTGTTAGTGTTTATGAGTTTTTATTTATTCAGTTAGATGGTAGATATGATATTATGTTAATGTGAATGGTTACAATGATATTAGATGACTATTTAAATGAGATTTTATCTGGTGATATCAAATATGTTTCATGTTTGAAGTATAAGAAGTTTTATAGATCGTGATTCACCCCTCTCTTAGTATATCACTTTCCCTATTAGATTTCCAACATAATATCTATGTCTTTTCTAATCAAAACTCATAAAATTCACTTTGTACTTTCCCAAGAGATCCTAACAATGGTCATTTTTCCTTTTCACATGCTTATCTATCTACTCCTTCTGAAACTATGACAACCATTAATGCAATGAAAAAACCTTTTTTCCATTTTGAGGCACACTCTAGACTCATCATGTGATTTGTCAATAAAATTGTTATTTTGTACAACACCTTCGTTATGCACTCAAAAACCTTGAAAATCACCAATTCATAGGTTCCTGATGACACCTCATGTGAAGTTCCAAAAATTCTCCATTTTGCAAGACTTATTATGCTCCTCATGTAGAGTCGCGACTTTGCACTACTCATATGAAACTCTTCCTAAAATAGCAAAAAATCACATTTTAAGACAATGCCTTGTTTTTAACTTATGATTTGGTGAAATTTTGCCATTTCACATCACCTTTCATAACATTCTTGTAAAATCCCAATTTTTTTTGTTTTGCAGACCTCTTACACGTATCTCTCTAAAGTAGCAAAAAATAACTCTTAATGTAAACTTTGGCATAAATTTGAGGGTTTCGCTACTGATTCTTTCTTGGGATGCATATTGCTTTGGAATATGATGATAATCCAGCTATGTCTGGGAAAATATAATACAAAGAACAAAAAAAACCTAGTGATACAAAAATGGAAAGACCCATTTGAACTAAGAGAAGAAAGGTTTAAGGAATTGTGTGTGCATAAGGAATTCTTGGATGCTTCCATCTATTCCTTGTAAGAAATAAGAGTTTTCTGCCACCATGTCATAAATAACAAATGGGGCAAGCCATAAGGCATCAAATCTGTCATGTTTTCCTATGTCTTGATCCTTAACATTCCACTTAAGCACCCAATCTCCAATTTTAAATGATCTCTGATTTGATCTTTTATCATGAAGGAATTTGATATGTTTCTATTTTTCAATATTATGTTCTAATGCTGACCTTCTAATCTCATCCAACAAAATTAATGTGTTAATCCTTTCTTCCATGAAGTTAATGTCTTCAAATTGTTTTTTTGTCATCAACTTGTATACTGGCAATAAATTTTTCAAAGGAAGTGTTGAAGTTGATGAAAGATCAACCCCACAACTCCTAAGAATCACCTGCATGCAAACACTTATCACAAAAAGAGAGAAGAAAAAGCTATGGAGGCTGGAATTCCCAGATCCATAGATGAGACATTCTTGATGTACAAAAAGAGAAATTGCTATTATCAAAAGTGAATATATTAATTATTACAAAGAGATCAATCCTTATAAAGGAGATTAAAACCCTAAAAGGTAAAACCTAGGTTGCATGATAATAATTAATAAAAGAATTAATTATTATATGTCCAAAGTTTAGCTTAAGTAAACTAGAGATAATAAGTGACTTAATAATTAAATAAATATGATTTAATTAATAAGAAAAACTTTATTACTCGAACACCGCTCCTTAAGATAAACTTAGGAAGTAGCTAAAAACCTAGAAACTACTACTGAAAGTAGAATTGGGTCCCAACAACAAGGCCTAATGAGGTACCCAAGCACAACCAAATCCCTAAAAAGAGGAGAAATAAATAAAACCACATGGGAAAAACCCTAACCCAAAAAGAGATGGAAATAATGCTAAAAAGAACTAGTGAAGGACTGAAGAAGCCTCCAAACTAGGGAATGTCCCAGAAGATAGAAACAAAAGATGATCACGAAGAACACCACTGAAGCATGTAGAAGATACAAAGCTCTGTCAAAAGTAATTGCCGATCTAAAGAATCTCCACTAAATTAGAATTTGACTAGGTAGAGAAGAATATAATTTGCAATGAATCAGGAGACACATAAAGACAAATAGTTGAACTTGAAGATATAGATGGCATGAAAGACCAAAGCCTAAAGAGTTGATCAATCAAACATGGAAGGCTGCAACCATAGTAGGAAAAAAAAGAAAAATGTCTATATGGTAAATGATTGATCTCACTGAAATGCATAGGTACCTAGCCACTACATCCTAGTACATAGGAACAAATATTGAATACATAGCTCACTCCATTTAACCAAGTAAGCATGAGAAACACCATAAGAACCCCCCCAATGTAGACAAAGGTGAGGTGATAAGCAACTACAAAAGTGGGTAAAAAGAATTGCATGCCAAGGAACCACGATCAAGATGCACAAAAGAGTAGATATGTGTGTACTAAGGTGATCAATCTTAGACACGTCATGTGGCTAATGTCATAGTTGAGGCACTCACTAGACAAAGGAAGATGCCAAACAAAGGCAAATCATCAACCCCCATGACACTTTAAATAGAGCAATGAATGTACAATAAGGTACAAGATATGGTGAATTCCAAGAATACAATGATATTTATGAGTGTCCTTAGATGATACTCTTGAATCAAAAGGAAAAATAAGGCAAAAAAATTGAAATGAAAATATAGATGCAATATGACACTTTATCTTAGGGCATTTGCAAGAATGCATACAAATGATGTCTAAATAGACCAAAAGAGACATAATGCTGATACAATAGATAATACAACACATGATGAATCATCTGAAGCAATGAAATTGATCCCCAAACCTGAAACAACCAAGATATCCACCAGAATGCAAAAATGCAAAAAAAAATCAAATGTGCCTAGAGTAAAATCTAAAAAACAACCAACATCACTAGAAAGCACTCTGAAAGACATTTCCAATGATATAAAGAATTCCCAAATTGGAGATTAAATGCTCAAGATATGTTTCTAGAGTACAAAAAGGAACCCCTAACTGTGACAGTAGAAAAATCCATCCAAAAAGCATCAAAACTAAAAATTACTTGTACCACTATGATAGGCTTGAAACCATCTTTCTGACAATATCTTGTTTGTGGAAAACAAAGTTCGTATGCTTGAGATATGAGCAAAAATGTGAAGGTAGGTCCAAACAGAGTCTAAAGGGGTGACAAGAGTGTTGATGCATTGCTAATGTCAACAAGTGATGAGCATAAATTTGATGGTCAAATGGTTGTCGAGGAAAAAAAAGCCTAAAAATGACCCCTACCAAAAAAAAAAATCTGGTCACTGGAAACAAGACAAAGATGTGAGAAAATAACTGTAACTAATAAAAGAGCTAGTGCCAGAAAAACAAATCTTGTGGCCAAATAATTTTGCATGTGCCAATGAAAAGGCATGGCGATAGCAAAAAAACATTGTTTGAAGAAAAATCCATAACTATCAGTGTACACTGAACACAAGCCTCAAAATTGCCAAAAAAGGTAGAAATCATTAGTTGATAAACCCACATCCAACGCCAAACCCACTGTGCCCAAGATGTGCCATAAAACCATGAAAAAATAATATAGGCAGTAAAAGAAACCATTGTGTGTAAAACCATTGGTTAGCAAAAAAAACATTGCCAAAAAATATGCCATGCACTAGGACCAAAAAACTTGTGTTGATGTGGCATCATAGGTACAGGATGAATAGAAAAGTAGGCCAACATGAAAACTATTTATTTTTAGAAATCAAACTCAATAAAGTCCACGTGGAGGTCACATAGCCACTGGAGGAACCTGTGATAAATTTTATCTCCCAAAAAATTTTGCTCCTATCATGCATGCATACCAATCCTAAGAAAACAAGGGGTCCACAAATGGGTGAATGAATGAGAAATGAGTCACTGGTGATGTGTCCTCCAAAAGAAATGTGCAACCCATAAAATATGTGGTGAATCACATATAAATGCCCCTCCAATTTTTTTTTGTACAACGCAAGCGAAAATGTATGGAGTCCAAGATGTTGAGCATTCTGAAATAAACTACCACCATTAACATGAAGACCCCACCAATCACAGGATAAAACTCCACTAATCGCCAAAAAACATGCCATGAATTAACCTTTGAACATCAAATCACAGCATACAATTTTGGTGTCAAAGTCTATTGTGGAAAATAAAAGGACTTGCAAACATAAGATAGACAGGCCCAATGCCCAAGTGTGGCAAAAAAATTGCATCTCCTCCTAAAATTGGTTCACCATAACCAAGTACACTTCACCAAATGGAGGATAGTTGCGCTTGTAGAGGAGCCAATAAGGAGGAGCCATTGGAGGAGGCAACCCCTAAAAATAAATCACTACCCAAAGTAATTGTGTTGCCCACTTAGAAGAAGGGAAGCACCAAAAAAAAAATAGGGTCTATCAAATTGAACGTCAGGGAGTAAAAAGATGTGTTCTCCAAAAAAATGGGTGCAACATCCAAAAAAAATAAGGCATAGGCCCAGTTAGGGAGACTAGCCAGCATACAAGCATCAAATGAGGGGGCCCACAAGATTTGGAAGACTAGCATATGAGCCTATGAGGGCCCATGGAGTAAAGGGCCCAAGGCATGTTGACCAAGGCACATATTAGAACCTTGCTGACAAACATTAAATTGGTCCTTTGCTTTGGTTAAATTGCCTATTAAAGACTTGAGCCTTATTTGGAAAAGGAATATACTATTTTGGTGAGGAATTTTTTTCTAAGGAATGCCTCATAAAAAAATTCCACACACACACACACATATATAAAATTGTCATCTTGGTTTTCAAGTCCAAGGCTGTACGACCTTGGGCTAAATTATTTTTGCCTTAGATTTCAACATTGTCTAAACTGGACACATTTTATATGGAGATGGGGGTTTTCAAGTTCTGTAAGCTCAACAACAATATTTGTTTGTACTCAAAGTGCTCCAAAAAATAGGTCCTCTCTAGATCTAATACAAAATCATTTGAAAGCCACAGATCTAAAAATCGATGCCAAATCTCTCACAAACAGAGTAGGGGCATGAATATTTGGAGCTCTAATACCATGTTGAAGTTGATGAAAGCTTAACCCCATAGCTCCCAAGAATCACCTACATGCAAACACCTATCACGAAACGAGAGAAGCAAAACCTATGGAGGCTAGAATTCCCAGATCCACAGATGAGATATTCTTGATGTGCAAAAAGAGAAATTGTTATTATCAAAATGGAATGAATTAATTATTACAACGAGATCAATCCTTATAAAGGAGATCAAAACCTTAAAAGGTAAAACCTAGGTTGCATGATAATAATTAATACCAGAATTACTTATTATATGCCCAAAGTTTAGCTTAAGTAAACTAGAGATAATAATGACTTAATAATTAAATCAATATGATTTAATTAATAAGAAAAACTTTATTACTCTAACAAGAAGTTTGATCTCTTTATTGTTGATGTTTTGATCACTTTAGTAGGATAAACCTATGAGATCAAAGAGAAATTAATATAATGACAATGATTCATATATATATATATATATACATATACATATATGTATATATATATATACATATACATATATATATATATACATATATATACATATATATACATATATATACACATATATATATATGTATGTATATATATGTATATATATATATATACACATATATATACATACATATATATATATGTATATGTATATATATATATATATATATACATATATATACATACATATATATATATATATATGTATATGTATATATATGTATACATATATATATATGTATATATATGTATACATGTATATATATGTATATATATATAATATATATATATATATATATATATATATATATATATATATATATATATATATATATATATATATATATATATATATATATATATATAAGGTTGTCATTCATGGGACATGTCTCTTCTTTTGGTTTATTCCTTATACAGATATAACCAGGACACTGTCATTTGAAGAATACGTACCAAATAGGTAGTATCATTATATTTACAATGATTCTAACAAAATTAACATGGTATCAAAGCCTGGTTGCATATGTAATGAAGGATTGATTAATAGAATATATTGTATAATGTGCATAAGCACACATGAATACATAAGATGGTTGTATTCAAATTGTGTTGGTCATTACATGATAGTACAGAGATGAAAGGGATTAGACTCAAAGCATTAGAAAATTAGTGAATAAAGCATAAGAAAAATAAAATAGTCTTCAAGAAAACTACTAGCATGAAAAAGTACCTATGTACTCAAGTTTAGGGAATGTGGATGGGATGTACACATTAGATACAATGCAAGCACAAAATAGATGGACAAGACCTTCCACTGGCATAGATCAGACAAAGCATAACAAATGAAGTGCATAATAGTCAACACGATGACCAACATGTAAGGAAGGAAATGATCCACAACAAGGCACAATGGTAAGCATCAACCCCACAATAAGGAGGTGGACGATGAAGCCATGTAATGATTTAAATTGAAAGTGGGAAACTAATCTTCTCATCTTTTGTAGTGTTTTTTCATTATTTATTAACTCAATAAGGAAAAATAATAACAATGTATATGGGAGGTTGACATAGATTGCAGGGAGCACACGAATAATCAAAACACATAGTAAGAGCAAAAAATTTTGTAGAATCTATGGGCCACACATTGTTGTGTGGTATCCATGTGACACTCACATACAAGTAAAATTGATGCCAAAACAATTGCTTGGAGATAGATCACACTCTCTGCCATACCACCCATTGTAATATTGATCATTCAAGTAGGGTGTGAATGAACCCCACAAGCTTGTGTGACCAGGATGCTCATATGCCCACTTTGGCAATTCATTAGGTGATCAGGCATGGTTGGAATATTTTGGAAGATCCCAAGGTTAATAACCTTGATCCCACCTACATACGCCTCATAAAATCCATGTGGGAGTCAAATATGGGTGCATGTCAGGTGTACCACTAGACATTAATCATTTTTCCATCGACTATTTTGGAACCTTTCCTCTATTCCTCGAGAAGGTATAGATGACATGAGGGTTCTGAGTATAGATGGATTTCTACATTCTGTTGTCTCTTAAATTTAAAAGGAATTCAAAATGGTGGTAATTATAACAAAATTTGATGAAGAAAAAAAATTGGGTTAAGAAGGGGAGTGAATTTGATATTTCCTCGACAATGGATACTAATTAGCTCCAAAGAACTTTAAAATAAAATTAATTGATCTTAGTTGAAAATGTATGAATGACTTTATGGATCATCTATTGTATGGGGTTGGATTGAACCAATTTGTATGACAAATTTGAAACCTTAGCCATAAGGTGGAAATGAATTAAGAACCCATTAGAGTTGAGAAGAAATCCTGTATAGGTATAATGGGATGACAGTGAAGATGCCTTATAATAGAAGTATCTTTGTTATCTTTGTTACTACTCTTATTTATTTTTGTAGTTACCTTAGATTATGTATTCTCCATATATATATATATATATGGAGAATATACGGAGTATACATAATCTAAGGTAACTACAAAAATAAATAAGAGTAGTAACAAAGATAACAAAGATACTTCTATTATAAGGTATCTTCATATGTATATGTATATGTATATGTACATGTACATGTATATATGTGTGTGTGTGTGGAGAACTCTTTATTATCCTTGAGTATTATATTAGTCTATCTCTTATTTATATTTTCAATACATACTATAAGAACTGTGTGTCTTGATCTTTTCCCTCCAAGAATGCTATTGCCAGAAGAGGGAGATTAAGATTTAGAAGGAGCTTGACATTTCCTTAGAGGCATCCTTGAAAGGAGAGGGATTAGATAGAGGATGTGTTTTAGTCAACCTTTGGAAATCTTGGTAATAGTGATTTAGAGGGAGTAAACCATGTTGAGATGGATTCTCTAGTGATCAATAAATTGTAGTAGTCAAGTGGACTATGCTTCATACCTCATGCCTATGTGATTTAATGGGCCTACCCCCTATGTACATCATGGGGAAGTGACAACTTCCAAATGATGTCACTTGTATTTGCAGAAGTAACTATTAGATGACAATCTTACAATAACTTGTATTATGAGATAAAACAAATTGAGTTTATGGTGAATGTCTTGCATCTCAACATTCTAGAAGGCCATTACTCAAAGAGTATTTGGTGAATATCATTGATATTATATGAGGCCAATACTCTTGATATCAGATGTGATATCAAAACCTTTTGAGTACTTGGTGAATATGATTGATGTTTTAGGAGGCTAATACTCTTGATATCAGATGTGATATAAAACTTTATTTTGAGTACTTGGTGAATATCATTGATATTTTGGGAGACCAATACCCTTGATATTAGATGTGATATCAAACCTTTTTTTTTTGGTCGGTAATCACTTTTGATTGGAGCTTTGAACCAGTGAGGCCACATATGGGGGACCTCATCCCCTTAGGTCTTTTTCATAGTTCACTCATTGCATATTTCAACAAGAATCCTTATCTCTCCAAACCCTTATCATTTTGATCCCTTATCTCTCCATTTATTTACTCCTTATCTCTCCAATCCCTTATCACTCCAATTCCTTATCTCTCCATTCATTTCAACACCTTATCACTCCATACACATTTATACCTAATGTCTCCAAACCCTTATCACTCCATCTCCTTATCTCTCCATGTGTAGACTGAGCAACACTTGTGAACGTTGATCATATTGGTTGGAAATGTTGAATATGCTTTTTATAACTCTTTATTCATCCTAAGATTATTGCCATTATATCCCCTTATGAATCCCTAAACAATTGACAACGATCCTCGTAAACCCATCCAATATGGCCGTTGATCGGAACCACCACAAAGTGCACACATTACCACCATATCACACAAAATACATAGATCACCTATCTCCATTGATTAATCACCACACTCTCTTATGGGGGCTCATACATAGGGAACACAACACATGCTTTTTGCACCTAATATCAAACCTTATTGAGAAATTGGTGAATACAATGCATTTTGGGAGACCAATGTTCATGATATCAAAATGGTGGATATCTTCTTATCAAAGATATCTTTAAAATTTTCCATACTTAATATCATCAATGGTGTAATATGTGTCCTATGTTTATCCTCCCTAGCTAAGAGGGAGTGTTGATGTTTTTGCAGCTTTAGTAGGATAAACCTATGAGATCAAAGATAAATTAATATAATGACAATTATTCATATATATATATATATATATATATATATATAAAATTAGGTATCCATTACATTATATTGATTATGTTGATGAATAGACATGTCCCATGAAGGGCCATGTCTCTTCTCTTGGTTTATACCTCATACAAATATAACCATGACACTACCATTTGAAAAATACATATTGAATACGTAGTGCCATTATATTTGCAATGATCCTAACAAAATTAACACTTATCATAAACAAGATTATAAGAGGAATTGTATGTGGACTTCTTCATTGTAATTCTATCAACCCATACTGCCAAATGTAATTTAGTATCCCAAGCTTTTTTGTTATTTTCAAGCATTCTCTTGATAATTTTTAGTAGATTCTTATTATTTGATTTTGCCCAACCATTTCCTTGAGAGTGATATGGAGAGGAATATGAAGTAATTATACTATATTTGTGGAAAAATTCAAAGAATTTATCTGATCTAAAGCACATACCATTATCCATAATAAGCTTGTGAGGGACTCTAAACTTGGTTATAATATTTTCCATCAAAAATTTTATCACAACCTCACTAGTGGACTAATTTGTAGGCATAGCTTCTACCCATTCAGTAAAATAATTAGTAGCCACAAGAATCAAACAGTGACCTCCACTTGACTTATTAGCGATTTCTTCTATGAAGTCAATTTCCCACATTTGAAAAGGTTCTTGAGCTTGCAAGGTTCTCAAAGAAAGGGCTCCAATATATTTTATTTTTCCAAAGAATTTTTGACATGCTTCACATTTTCTAGCATAGGCATGTAAATCCTCGAATATATATGGCAAGTAATATCCTGCATGCAATATCTTATTGGTTGTAGTCTTAGTTGAAAAGTGACCTCCACAAAGTCCCTCATAAAAATCTTTCAATGTAGGTTCTGCTTCATATGTACCCAAACAAAAAAGAAGTATGCCATCCTTATTCCTCCAATAAATATCTCACCATTGACCCTATGGTAAGACATATTGTCAATTAGTGAAAAACCACTTAAAGTCATCCATGAAGGTCAATTAATACTGCAATTGAGCTTTCCATTAGTAAGAAGATTTTAGTGTAAGCTAAGCAGATGAAGGATATACTATGCTAACTGAGCTCACTATATAAACTGAGTTATCTGAGTTGTCAGCAGAAACAACATTCATAATGTTAGCCAAGTTCACTCACTGAACTAAGCTCCCATATCTCCTAAGTATCATAGTATCATCTAAGCATCCAGTATATCACCCGAGCTTATTATTTGGCCTGAGCATCAATAGAACATCAAATGCATAGTACTGCCCAAGCATCAATATTTGAGCCAACTTGAAGCTATAATTTGATTATTATGAAGATATATATTGTGTGAGGTGACTTGATATAAATTTATTAATTGAGGGATATATAATGAAGGAAAATTCATTTTCCTAAGATATATAATGGAATACACATGATCATTTTTGAAGACAAGAAGCAAACATGAAGCAATTTAAGTAATCAGGCTACAAACAAGAAGGGTAGAGCAAAAACTCATCCATCATAGTCAGGTGATCACATTATTCAAAAGATCTACTTCAAAAAATCAAGATGCAAAGAAAAGATACTTGTAATTACATTTCCAACAATTGGTATCAAAGAAAGTTTATCCTATAAGAGGATTAATAGATTGAGAGTAAAGATCTGAGGAAATGGAAGTGTATAAATTGGAGAAAGTTGTTGACAATGAAAAACTAGATCTACATATGGCTATGGAGCAAGTCAAGAACCTCAAGGAACAACTCACTCACTCTCTAAAAAGAAGAAAGGAATTGCCTATATAGATGAATGACAATCACTACATAGAAGAAATAATATAATATTTTTGCAAAGAAAGAAGTTCAAAAGAAGAATATGCATCCATAGAAGATCTGCTAGTAAGAAATGGTACTCTATAAGAAGTAAGAAAACTAAAAAGAGAACAAGAAAGTCACTCGGTCAAGCTATGTGAAATCATGGAGAAAAAAAACAAAAAAGTAAATGATAAAGAAATGATAGAAGAAGACAAAATACTACTTGCTAAAAGACTAGAAGAGAAGACCACTGAAGTTTAGCAAT